>OV743718.1:44395644-44528144 GCA_928272305.1 Volucella inflata | reverse complement strand
GCTTACCTTTCAATTTTCTTCGGTAACTCGAATTGATTTCCGTATGGAAAATAGAACGATAACGCCTTTTTAAGTCGGCCAATTTAATGGAACCATTTTCTAAAGACACAATATAAATAGTGTCACTGTAGTGTTCATAGGTTTTTTTTAATTTTTTTTAAATCAGTGCACTTCAAACCAAGTTTCACAAGCTCATTTTTAAGTAATCCACTGTCCATATCATCCATACCATAAAGTATGACCTTAAATGCACTAGCACCCTTTAGGTCATGTGTAAAGAATTGTGAGTTTTCTTGCTTCAATTTGCACACTACAGCGTTGAAAGAATCAATAGATTCACACAAAATCTTAATGCCAATCGAAATTTTTTGACGCGGTAGTCGGAAATATTTAATGTTTTCATTGTGGCGTGAACATAATCGCTGGATTTTTGCACAAGTTTAATTGGCAGAATAAACACTTTTTTTTTTTACATTGGGTGAGATCACTTCATCCATACCATCTGTGTCACTGTCCGGATGGCATTGAAGAGGACTCCAGTAGATAGTTCTGGAGCCCTTACATATACCTTTTTTATTCATGTTAACACGATTTTTTTTTTAATGTTATCCGAGGACAAACGTATGCCCTCGTTTTCCGGGGATCTATCACGTTTGGGAATTTTGAGAATTTACGGGAGTTGTAGGTGAGAATCAAATTTAATTGACGTGCACGGATAAAGCTCCAGGTAGACTGATTAAAGTGTATTTATTTTTATTTTATAACTTGAAATAAACTGAAATTATTACAAAACGGATTACTCATCTCAGCCTCGTAAGCATCCAAAATGGGTCGAGATATGCAAAAACATTTGTATCAATGACGTGGTATTGGTTAAAGATGGTAATAAACCTCCCTGCCAATGGCTTATAGGTCGGGTTTTTGAAACGCATTCAGGACAGGTTCGTCCTTTAACGAAGTCGTTTGTCTCTCATAAATACAGTCCTTATTTTGCTTATTTTAGTAGTCGGGCTTACTTTCGCATAACACGCTTTTTTTTTTAAATTGCCATAAATTGCTAAATTTTTCGAAATTCAAAATTCCGGCTCTACACACTATAACTACTATTTTATTCTACTAGATTTTTTTTTAAATTTGCGGATCGATCAGCATTTACTGGAGATATGATGCCGACCGTTGAGCAACGTCTTTTTCTTAGTGTTGTGGATCGCGTGGTTTTATAAATTCTATTGTTGGGATAATTCAAAAAATTGTTTTTTTTTTAGCGCATTGTTGGCGCTGCTAGACATTTGTAAGGTCCTAAATTTTCTGGAATTACTTTCGAATAACTCGGATCCAAACCTTAATTGCTGTAAATATTTGATAGTTAAAGTTTAAGCTCTGTCTTAATTAAACACAGAGCTCTATGTAATATTTTAAAAAAAAATTTAAAAATCTTTTCTTTTCAGTATCAGTTAAGCAATCAAAGAGGTTTCCTAGGTCTATTCCATAACATGAATTTTCGAATGTTCACTTTGAAAACTTTTATTCAAGTTCATTATAATTTTTAAAATGTCAACCGACAAAAGGTAACCGAAACAAAATATAATTTAAGAGCATCGAAATTATCTAAGAAATATGCTAGGAGCTCATATAAAGCCATCTTGTTGCCACAACTTTCTTGACTTAATTTTTTTGTTTTAAGTTTAAATACCCTTGAAATAGTTTTTAGTCGTCTTGCCTCTTTGCACTATGCTTTAAAAAATTGTGCATTTCCCGAGGAATGCTATATATTTCCTTTCCTTTCACTAGCGTTTTTAGCACATCTGTATAGTGATGTGAACTGCACACACTAAAATATATATATATCTGTTCAGTTCTTTTAAGCGTGCTTGAACACAATTTGTTTCCTCTGCATAACATTTGTCCTATCGGAACAAAACCCAATTGAATTTTCATAAGGCACTTATAGGTTGTCCAAACGCTCCAGTGGAGGTTTATACATAGATGGCGCAATAAACACTGTAATTGTGGCTTTGTGTACCACTTGAAATAAAATACGATTGATTGTAACAAAATTCTTTATTTTAAATTAAATTTGAAACAAGTGATAAAATTCCCGAACCAATGGTTGCGAAGATTTTTGAACAGAATGATGAAATTCGACAGAAGTTTCTTTGAGTGTTTCGCCGGTAAAAACGTCTGTAGGTACCCTAAAAGGATAGATAGTTTTAGAATAGTATATTTCAGAAAGAGACCGCCACAGGTACTCCCCCCCCAAGTAACATTCACGATAGAAGGGAAAGAAACATTTTTGTGTTTTGGGAATAGGTTCTGACAGCTGTGGTAATATTTGGATTTGTTTTTAATTTTGAGATCCTGGAAAATGTTGCTATTGAAGTGGAAGATTTGGATTTCATTACTTCTGAATGCAAGGTTCCTTGTTGTGTTTGTGTGTCTTGGTCCTTTTTCACAAAATATGTTGCTTTGACTCTGCTTACAGATACAACTTTCTCAATTCCATCGACTTTGATTTTGAAGAGGTGGCCGGTATGCCTTCTGCTACTTCAAAAGATCCAGTGGCTCAAGTCGACGTCTTACATTGTCGATTCTAAAGAACACGTGTGAACAAGAATAAATATTTTTTGAAACAAACATACGTGATTTGACATGGTGTGCTGTTGGTGTCGGCCGAAGTCCTCGGATTTGCTCACGAAACTTTTCGAGAAAAATTTGAGGGCAAGCTGGCATATCCTCGGAGATGAAAAAGTCGCTGAATACAAGTAGGCTTGTACCATACAAAAGATCTGCCGGTGAGGCACATAGATCCTCTTTGTAGCATGTGCGAAGTCCACGGAGTACAGTTAGCAGCGCTTTTGCCCATAGAATTTTAGCATTACACATAAGAACTGAACTGGGAGCCTTGGTCGTTAGTACTAGCAATCGATGTGCTAAACTGTGCTATCCAATGTATGTAAAAAGCTGTGTACACCATATCTGCAGTCATGTCTCTCAAGGGCACTGCCACTGGCCACCTAGAGAATCTATCAATGATGGTTAGACAGTACCTGAGGTTATCCACGATAGGGGGTTCGATCAAATCATGATGATTGTGTTTGATACGACCGTTAGGCACATTAATTTTAGTATAGTGAAGGTGGTTGTGGCGTTGTATTTAAGAGCGCTGACAAGCGATGCACTTTCGAGACCATCCAAGTGCGTCCACCTTGATGCCAGGCCAGATGAATCGTTGTTTTAGTTGACGACATGTGATTCGGACACTAGGATGGGATAGCCCATGAATGGTATCGAACGCTTGTCGCCGTAAAGAACGAGGTATGTATGGCCGTACAGCCCCTGAAGAAATTTAGCAGTAAATTATAAAGCTGTTATCGATTGATAGTCGTTGGAGTTTTAGGGAAGTATTGTTGCTGTTGAGTAACTTCTGTAATTCGTCATCGTCTTGTTGTTCATTTTAAATCCTTTCAGCAGTTAGTAAAGTTAGCATTGAAATTGCATTGAGTCTGGATAGGGCATCAGCCACTACTTTTTCTCCTCGAAGATAGACAAATTCAGTACAGAACTGCGAAAAGAAGTCGAGTAGTGTGAGCTGTCGTGGTGATAAGTGGTTTATGATCGGTCTTAATTATGAACTGGCGTCTTTCAAGGATGTGGCGAAAAAATTTAACGGTAACGAACATTGCGAGCAACTCTCTGCCATACGTACTGTATTTGACTTCCGTTGGGCTGAGTTATCTGAAAGAAAAAAACCGATTGGCTTCCATATGTTGTCTTTGAGTTGCTCCAAAGCTGCGTCTATGGCGAAATCAGAAGCACCTGTAGGAAGTGACAATGGAGCAGTTGGAATGCTGTTCGAACCGCTGAGGCAATGCTTTGTTTGATGTCATCTAAGAAGCAGCCTACGAAGGCCAGCCCCCTCAATATGGTGTCCATATGGGGTTGAAATGTTTGTGTGGCATACCTAAGATTTCAAATAGTCCGAAGGGTGTTGTGATAGCAGTTTTGGAAATATCTTCTGTAGCCAAAGGTATTTCGTGGTATGCGCGAGTTATGTTTCGCGTTGAGAACCGAAAGAAAAAAACAATTTATTGATTTCTCATCGGTCAACGGGGACCGTTCGTTTATTATTAAACACTAAAAATCTTAATCTAATCTACCCGCCATCTACAAGGTCGCTGCGATCAGCAATGGCTATAAACGAACTATTGGTCTTCTGCCCATAACTGGTTGATCGCTTTTATAGCCGTTAATTGTGGGAGCAAAACCATAGCAAAGGTAGTAAGTCAAACTAGAGGATGCCCATAGTGTTGGGCGCTAGGACCGAGCCCGGTAAGGTCTTAACTAAGGTATACCGGAAACACGTCATTAAATTTTTGATAGCTATGGGCTGACGTCTTCAGTATTCTGTAATCTTAATAAGGCAGAGTGAAATCTGTCTGAAACGACTAATACTAATACAGGCTAATGCTGCAGACGCCTCCGTCCTGTTAAAACCTTATCAGGCCTCAAAGAACGCTCAATGTTTCGTCGCCGTTAAGTTTGTGGTGTAGGTACAGATTTAATATTCCTGTTTAGCACCGATCTGGCTCTGAACACATGACCTCATAAGGGCTTGTGTCAACCCATGTACGGCCTCACTGCTTGCAAAGATAACCATGAGATCTTGTGGTGACTACACATCCGAACATTGATAACGGCTTTGAGTTAGGACCAAATTGCACTAAAATGAATAAAACCCAGACACAAACACAGACACAAACCAGGAGAGAAAACGAGGAGAACTACTTCCAAAGTAGTAAACCTAATTTACCCGAAGGACATCAGCAGTCACAATCGATGCACACACCTGAGGGCGAAGGCGCAGAAGTCTTCAAGAGAAAAAGCAAAATCTTGCGCTCACCACCATAAACTCGAAACGGTGAAGAGGGAGATAAGTTGGGTGCACAGACTTCCTCCACACCGTCGCTGACAAGACCTATCAGACTGCCAGCGAAAGGGACGCCAGTCACCGACCATAGGATACTTAATGGACGCGGCTCACCGAAACAGGAGTTTATAATAAAGATGAGGGCAGGAGAGGATGAAGCACTGGAAAAGTGCCGTGCCACCCTCGAAAAAATGAAACAGGCTACGGTGAAGCAGAGAAATATAACCGCTGATGTCAAAAATGGAGTATCCGAACTGGACGAACTCTTTGATATCTGCGCCGCAACTGGCTTACAGCGGAACAAAAGACCAGCCGCATCAAATCGCCGAAGATGACAGAAGCCCAAACTGACACCAGTGACATCCCGACACCAACAACGAACGTCATAGCAAAACGCTTAGCAACAAGCCCTACAGGACAGGAAACAGGGAAAAGGGCGCGAACGGCAACGAATGAAGACTGGCAATTGGTAAACGGGAAGAAAAAAAGCGGAAACAAAACCCGACAACAAAACAAAACAAACAGAAGTCAGGAGCAACTGAACAATTAATTAAACCAGCGGAAGGCCGCAGCTACGCGGAAGTGCTAAGCAACCTCAGAAAATATTCGATGACAAACGAAAATAAGGTGGAAATAAGGTCAATTAAAAGAACTAAAACAGGTGCACTACTCCTCGAAATGGAAAAGGGAGAAAAAGCGAAGCCAGAGTTCCGGAACGCACTCATAAGCAACCTAAACGAGACAGCCTCCGTAAGAGAGCTCTTATGGATTATGGATTCGAAATTAACGACTTTTGTTTGCCAGGATTTAATTTTTTTGCGAACCCAAATAAAAACCATGCAGCAGGCGATGTTGGGTGGTTTGTTAAAGAAATGTACTTAGTAATTAAAATAAAAAATATCAAGTTCAATAGCGCCGATATATTTAAAGTTTCTTTGGAGATAAATCATATTTAATATGTCTTGTTTTTGTGTTTTTGGATTGTTCATTGAAATGTTTTTTAATTCAATTCAATTTATTAATACAGTTTGGTGAGTACAAGTAAAACTTAGTCTTTCACAGTACATTTTTTGGAGTAAAATGACATATTTTTAAATTATATATATTTTTAATTAATTAATTTTAATTTTTAAATATTTTTAAAATTAAACGTTTGAGGTATAGCACAAAAAATATAATAGAAGAGATGGAAGAAGAAGATATAGAACACAAGAAGAAAGAAAAAAGACATAAAACATGTAGGGAGAAAGAGGAAGACATAAAAGAAAAAAAAAGATAATTAGAGGAAATAAGGGGAGATAGGATTGAAGTGAGTTGTTGCAATTGTTAAAAACATTCGAGCGCGAAATTTTTAAATTGATTAGCACCATTTATTTGCTTAATGGACTTATGCAGGCTATTCCAAAGTCTGGTAACATAAATGAAGAAGAGGCGAGAAGAGCTAAGATATTTAAAATATGGCATTGTCAGATTAACAGTTCTGGTAGAATGTGGAAACCGCAGTTTTTCAAAAAGATATGCTGGAGATCTATTGTTTATTAGACGGTGCATGAATTGGCAACATCTTAGTGGGAGAGCTAGCGACCCATTCGACTAACCCCTTTCCTACAAAGCTAGCAAATTATTAAATTATGTTTTAGTTTCAGTCAATGAAGAAAGTACCGTTCTGGCAAATATCTCGCGGTTGCGTCATCATCCCATAAATTTTTAAAAATGTCAAATATATATATTTTTTTAATCTACTCCCACAAGGCTACAATTTTAATGTGTTGTAATTTACATATGTTTAAGTGTAAAAAAATATTCACAACCTATTTTGAGGGTTGCAAGTATGTGCCAGACTATAGCAAAGTTATCATCGGGATAGTAATTCACTACCTGATCCGACAAGGCTCAAATTTTGAGGGAACATTCTATGAATTGTTTAAGAAGTATACGTAAACAGCCAGAATATTTTAGCGGTTGCAAGCATCTGCCAGACGAGTATATAATACTCATGACGCTCGATGGGAGTGCGAGCGCAACAGACTTGTATGAAATATTTCTAGTTTCAATTGCGTGTGTGAATGTTAGGTAACTCGGTCTCTCGTGTACAGATACACATCCTGCATGTTAAAAAGTCGTGTGACTTATAAGTTTAGAAACGCCGGGAGACTTTTTAAAAACAAATTATTGTTTGGCTGGCACTTATCAAATAACTTAACAATTTTTATACAATCTTAAATTAACTTATTCTATTACAAGTTTACCTGTCGACTGCATGATTCCCACTATCATGCAGGAAATGCATCCCCAAGAATTTTCGAATATTCATGGAAAGACAAATGTTGAAGGTAATGGAGTTCATGTGACATGTGACATGCGCATGTTCCTTTACCTTGACTATCGAGCATGTGCCGCTACCGGATACGTAACCTGTGTGTAACCCAGGTGAGCACAGGTTTATTGGAAGTTCTGTAACTTTTTAAACCATATTAAATGGCTAGTCTGCGCAGGGTGCTTACATCTTTATTCAAATTGATAGTTTTTACAATCTTCTTCAAACTGATAAAAGGTTCTTTATTAATAAAAAAACATATTTTCCTATTGGTTCGGCATGTGGTTTTGCGGTGCTGGCCACTTAATTGTCGGCTGTCGACTAGGCCGGTAGCTTCATATTTTTTTATTAACCGAAAAATAATTGATTTATTGATTTTATATTTTTTTCATAAAAAAAATTGTGTTTCTCCACTATTAAAATCTTCGATAATTTCGTGTTTTAAAGCACTATGAAACTGAACGCGAGCCATGGCAGCAAAGTGATGTTCCTACAGGGCTGTATCAAAGACACTAATGAAACGTTTGCTGTTTCGCATGAACTGTATTTAGCATGCGTTATTTTTTTTTTTTTTTGAGTGAGGCAAGAAGTTCCTTATATTTCGCACAGGGTTTTTGACCTATATTTTTTATTTTTTATATCTGAAAACTTTTTCGATCACCACATATTTCTTAAAATACTGTGAATTAAAAGATCTTACTGAAAGGCAAAACTTCTTAAGTGTTTTCTTTTTTTTATGGATGAATGTTAGAAAAACTTGAAATGTATGATCAGACTGAAACAGTTGCTTTCATTTTGCACAGTACCTCAGCACCTTATGCGCGCTCACTTTTCCGTTAAAATACCGTTAGAATCCCGCTACAGCCTACAATACAATAGATGTATTGTCTGTTTCTAACATTCGAGCTCGTACAAGTCTGTTGCGCTCGCACTCCCATCGAGCGTCATGAGTATTATATACTCGCCTGACAGATGCTTGCAACAACCTGCCTTGTCGGAGCAGGTTATGAATAACTATCCCGATGACAACTTTGGCACTTATTTGTAACCCTCAAAATAGGTTGTAAATTTTTTTTGCACCTAAGCAAATGTAAATTACAACATTTTAAAATTGTAGCCTTGTGGGAGTAGGTTAAAAAAATAATACATATGACATTTTTAAAAATTTAAGGGATGATGGCGCAACCGACGTAATCCGTACACGAATCTTATGACATCGTTGAATGCAACAAGCAACTTGTGTTCGAATAGTGAGTCAAGTTTGCAGTAAACAAGAGTAGAATAGTCAAATAAAGCCTGCAATAAAGTTTTAATAATTCTCAGTTTAATTTCTATTGGAGTAAAACTGGAAGACAGCCGCAGCTTGCGCAAACTGGCATAAATTCGCCCAACAATACAATTGGTATGGTCAACTGCAGTAAGAGAACGATTTATTTTGAAACCAAGGTTTGTTACTTTTTCAACAAATGGAATTTGCTTGTTGCTTAAAAGTACGGTCGTAAAAGAATTTTCTTGTCTAGAAAATATTAAATCTTAAAACTTTATCATTTTGGGGGATATAAACATGATTTTATTAAATAGAAGTAATACTATTTCGAACTAATTAGCCGTTTTGGCATCACACGGACTTGCGTCTTTTATAAACGAACATACTAAGATGGTGTAAGAAAACATGTTTGGACAATATTTGTGTATATTTGATTTTAAAATAAAAGATCATTCTATGACAGAGCTTTTAGTTAACACAACCATTAACAAAAGTGCCAGTCATAACAAAATCACCCAATAAGGTTAACAAACTCAAAACTATTCTTACTGATGAATTATAGGATAAATCTAACCAGCATAACAGAGGCATCATGTTCATTATGTACTTTTTCCTAAATGTCTTACCAGGCACATATTAGACTGTACTTATACAATTCTTAGAAAAAAATTTAATAAAAAACTAAAGCCTTGAATCAGTAATGAACTCTTAAAGAGAGTTAAGGTAAAAATCATAATCAGAATCAACTTCTCAAAGCATCCTAACAACCTCCGGCTAAGAAATGGATACAAAGAATTGTGTTCCGAACTTAATAAACGACTGTAATATATCTAATAAGCATCTCATCGCTAACCCCTGGGTTACACAGGGCTTCTTAAGATTCGGGATGTGTAACTGTACACGAGAGACTGAGTTACCCAACGTTCACACACGCAATTGAAACTAGAAATATTTACATGTGTTGAGTACATGCACACGAGAGAGGAAATTTGTAGTCTATTGTCGGTATACCGTTCAGCCGAAATTTTGCCCGCAAGTTACGAAGACTCTAAAATTTGAGAAAATTTTGAAATTCTGCTGGATGGATTTTGCTGTGCATTTAGGGTTTTTTTTGTTCAATTAAAAGCGCCTACACACAGACCATTTTACCAGTCCAATCTAGGATTTCGTACGAGTAGTTTTGCTATGGAAAAGCAAAAACGTGAATAACATGCATTCAAATTTTCATTTCATTTTCAAACATGTAATTCTACCTTATCCTTATATTATAGCAGATTGCTCAAAATATTGTTTTACGCTTCAAATCTCGATGAGGTTGATAAAAATGGATTTGTCTGCATATGTACCTATATCTCATTTTGTTTTGTCTGTTTGCTTTCTCAGCATCATCGACAAAACGCAAAATGATTTTCTAACAACACAAACATTGAAAAAATACTAACACAATGATACTCGTAAATCCTGATTTTTAAAAAGTCCTGTGAAACACAGGGGTAATGCTTTTAAGAACTAATTTAGTTTAATATGTTTACTAATTCGAACAGATCAGATAAGCTGTGACTTATGCCATTGTATATGAAACTTATAGTACTCGTACTATTGACCGCCCAATTTCCCAAGATGTTATTACTCTCTGAGAATAGAGTTATAATGAAAGGATGACTGAGTGATGAGTGCGAAAAAAGTAAACAAAAACATCGTTGAATGCAACAAGCAACTTGTGTTCGAATAGTGAGTCAAGTTTGCAGTAAACAAGAGTAGAATAGTCAAATAAAGCCTGCAATAAAGTTTTGATAATTCTCAGTTTAATTTCTATTGGAGTAAAACTGGAAGACAGCCGCAGCTTGCGCAAACTGGCATAAATTCGCCCAACAATACAATTGGTATGGTCAACTGCAGTAAGAGAACGATTTATTTTGAAACCAAGGTTTGTTACTTTTTCAACAAATGGAATTTGCTTGTTGCTTAAAAGTACGGTCGTAAAAGAATTTTCTTGTCTAGAAAATATTAAACCTTAAAACTTTATCATTTTGGGGGATATAAACATGATTTTATTAAATAGAAGTAATACTATTTCGAACTAATTAGCCGTTTTGGCATCACACGGACTTGCGTCTTTTATAAACGAACATACTAAGATGGTGTAAGAAAACATGTTTGGACAATATTTGTGTATATTTGATTTTAAAATAAAAGATCATTCTATGACAGAGCTTTTAGTTAACACAACCATTAACAAAAGTGCCAGTCATAACAAAATCACCCAATAAGGTTAACAAACTCAAAACTATTCTTACTGATGAATTATAGGATAAATCTAACCAGCATAACAGAGGCATCATGTTCATTATGTACTTTTTCCTAAATGTCTTACCAGGCACATATTAGACTGTACTTATACAATTCTTAGAAAAAAATTTAATAAAAAACTAAAGCCTTGAATCAGTAATGAACTCTTAAAGAGAGTTAAGGTAAAAATCATAATCAGAATCAACTTCTCAAAGCATCCTAACAACCTCCGGCTAAGAAATGGATACAAAGAATTGTGTTCCGAACTTAATAAACGACTGTAATATATCTAATAAGCATCTCATCGCTAACCCCTGGGTTACACAGGGCTTCTTAAGATTCGGGATGTGTAACTGTACACGAGAGACTGAGTTACCCAACGTTCACACACGCAATTGAAACTAGAAATATTTACATGTGTTGAGTACATGCACACGAGAGAGGAAATTTGTAGTCTATTGTCGGTATACCGTTCAGCCGAAATTTTGCCCGCAAGTTACGAAGACTCTAAAATTTGAGAAAATTTTGAAATTCTGCTGGATGGATTTTGCTGTGCATTTAGGGTTTTTTTTGTTCAATTAAAAGCGCCTACACACAGACCATTTTACCAGTCCAATCTAGGATTTCGTACGAGTAGTTTTGCTATGGAAAAGCAAAAACGTGAATAACATGCATTCAAATTTTCATTTCATTTTCAAACATGTAATTCTACCTTATCCTTATATTATAGCAGATTGCTCAAAATATTGTTTTACGCTTCAAATCTCGATGAGGTTGATAAAAATGGATTTGTCTGCATATGTACCTATATCTCATTTTGTTTTGTCTGTTTGCTTTCTCAGCATCATCGACAAAACGCAAAATGATTTTCTAACAACACAAACATTGAAAAAATACTAACACAATGATACTCGTAAATCCTGATTTTTAAAAAGTCCTGTGAAACACAGGGGTAATGCTTTTAAGAACTAATTTAGTTTAATATGTTTACTAATTCGAACAGATCAGATAAGCTGTGACTTATGCCATTGTATATGAAACTTATAGTACTCGTACTATTGACCGCCCAATTTCCCAAGATGTTATTACTCTCTGAGAATAGAGTTATAATGAAAGGATGACTGAGTGATGAGTGCGAAAAAAGTAAACAAAACCTGCTTTGGGTTTCCATTCCCACTCTGAATTTAAGTCTTTGCCAAGAAAATGAGTAAAGAAACTTATGAAACGACAAGCATTGAGCATTGAGCAGGTTATTACCTTGTACTTATTTTTCCTTGCTGAATAAAAAGATGTAGGTTTTTCTGATCAGGAAGTGGTTTAGTACCTAATTGCATAAAAAAGTTCTACGTTATGCGTCCGGTTCTCAGTTCAAGTGGTGGTCTGGGAGAGGGATGGAAAAATATATTTTTATTTATTAACAGAGCTTATTCTCGAAATTTGTCTGTTTTGTCTATCATGAACACAGTGCAATTTTCACAATTTAGTTTCTTATGTAACTTTTAAGCCGCAAATCCTTCATACAACGAATAAATCTGTAGGCTGGAGGGTTCCGTTCGTATGATCCCCTATTTGATCGAGCGAATGAAAATAAATTTTCTGCAACATCAGTATTAAGATGTGCAATAAGCAGGAATTGCTGGTCATTTTTAAGTTGTTCCCATATTAGTTCTTACTTTACTTACTTTAGGTGGCGCTACAGTCCGGGGTGGACCTGGGCCTCAGTCAACAAGCTTCTCCAGCCAGCTCGATTCCTGGCTAGCTGCCTCCAGTTTCGCACGCTAAGTTGGCTGAGGTCCTCTTCCATTTGCGTACGCCATCTGAGTCATGGCCTTCCTCTACTGCGCTGTCCCTCGGGTGCGGATTCGAAGACTTTTCGGACCGGAGCGTTTGTGTCCATGCACTCTACATGACCCAGCCATCTCAGTCTTTGGATCTTCACTCTTCTGGCTAGGTCCATGTCGCTGTACAGTCCATACAGTTCGTCGTTGTATCTCCTCCTCCACTCACCGTCAATGCAGACGGGACCGAAGATCGCCCGAAGAATTTTTCCTCTGCAGCAACCAAGAACCCCCTAATCCACTGGGATTATTAAGGTCTTATAAAGGGTGACTTTTGTTGCCCGAGAGGGGGTTTTGCTACTCAATTGCCTTCTTAACCCAAAGGAAAAGCGGTTGGCAAGAGATATGCTTCGCTTGATCTCAGCGCTGGTGTCGTTATCTGTATTTATACCAGAGCCTAAGTAGACAAAGTACTTAACTACCTCAAAGTTATATCTATCGAGAGTGACGTTGTGCCCGAGACGTCAGTGTTGGTTGTCCTTCTATATACTTGGTCTTGCCCTCATTGACCGCTAAACCCATTTTCGCCGCTTCCATCTCAATACTCGCGAAAGCGCCACTGACATAACGCTGCTTTCTCCCGATTATATCAATATCGTCGGCTTATGCAAGTAGTTGGACGGACTTTTGAAAGATAATGCCTCCCGTGTTTGTTCGTTAGTTTTGCACTAATCTTTCAAATACGATGTTGAAAAAAAGATCGCATGACAGCGCATCGCCTTGTCTAAATCCTTTCTGGACATCAAAGGTCTCGGTGAGATCTTTACCGACCTTGATGGAGCAGCGTGCATCGTCATCCTGCACAGACGGACGAGTTTGTCGGGAATGCCAAAACTCTACATTACTCTGTATAGCTCGTCTCCATAGATGCTGTCATACGCGACCTTAAAATCGATGAATAGGTGGTGTGTTTCGATCTGAAGCTCATGGGTCTTCTCCAAGATCTGCCGTAGTGTGAATATCTGGTCGATGGTGGACTTTCCTGGCCTGAAGCCACACTGATAGGGACCTATCAGGTTGTTGACGAACGGCTTCAGGCGTTCACACAATACGGCGGATAAGATCTTATATGCGATTTTAAGGAGACTGATGCCTCTGTATTTGGCGCAGTTCAGAGGGTCTCCTTTCTTGAAAATCGGACAAACAATGCTGAGGTTCCATTCATCGGGCATACTTTCGTCCGATCATATTTTACAGAAGAGTTGGTGTATGCTCCTTACCAAGTCATTGCCTGCCGCTTTGAAGAGCTTGGCAGTCAGGCCATCCGCTCCAACAGCTTTGTTGGACTTAAGCTTCGATATAGCTATCTTCACTTCATCCAGGTCTGGTGGACGGAATTGTTGGTCATCATCGATCTATAGCAAGTAAAGTTTGTGGTAACCCGCCAAAGCTATATGGCTTCTTCATCTTACTCATAGGTAACGATATCCACTGCCTAGCGGTTTTAATGAACTGCAGAGTGTCGCTATGTAGTGAAAAAGGGGGTGTCGATTAGGGCTGCTTATATTTACACTGTAACTGTTTAAGTTGAAGAAAAGATCATTCATTTTGCTTAAAAGAGTTGCCGCTGAGGCGACAAGCTTCTTATCGGCTCCAGTTTTAAAACAATTTGATGACATTGCGTTGAAGACTCCAGAAGCAACATTAGCACTTAAAACTTGGGTAGCCAATTTCACTGACAATTTTTCAAAGTTGTTCGGGTTTATATGACTCTTGGTTAGTTTAAAGCACACTTGAAAGATGTTCTTGGAATCCTCTTCAAAAAGTTTGACAAGGATTCCCCATGAAACAAAATCTTCAGATATTATAATTGGATTCTTATGCAAACAATTTCGCACACTATTGAATAAGTGATGGTAGTCATATACATAGAAGAAAAATTCGTTGATTTTCAATACCGAAAAAGGCTTGTTTTCGTTTGCCTTAAGTAATTTGTTTATTATTGCTGCCTTGGTCACAACAAGCAGCAATAACTTGCAGACCACGCTCTAAGGTTTTTGATCACCTTCCGGGCATCCTATATAACAAGATGTGGTTTGCTTCTAATTTTTATTTAATCCAGTAAGGGTAAAAACCATTACTTTTGAGGCTACCGTGGCACGTCTACCCAGCTCCCCGAAGACAAGATCGCACCTTTTCTCTATGCTTGACATCGTTTCTACATTTTTCTGTAAAAGATTAAACACTTGGTTTGAAAAACCGGCCGACAAACTTAAAAAGAATGCCATCGATAGATTTTGCTTATAGATGGTAAACTAAATCCCGAGCTCACCATAAGGGAATATAATGAGAGAGACTTATAAAAAAAACTTCAGACACAAATCTTCTTCGTCATTCGTCCAATGTGCATTTGCCTTATGAAAAAGTTGCATATCTACAAAAGTTTTTACGTCGACTGGTTATTTTGCATTTGCATGTCAACCTTTTTCTCCAAGTTTTAGTTCTTATCAATCTTTAATCATTTCAGCGTATCGAAAGGGTATGGAACTTACTATTCGCTCATTATGAGATTCGGTAGAAGGAATATGTCAAGAGAAATTTACAATTTACAAAGTACTATTTTCAAGGTTAGGTAGAGAGAAAACTCTAATATATGTATGTCATAGGGTTGGAAAGTCTATTAACACAAAGTGTAGTTGGAAAAATTGCAGTTTTGTTTATATTTAGTACTCTGGATACACTAGAACTGTCTGAAATGACCGCTGAAGGATGCTTTGATTCTCTGATGTTATCCATGATTCTAAAGCAAGACTGGTCGATAGATACATCAGAGCCACTGCACACTGACATCGATGACAGTGGCAGGCTATTTTTAGATAGCAATTTTCGATGCGCTACCACCTTTACATCTTTGCGCTTCTACCTTTACATCTTTGCTATAAAAATGGGTTTCACAAATGAAAATTTGTTTTTTCAATGTATTACATTGAACATGCTTTAACCAAACATTTGGTTAGATTAAAGCGGAAATGTTCTATACAATGCCTTATGAGTGCCTTTGCATATGGAAATTGTTGAGGCAAAAGAGCGTAATATTTTTGGTACTCAGCGAAGGATGTTTATTTTGGCCGCTAGAGGCACCACCATCGTTTTCCTCAAGTGATAGCACTATTGCTTATGCTCAGTTTTAGATACATGCGATGAACCATCTCAGAGTAGTTTTGCATTCGTACCAATAACTATATATGAAGTATTGAGGACTGAAGGTGCCTTGAAAAGGTCAAATTCAGCGACATCTCAAAGCATATTGGGTGAATACACGGCGATACACTACCATCTGTATATGTAATCGAAGCATTGTTTCAGGAGAATTTCCTGGTTCTCCCAAGTGCGTGAATGTTGTTGCATTCTCCCAAGAAGGGTCACCAGCTGTGATGAGCAATTATAGGACATCTTTGAAAGAGTAGTGAAGACCAGAATAGTGTAATTTTTGAATAAGTTATCATTTTTTAGTCTTCTTCTATTTGGCTTTCAGAAGGGTAAATCAACTGAAGATGCCCTTCTACAATTTTGTTCACAAATTTTTTTCTAACCTTGAGGCCCAAAAATTCACTGCTGGCTTGTTTATAGATGTACTAAAAGCTTTCGACATGTTCAACTATATCACATTGTTGAGAATAGAAGTCCGGTTTCATATTTTTGGAGTGCCTGAGGGTGTTAGGACCTGTATATTTTCTTATCTACATTGATTCCCTGTTCAGACTTAATTTTGAAGGCTCTAGAATGGCCTTTGCAGATGATTTGGGCTGTTCTTAAGGCTCCAGCAGCGCTTTTAGCATCTGATATTAACTGGGGTCTAAGTTTGTTAAGGATATGGTTCGCTGAGCATTGTCTGAACATTCACTCTGAAACGAGAAGTATGTTTCTTAATCTCTCTATACCAATAAGTGTCAACCCAGCTTTCTACTTACAAGCACCGCAGTGTCAAAAATATAATCTGGTATCATGTTCACGTGGTCTCGCCTCTACTTTACAAATTTTTTTTAGCGTTCTCTATTGCAGCAAAAATTGTTATTTAATCCAAAAAGTGGATGAATTCAAGTATCCCGGACTTATCATTGATTCCAAAATGAGTTTTGTAGGCCACAAATAATTCCGTTGCACTCTTAGAAATTGTTTTTACCTGAAAAATGTTTGTTCTAAGGAATTATTGAAAACTATGTATTGTACAGTGGCATATTCAACTCTAAGCTTCAATATGGTATTGCGTGGTGGGGAGGTGCTAATAATAACATAATTTAACCGCTTTTAATTCTGCAGAAAAATTTGTCGTAAACACCGTAGACATCCTAGTCTTTCATTGTTTCAGGATATGAAAATTCTTGTAGTCCGTCAAGTGTTAAAAACGTTTTTTTTTTAGATCAGGAAATTTGAAAAGCAGACTAATTTCTGATCATAACTTACGTAAAATTATCTAAATGTTGTATCTGTTCCCTTTGCCGTCTTATTATAAGCACCTTAAATCGACCAGAACAATTATATATTTTTGAAAACAAAATGTATTTTCTTAGTTTTAGTTCAGCGAATTAAAATAAATAATCATACACTGTAAGGAACGTCGAAAGACACTAGTTTAAGAATTATGTTTAACTTAAAGTGTCCGCATGAGGCCAGTAAGTTGGTTTAAGATAGTTTTAAGTTAAATAAGCTAATTTTTAAGCGTTTTTTTTGTATAGCAAGTAAGATTTATTGAATTTATTAAATTAAAATGCATTTAAAATGAAAAAAAAGAACAATTATATACTCAAGAGTGTTGAAAATATTGTAAAGTATTGGCTTCTGGGTACTGATTTTACTGCTTTGGAATACATATTCTCCGACATCCTTGTGTAAAAGAGAACCTTCTCTTTGTTTCTCTTGGCTTTTTATCTCACATTTTTTTTGTTTTAATTATTGTCTCATATTTATTAAATTTGAATTGTATAGTGCATTTAGCTTTTCCTCAATTGTAAGTTGTCTCCTCGAAGTTCACTCCACCCACGGTTAATTTTATTTATAATTAAGCCTATTGAAGCGGCATTTAACATTATTTTTTACACTTGAAGTCCACAAAATACAAATGTCATATGGATAGATTGATATGTTTATTATCTTTATATTTATCTAGATTAGTACAGAAGCTAAAAAAAATGTCATTATCGATTGAATCAAATAGCTAACAATCAGTCTTAAAAAAAACTACTGAGTGTCCAGTCAGAAGGTGATAAATTAAAATTACGTTTCTCTGAACACACGAAAGGAAATATTGTTAAACATGCCAATAGAGAATTATCAGTCTCTTCTCATCCTCTCTGTCTGCTCTCAATTCCTTTGACGGTATTAAAGGAAATGATAACCTAGACCACATGGAAATAAAAAACAATTATGTTGAGCTTAAAATAAAATAATTAGATGCGTTAAAGGAAAAATTGTTCACAGGATCTTAAGCTCGATGAAAACGTAAAACCTAAACTACACTAATTATTAAGAAGGTATGATTCACTTTTAAGTCCTAACGACGTAAGAGTAGAAGTCAGTCGACAGTTGTGTTCTCGCTAATGAGCATTGATGAACTATGAGGTTACAGTCCGTCCGCTTGAGTCCGCAGGGCGTGTGTCTCGCTCTATTTTAAGTACCTAGAAACACCTCCCAAGGGGTAAGCAGAGTAAAGGAACTGGACTCAAGGGATCCAAGGGCTCCAGTAAATCCAACCTGTGCACTGACTTCGAGAGGGTGGGGAAGAAAATAACGGACAACGCCAGAAAGGGTTGGAGAAAAGGGGAGGCCAACACAGAACAAATGAGAAAGGGAATGGAGGATAGTTGGAACGCGTTTTGCACCTCTACCTCCAAAGAAACGTGCTCTAACATTTCTGTTTACGGGTCAACAGAAAGAAAACGGTAAAATACAACACAAAATAAGATAATACTCTCTTAATTACGGGTAAACATTCATCTTTGCCATCAGCCCTTGCGATGGCTAGCTAAGTCCTTCAGCGTCCGTAACGTTTTCTGTTCGTTACGCGACTTTACACATTTTCGGGGTCGAAGAGGTTCAATAGGGTTTTATTTCTATCTACTTGCCTTAATTTCCTATCGCTTTCCTAACTCTATTTTCCCAACTTAAAATAACATTTTGAGATTTATTCGCGTAGGTTTCCTTAAACGTATACAATCGACCGATCGCATGGGTTATCATGTCTCTACCGAAGAGATTGCTAAAACAGCGTGTTCGGTTGTCCGGATACAGCATTGAACTTTTGCAAACTGGTTATCCGAATCGAAGGGCGGGATTAGCATGCGGGTAATAATGGTATGTAAACTTAATTTGTGACTCGTGCGCTTTGACAAGCGCAGTCCTTTCCTTGCTATGGAACTGAGGATCGTTGTCGCAGACGATCCGTCGCTGTAGGCAGAGCAAGAGGAAGATGTTCTTTTCCAGAACTTCATGAACGGTTCTGGTAGTCTGCTGTCTGGGTCAGCACTGCTCTAACCCCAAGCTCCGATGTATCCGTCTGAGACACAAACGGACGATCAATATCCCGGCAAATTAGAATCGGGGTGGTTATCAGCCATTCCATTTCCATCTTTAGATCAGACGAACTACATTTTCTTCAAATGTTCTGTCAACAGCTTCACCGGAATTGCAAAATTTTGTATAAGTCTCCTGTATCAGGATATCGTTCCTAAAAAACTTTTAACTTCCCTAACATTCCTCGGTGCAGGAATCTTAATCATGCTTTCTACTTTTTCCGAGTCCACGAGCAACCTGTTCCTGTCCGCTATCCTACAAATTTAAGTAAAGGCCTACAGAAGTTACATTTCTCCTTACTGACATGCAGCCCTGCCATACTCAATCGTTTGAAGAGTTCCTCAAGGACCTCCAGATATTGTTTAAAGTTATTCACGACATTTTCGTCATTCTTTATGGTATAAAAAACACATGCCGTTCCAAATCTAAGCACTGTATCGATAAACTCTTGCCATGTTGCCGGGGCGTTATGCAACCCGAAAGGAATGACAGATACAGATCCCAGAGAATGTCCAAGGTCGCTGAAATATAAGGAAGTGGGTAAGCTTCATGCTGCGTGACTTCATTCAACTTCGTGAAGTGTACACAAGACCTATACGATCCTTTCTTTTTCTTCTACGTGAGCCGCAAGGACTATTAGATTTCTTAACTGTGCCATATCTTCTTATTCCCTACCTATATATATGCAATGAATCGCAAGGAATACCATGTAGTACCGTTGTTTTATTGACTCAGATGCCGCCCTTACATTGTTTTCTATCAGATGTATGCACCCGATGCATATTCTTGAAAAATCTTTCCAGCGGACCAGCCAGTTGATGATATGCGAAGCTCCTGAATCTATAAACCTTCACTAAGCAAATGCCATAAACGCTAACACCTTAATAAGGGCGATCATCATCTTCTTTATCCTCCAGTATGAAACGTAAGTAGATCTCCTCTGTTAATTTCCCAAACTGGTTGCAAGCAGGCAACCGGCCTTCTTGAAAGAGAAAAAAGTAGACCAGCATACAACAATGGGAAATGGAATTGAGGATTTTTTGACGTGATTTGCCCACAACACAGTGGCAAACAAAAAACAGTCAGATATAATTTTCAGTCGAACCTCCAAATAGAACTCGCAGAATCCTATAAATTTCCGAATTAGAAGTAATAGGAATTTTAAAGCTAGACTGCAGAAAAACATAAGCCATTTTATCGAAAAGAGGTGGTGGAAAAGAAGTGGTAATGGTCACAACTACCTGTCACAAAATCCATAAAGCTCAAATAAGAAACAGATGTTTCACTATAACTGGTAAGGAAAGCCTAAGCAAAAGATAAAACGTGTAAGACAATTGCAATGATTTCCGATTAATGAGACCTAGGAAGATTACGTTAAGAAGAATGAATTCTTATATAAATTAACTAACGGAGATTATTTTTTATTATTACAGTTATTATTATTACAATTGTGAAAATTAAGATATGATAATCTTTTGATTGGTGCAAGGTATATCATGGATTAAGACAAACAATTTAGAACATATTAAGCATGTTGCAAATATAATAACATTATATATATGTATATAGAATTTAATTATTAGCAAGGAATCCAATTATTAACATAATAAAGGCACTTAAGGTAATTGGGGGTATGCAATGGCCTAATATTTATGTAGGGAAGTTCTGAATTGTCTCCTGTTTCTGATTCTTCTAATGGTAATTGGTACGGAGTTTCAAAGGCGAGTTGTTTGAACAAAAAATTGTCGTTCTGAATTCAAAAACGAGAAATTGGGCTGGTCTTTGTGAACGTGCAAATGAAAATTTACATTAAGGTATTCTCTTTTGGCATTAGTTATTATTTTATGCATATAAATAAAAGCTTTCTTTTTGAGGAATTCATTTAACGTAGATCCGGAAGTTTTCCTGTCGTGCTCAGAAATGCTTTCATACCTTCTCAAATTGAAGATGTATCGATGTTGTTGAAGAGAATATTAAGCTTATTCCTGGTGGCATGATCAGGGTTGTTGAAGATTTCGCAACAGTAAAGTTGGCTTCGGAGTAGCAGAGTTTTGGCAACCATCATATTAGTTTTTGCTGGTACTAACCGACCTGTATCTCAAAGAAAGCGTAGACTTCCATAAACTTTTCCTAACATTGCGTTAACGTGGTTTGGCCAAGTAAGAGCATTGTTAAAAATGATTCCCAAATTTTGCGCAGGTTCAAAATAATCAATTATTGAGGAGCCGGTTATAACTGGGGGAAAATTAGATGAGCTAAGGGTAGTTTTGTAGATTGGAATTGCTTTCGATTTACTTGCGTTCAGACAAGGAAAGTGCTTAGCAGAACACTTTCGTATCCGATCTAAGTCGTCGTTAATTTTCGACGTGGCTTCAGCAATCGAGTCAAGAGGGCAGTTGAGATACACCTATGCATCACCAGCAAACATATGCATTTTCGAGTGTTTGATTACACTTGGAAGTTCGTTCACATATATTTCAAACAACAGCGGTCCCCATATTGAGCTTTGCAGAACTCCTTTTTGCATTGGGAGAAATTTAGAAAATCGTTCGTTCACTACGTTCGTTTACCAACTTTGAACAAAATAACCTATGGTCATCAGTGTCAAAAGCCATAGAAAAATTCAAAAGTAATAGGATGGTGACTTCCTTTTTATCCAAATCAATGTGAATGTCATCAATAACTAGTAAGAGTGCTGATTTGCAGCTTTGATTGGAGCGAAAACCTGACTAGTTGCTGTTGAGCAAGCATTTACGTTTTAAGTACGCTTGTAATTGTCGTGGAACAGCATTTTCGAATACCTTTGACAAGAATGGAAGTACATATTGGTATCGGCCTATAATCCGAAAGGTTGTAAATTTTCTATTCGGGCATGGGAACGATTTCTGTTTTTTCCATATATTGGAAAACTCACTTGTGGTTAATATAATATTAAACAAATGAGTTATGAAGGGCAGGATGTAAGGCAGGATAATAGTTTTTTTTTATAATTTGCGCGCGCTCAAGGGATTATATACCCTTAAAATGTTTGCACATAGCGCGGGCGAAGGAAATTTAGGGAGGGAGAAAAGAGGTACGGATGTACGTTGGTTTTAATTGTTCGAAGGTTGTAATGGCTAGGAAATAAAGAGCTCGATAGGGCATTCAATGAGCGAGTTGTTCGGCTTAGGAAAGAATCACAATATTTCAGTGTGCGTCCGAAAGTGGACTTGAGGATGTACTGATGAGCATTCATAGCGAGACGGTTGTTACGGTTGGAAGTTTGAAGGAGCGGAATGCTACTAGCAATTTCAGAGGAGAACTGGTGGTGAAAATAGCGATAGAGCAAGGTGAGACAGAAGACCTTGCGTCGGTGGTCGAGGATGTCACTCTACTGAGTTATATAATCATCGCCTATTAGTTTTATAGCACGGTTTTGAGTCCTATCTGGTAGGCGCAAAGAAGTCCTGGGAGCACCTGACCAGATGTGAGCATTGTACTTCAATTTTGGGCGTTAGGCCTTTGGGCCTTATATATTGAAGCCAGATCAGAGGGGGTGAAATATTTCTTACATCGCTTAAGGAAACCTAGACATTTCGTAAATTGGATTAGAAGTAGCAGATCATTGATGAAAATTAAAAAGAGTGTCAGAGAGACAACGGAGCCCTGGGGCACACCAGCATTTATTTTGTGAAAACATCCAAGAATTGAATTGAACGTTCCGATAGGTAATTTCTAATCCATTGAAGAAAAGAGCCGTCGATCCCAAAAGCACGCATTTTCGACAAAAGGGCGTGATACCAAACTCTGTCAAATGTTCTAGAAATATCAAGTGAAACTACCTTGCTTTCACCAGATTGATGTAAACTTTGGTTCCATTTTTCTGTGAGACATGCTATCAAATCACCAGTGGACCTGTTGCTACGAAAACCATACTGCCGGGCATCAAGAAGTTTTCGTGTTTCGAGATATTTCATGAGCTGACGATATATCAGCGTTTCCATGACCTTGGAAAGAAGGGACGTAAGTGCAATGGTTCTGTAAGAGGAGAGAGAAGAAGATTCGCTTTTTTTAGGGACGGGCTAGACAAATGCTGTTTTCCATCTGCTCGGAAAGAGTCCTAAACAGTGGGATTGATGGAAAAGCTTACGCATTGGTTTTGCCAGCGTAGAAGAACACCTCTTTAGAAGATATATCATATGGACCAGCGGATTTGGGAGCGTTAAGATCTTTAAGTACTCTTGCTACTACACAAGTGCGAAAGTGGGTTCGTCCCATTGAAGATGCGACGCACTCAAGTTTAGGCGGAGACAAAGGGCAATCTGGAAGCGTTGAGCTGGCCGTAAAGTGTGCTGCAAGCAGATTGTCTTTGTCCAAAGAGCTGACGGTTGTCATTGTAAATGAGCGTTGGAATGGAGAATGAGGCGGAATTTCTAATGTTTTTAACGAACGACCAAAAATTGTTACTACCTTTGGAACATTGTAGTATTTTTTGCCTCAGTTTTTGGTCAGTAGTAGTGGATAATTTGCTTTCGGAGATGGGATTTTAACCACATGAAATTGAGTTCCGGATTGGAACTAGCACGTAGATCACGAGGCCGCGGTGAGAAAAGAATAATGGCACTAGTTTGTAGCCAGTTAGCTTCAGATCAGAGTGATCTGAGAGGTGTGGGCGGGGGTCTACCTGCGTTTCACTTAATGCCAAAACAGCTGGTCTGTGTTTACAGACGTGGACGTACGCAGAAAAGTGATTACTTTTACGCGAATATTTGCTATGCCCACTCTGAATTGCTGAGCCATTACAAGAAAAAACAAAAAAAACACAAACACCGACGATGCTAAGCGAGGCTGCGAAGTGAAAACCTTGTCGTTGGTGTGCCGAAATAAATTGTTGTAGGTGTTATGCCCTTACAACAATATGAAACAGCACACCAACACAATTGTCATTCGCAACTTGCCATCCATCGGTTGTTACATAGACTCAGTAATTGCCATTGCCCTATAATAGCTACGGCAGTGACCGGGTTCAAGCGACAGCACTCCGACGGGGAGGCAGGATAGAGGATGCCCGCACTATATATATATATTATTTTTTTGCACCAATGCGCAGCACAAATGGTTTTTTTTTATTATTATTTTTTATTTATTTATTTTTGTTTTTGTTTTTACTCTATTGTTGGTGAGCACACGCGCGCGGATTAAGTGGGAATGGGAGGTAGTGTTGTGTAACTCACGCAAGATGCACTACAAATGTCCCATACATCACCTCAAAAATGTCACAACACCTCAAAAAATTGTTTGTCATACTTCAATTTCTGTCATACTCACTACTCCTTTATTTTTCCTTCGAGTCATATTTGTTGTAGCCGGCTATGACATTTTTGTTTCTTTACAAATACGTGTAGATGGGATACGATATAAATACAGATCAGATTATCAACAAATTTGAAAAAGCAATCATTCGTGTTTCGTGTTGGTTGATAATATACCATATCGTTTGTGTTTTTTGCGTGCAAATATTTTACTATGTGAGTATACGTAAATATTATTCATTTGTGGGTCTGTTTTGTTTCAAATATCGTATGTGCACTGCATGTACCCGAGTAACCGGGTACCGTTATATGATCAATGTACATGCTGGTACATTACATTACGGAAAATATGGAAAAAATGGTAATTATGCATAGTCAAGCAAGGCGGATAACACATTATCCGCATAGTTTTTTATAATATATGAATAAATTTGTATAAATTATGTATAATAACCAATTGACCAAATTGGACATTGCTCTTACACCGATAATTTCATACCAAATATTTTATTTTTTAACATTGTTGAAAGGTACTTGCCAATTTCGTACAAGTATCTTAAATAAAATACAAATGCCTGGAAAGTAAGTACCTATGTACATATAGAAACAAAATTCCAAAATATTTAAATTTTGCCAAATTTTCAGCATTCATTCACATATGTGACACCACTGTAATGCCATCCAAATGTCGTCGTATGGAAGTCATACTGATGTGACAACATGTACACCTCAACTGACGCGGGACATTGTACCACCTCAAGTTAAAAAATATGTTTTTTGATATCATCGCTAAACCAGGGATTTGATGGATATGGGATTATCTTGGTTTTCAGCGGAACTTCGATAAATGAAGAGAAAATTTATGGAATCCCGTAAAAAAGTAGTCTGGTCTTAAACTGATGGTAAATTGTAAATGTGATGCCATTCTGTAGTTTGCAGATCATGAATCAAATAATATTTTTTTATGTTTTTAAAGTCTCTAAATGTAGCGCTGTTTGGTTTTTGTGCAATTTTAATGTGTTCTTCTTCTTCTTTAAGTGGCTCTACAGTCCGGGGTGGACCTGGGCTTCAGTCAACAAACCTCTCCAGGCAGCTCGATCCCTGGCTAGCTGCCTCCAGTTTCGTACGCTAAGTTGGCTGAGGTCCACTTCCACTTGCGTGCGTTACCTGAGTGTAAGCCTTCCTCTAAATGCGCTGTCCCTCGGGAGTGGGTTCAAAGACTTTTCGAACCGGAGCATTGGTGTCCATACGCTCTACATGAGCCAGCCATCTCAGTCTTTGGATCTTCACTCTTCTGTTTAGGTCGATGTCGCTGCACAGTCCACAGAGTTCATTGTTGTATCTCCTCCTCCACTCACCGTCAATGCAGACGGGACCGAAGATCGACGGAGAATTTTTCTATCGAAACAACCAAGACTACCCTCATCCATTTTTGATAATGTCTATGCCTCTGCGCCATAGAGAAGGACCGGTACTATTAAGGTATTATAAAGGGTGACTTTTGTTGTCCTAGAGAGGGCTTTGCTACTCAATTGCCTTCTTAGCCCAAAGAAACAGCGGTTGGCAAGAGTTATTT
Organism: Volucella inflata; assembly: GCA_928272305.1. Lineage (NCBI taxonomy): Eukaryota > Metazoa > Arthropoda > Insecta > Diptera > Syrphidae > Volucella > Volucella inflata. The sequence continues at coordinate 44,502,129 of OV743718.1, read as the reverse complement.
TTCGCTTGATCTCAGCGCTGGTGTCGTTGGCACTTATAGCGGAGTCTAGGTAGACAAAGTTCTTAACTATCCCAAAGTTATATCTGTCGAGGGTGGCATCCTGCCCGAAACGTCGGTGTTGGTTGTCCGTTTTGCGCTTGACAGCATATACTTGGTCTTGCCCTCACTGACCGCTAAACCCATTTTCGCCGCTTCCATCTCAATACTCGCGAAAGCGTCACTGACATCACGCTGCCTTCTTCCGATTATGTCAATATCGTTGGCGTATGCGAGTACGATGTTAAAAAAATCGCATGACAGCGCACCGCCTTGTCTAAATCCTTTCTGAACATCAAAGGTCTCGGTGAGAGTCAGTGTTTCCAGTGGTCTTCAATGCTTTCTGCTGGTGGTGTTGGACCTCTTAAGATGTTAAGAGACACTCGATCGGAAAAGGACTTGTCGATCTCTTGCGATTGTAGCCGTGTCGAATTTCCTCACAGCAATAGTTTGTGTTGGCGTAGTTTGGGATATCTGCAGCCGTACCTTGGCTACAACAAGGTAATGGTCCGAGTCGATGTTGGCTCCTTGGAACGTACGGACATCCATAATATTGCCTGAATCCGTTATCGGAGGTGGTGTCGTGCAGGCCATATTTTCCGATCGGGCATTGTTCGTAGGTCTTGTTAAGGAGCTCACAGAAGGCATCCTTGGTGTCGTCATCTTTCTCGCTCACATGCCGGCAGCTCTGGACTTCTTGTCTTAGTGTGCCTCCAACAACAAATCCGCATCCAAATAAGCGCTGCTTTTGCCGGCGATAGCAATCGCTGTAGTAGATGTCGTATTTTTTTATCCTCTTTTCGCCCGGCCCATCCCATCGCATTTCTTGTGTTGTGTAGGTGTGACATGTTGACGCTTGCTTTTTATTGCTGTTTTCCGGACTCATAAAGATAGATGAAAAATGGAAAGTGAAGTCCAAAGCGACTTTTTGATTAAAGTTTTTGATAGGCAGATAAGTGAAAATTCGATTACAGATCAAGGGCTAGATTCGCGACAAGATAGCAAGCAATTTCAAAGAGATAATTTATTTAAAAAAATTATTCAGACACATCTAGGAGCTTAACTAAAAGAACCGTCTTGTTTCCATTTAAACTCACTCAAACGGATGCGTTACAAATACTTAATTTGTCCAACGGTGTACTCTAAAAAACTAGAGATTGTATTGCTAGCATTTACGCCACAAGGAAGTGCAGGAAAAGGATTCATTGTTTTTAATCCATCGATAAATTGGACCATTACACACGTACAAAGTGAATCATTTAGGACCAGTACCTCTACTGTAAAGGGTTGCAAATATTTATTCTTTATATGTCTAAACAAATTTTTTTGGATCCATCCCGTTAAAAATACTACGCTCAAAACTTCAGGCAGATGTTTTTGGAAATCGTCTGCCGATGTTCTCATATAGAGGTTAAGGTGTTAAAAAAAATGCGACGGTAGAAGGACTGAACTGAGTTATAATTTAAGTTCTAACCAAGCTTAGTTAAGAAAACTTAATTAAGACGCTTCTCCCCATAGTTCTCTTCTCTTACAATTTTCGTGAAGGTAATTCTCGAAAAATAAACACCTATCTAAGCAGGGCTTCATTCGAGTTTCTAATTTATCTCTGGTCGATGCCCTTTTCATTTCTTACAGGGAGATATTCAAATCAATTCCCTTCGTGTGCTCTATTCCCACCATAAAACATCTTCAACATCTCCTTCTTGGCTTATCAAATTTCTCTGTTGGTCAATTTCAAATATAAAATATCGATCCTGTCTTTTAAAGAAAAGTTAGAAAAAATTGGAGGGAATGAATTTAATCAAGATGAATTTCTACCCGCCCAGATGGTCCTATTTTCCAGCTATTTCGTCAATGTCCAAACTCTTTAAAAGCATCTTATAGAAATTTAACCTTGTTTCAGCTACCACTGAGCTTAATCTCTTGGTTTAATAAGGATAGGTGAGTCCTATCTGGAATGAATTAGGTAACTCTAATACTGTTCGAGTTCGAGGTACCTAGAACGAAGTATTTTTTTTATAATCCAATATTTAAAGGAATATTGCAACATGCTGAAACAACAAGCAAAGAAACCTATTTAAATACTGCTACGTCAAAAAACTTAACGAAGTTTCTATCATGAGTATTAACAGAACAATTCTTGTTAACATGGGTCATGGTGCACCAAAATAAGCCTTTCCTTAATTCCTCCATAAATTAGAGATATACACTTACTGTATTTTTCCACAGAATATACCAAAGAATCATTTCCCAAATTATCGCTGACGAATTAGGGGACAGCCTTTAAATTAAAAAAAAAAACCGATTCATCTCGGTTAAGCAAAGCAAATTATCTCCAGACTAAATGGGCGCATTCGAATTAAATAATCGACTATATTTGATTGTAGAAATGTCTTGAGATATCCCGATTGTTTGCACAAAATCATGCGAATGATTTCGCTTTCGATTTTCTTATTTTTCACTTGTTTTAATATTGTTTTCATATTTAATGTACGCATTGTGGTACATGTGGATGCATATGTGTGTCCAAAACATATACCACACACTCCTTCCTTGTACGATTTAAATTCTGTTAGTTTTTGTTTTATCTTTTTGTTTTTTCTTTTTTAATTTTTTCAGACGTCTTATAATTTATTTTAATTCAATAATATCTTAATACTAGACAAAAAAATGCTTAAAACTTAGCTTAAGTTATTTAACAACAGTTTATGTTGTTTATGTTGTGTTATCTTGCTCTAATGTTGGCAAGTGCGCACTGCGCATACACTCTACAATATTTTTTTTCTTATTTAATTCCATTACCCAGTTCTCTTACTCAGTGCACAATTCTATTTCCTTTCTATGGTATATCTCATTCGCAATAGTTCAGATATGACCACAAAAGGGTGCTGATCAACACTTAAGTAAATAAAATAAAGCAGGTTCTCGACACATCGCAGGAAATAATCCACTCCCTGAAGAATCTGGAGCTGTCAATGAAGAATGACGTTGTGATTTTGATTTTCATGATGCTCCAACAGCTTCTATCGACAACACTGCAACTTGGGTAGCAGCAAGAAATGTCAAATTTAGCTTCGTTCTTTGAGTTGACGAATCAATGCCAGGCGAGTACAACACAGGTTAGCAAATTTTACATGTACACAAGAAATCAAACCTTGCTGACCACTGCCTTAATGAATGTCCGGACCACATGCGGTGAATACTTGTCCTTGAGAGCATTTGTGAGACGAACATTTGCGAGAGTTAATGGGTTAAGGATTATAGACAGTAGTACATAAAGTAAGATAGTATGTGTAAGTCTTTTAATACCAGTGCAGGCCCAGGTGTTGTAGACCCTGACTGGACTTCTGAATAAACTAAGTACTGTGGATCGCTTTTTTGTAAAGAATTAGAATCTGATATAGTAGACTAGTTAAGATAAGGGCATAAATTGTATTATATTTAAGCAACAAAAAACATTAAAAATCATATGTTCTTTTTTTGAAAACTGTTCATAAGTTATATCGCTATAATAAAACATCATATCAACCAGTTTCTTAGTTTTCAAATACACATAAATTGTTTTTTTTCACGTAAACGTTTTTGTAAATAACTTAAAAGGATATTTATAATGGAGGAAGCATAATTATGTGCAATTATCACGGAAGCTGTTAATGCTGCAGTTGAGGAAGCGCAAAAGTCATTTCATTCAAAAATCAGTGAACTTACGGCTTTCCCTATTGGAAATAACATTAAAGGTTGTTGAGTATGAGCCGATAGTAAATAACCCACAAGTTAAATATGAAGAATCACTAGACCTGATTAACACGTTCGGCCCTGGTGACACACCTGGTGTGTCAGCAGCACTTCTATCAGTTGAACCAATGACACACCGCATGTGTCACTCCTTCTAGGGGCCTATATTTATGGTGGTTCCAATGTATAAGGAAATTTTCAAGGTCGTCATCCCATCGGCTCTGAATGTGTTAAATCGCTTCCAGGCTTTCACGGTGATCAATCGAAATATGTGTCCTGCCGACAAGCTGCATTTGTCGCTCATAAAACGTTTGAAGGTTTTGTAGGAAGTTCTAAATACCACAAGGCAATAGCGATCATAAGAATCTAAAAAGTAGGTTCTGCGGACTCGGTGTGCCATCTTTCAAAACTGTTCTCAATTTCAAAGCTTTAATCAATCGATTAGACTTCACTTATTCTGATAAGCGAACAATTTATCAAATCGAGTAAGGGATGTCCACCCTAAAACGAGGCAAAATGTCTATAGTTGAGTTTTATGATATGGTTGAAAAGTAATTGACATTATTAATTAATAAGACTGTAATGACACATGAGGGTAAATCCGAGCTCATAGCTTATGACATTTATTTCTGGGCTGCGGAAATCAATGAGTGATGTATTATTTACGTCAAGACCCGCATTTATGCCAACTACTTTGACACTTGCTGAGGAATTAGAACCGAAGCAAGTACGTTATACGTTCGCAACCTCTTTTGCTAATTACACAGAGCGATCAAATAAGCCCCTGATTCAATCTTACTATAGATATGACTCATTTAATTCGCTTCATTACATACGGCAGCAGATCACACAACCTATAGTGCTCCCAATGGAAATAGATCCTTCAATACCTAACTACAGATCCAAAGGTTGAATCCGAATCAGAACCCTAACAATTTGTCTGAAAAACCCTGTCACAATAACTGTCATCATACTTACATGAAGAATAAACCTGAACTAAACAAAATAGGGCCTTCAGATAAGAATCTTCAAAATGAAATTTTTAATAAAAATCCATCGAAAACCGCAACCTAAAGTTCAAAGATACAATCATTTAGTTCAAGGTTGACCAATACAACAAGAAACTAACAATTGTGAACACAATTATGACAGTGGAAATTATTGTAACAGATATGACGAGTCATCTTTACACGAATCTCAAAGGGATGAAAGCGAGAACTTAGAAATAATAGACGAAATACATTTTTTAGGGTTAGGTTCCTCCTACGATACATAAGTCGAACTTTAGGAAGGAAGGAAATCAAATTTTTAATAGACACAGGCGCATCAAAAAACCAAATAAAACATAATAGTGATCTAAAGAGTATTAAGCCGGTGAGTCCGTTACTGAAAAATCTCTACACGGATGAGATCCAATCAAATTCAAATGCGTAATAAATCTTTTTAACAGAAATGCTCCCTTTTTTGTTCACCTTCGCCTTGATAGTTTTGACGGTATACTTGGGTGTGACTTTCTACATAAAATAGGGGTACAACTTGATTTGGAAAAAGGAGTCTTTAAGTATGATAATAGAGAGGAAAAACTTCTATACATCTTTTGTATGGACGTGAATCATATTGCTATAGATAATAAATTTGTACCACCAGATGTGCGCAAAGTATTTGAATCTATTTTAGGGAATAGGAAGAAAGCATTGTGGCCATCATTAAAACAACAGACAATGAGCCAGTCTACTCAAAAGCATATACCTATCAGTGGCAGCTAAGCAATTTGTAAACAAGGAGATTTCAGATCTTCTTAGCGCAGATATAATACGACCATCGCGATTTCCTTACAATAACCCTATTTGGGTTGTCGATAAAAGGGTATTTGATGAATACGGCAATCGAAAAATGCGGTTAGTAGTTGACTTTAGGAAACTTAATGCCAAAAGGACAAATATCCCATTAATGACACCTCAGTTATCCTTGCAAACTTAGGACAATCGTTATTTTTCTCAAAATTGGGCCTAAAGTCTGGATTTCTCCTAATGCTGAAAAATGCTGCTAGTATTTTTCTGAGAGCAATTGACGACATTTTGAGAGATGAGATCGGCAAATGCTACCACGTTTATATCGATGACGTGATCGTCTTTTCTAAAACGAAGCAGTAGCACCTTAAAGATATTGATAAAATTCTTTGCAAACTACTTGAGGCTAAATGCGCGTTTCCTCGGAAAAATAAAGAGGTGGAAAGCTTTTGCGGAGAAATTTTCCCCAACATTTCATTACAAGCCGGGAAAAGAAAACCTCGTAACGGATACTTTATCGAAATAGCACATTAATATCATGCAGCAGACGAATACCACAGAATCAATAACCGCACACAGTGAAGAATCATTGACCCAAACGATTATTGCTGTAGAAAATACTGTAAACTGCTTTAGGAACCAGATTATATTCAGCAAGGGCTCGGAAAACAATGTTGTAAAAAAAAATTATATTTAGAGAAAATACAGACACATAATAACATTTAGAGATTGCAATAATTTACTGAAAATGTTAAAAGATGTTGTTACTCCTGGCGTTATTAATGGAATCTTTCAATTCACAAACTGTACAAAGTTTACTTCGAGATTATTTCAAAACAGATATTATTACCATAGCTCCTTTTCACAGCACATCTAATGGACGGATTGAAGATTTTATAGCACGTTAACGGAAACTGCCAGATGTACTAAATTCGAACAGAGTATTAATGACACAAATGAACTTATTTTATTGTCTGCTGTAAAATACAATAGAACCATTTATTCAATAGCCAAACAAATACCGATTGATACGAGTATACTACATTCAAGCTCGCCAACATTGCAAAATGAGGTTGGAAGAAGAAGTATGGAAACACAGGTTACAGATCTAAGGTACTATTATAAGAACTAGCAAAAAAGTCATACAAACCCGGTATATGTACGAACAAATAAATGAATAGGCAACAAATTCAGGAAGCTTTTCATTGAGAAGACGGTTCAACAAGATCTAGGAACTACAGTGCTTATTGAAAATAGAAACGTTCATAAAAACAATCTTAGATGGATAGTGTAATTACACTGATGAAAGATGTGTTACTATACATTTTTTTATATTGCATTGCTTCTTAGTTCTAGTTCTTTAATGTTTAATAATAAATAATAGCAATAACCTCTACCTAAACCTATGTATCCAAATTTTTTGGGACAAATTTATGTGATCCGCTGAGGACGGCTGGATTTGTAGAAGGAGAAGCTAACATCCAAATATGAAACTCTGCATTATTCGGAAAATGTTTACGTAGATGCACAGGCATAGGCACAGCTAACTTTTTCACAAACAAGTTGTTTACCCAAATGTACCAAATCGAAACAACCTTGTAGATGGCTCCGGGACCTCAGTTCTAAAAGTGACCACAGCAAGCAACGTCCTCATAGAGGACAAGAATAAAATTAAAACTGAAAATTAAAGACAGAATGGTGAACTCAATTATAAAAAAAATTTGTTATACTTTACTTACTGAAAAAGAAAGTGCTTGCAATAAAGCAGAGACAAACTGCACGCAGGCAGAGGGAGCAATCCGAAGTGAAGAGCTCCCAACAACAAAAAGAGCAGAAACAACAACTGCAGCAACAACAAGATCAACAGCAGCAGCAGAAACAACAACTGCTGCAAACAAAACAGCAGCAGCAGAAACAACGGCAGCAGCAGAAACAACAGCAACAGCTGCAACCACAACAACAACAAAAAACAGCAACAACAGCACCAGCAACAACAACAACAGCAGCAGAAGAAGAAAGAAAAGGTACCTCCTATCAACACTTATAAATTAGAGGTAAATGCAACCAAGGACCTATGTAAGTTGGTCATTGGTAATAACTTTAATATTAAGATATTGGGGAACGATCGCCATGCCATCCACTGTAATACAGTGGAGGGCTATGCGAAAGTAAAAGAGCTCCTAAAAGAAACGTCGACGGAGCATTACTCATTCACACCGAAGTGTGAAAAGCGGCAATCGATGCTGTTGAAGGGGTTGGAACCGTCTTCTGATCCTGAGGAGATCCTGGCACTGCTCAAAGAGAAGGAGTGCGAAGGACTCAAATTTGTGGGGGGGTAAAGCCATTTACCCCAGCTAGAGCCAGACGGGAGAAACGGGGTTTGCCGTTGGTGCAGCTCAGTCCCGAAAGCCACCTGGATAGTCTAAGGAGCATCAATGTCCTAGACTACCACGTGGTTCACTGGGAGAAATTAAAAAGGAGCGAAGGCGTTATACAATGCGTTCGCTGCTAGAAGTTCGGGCACGCCGCGTCGAACTGCCAAATGCAGCCCCGATGCGTGGAGTGCGCAAAGAACCACAGTTCCGAGGAGTGTGCTCTGGGTAGGGACGGAGCATCCGATAGGACGCAGCTCTCGTGCGTGTTATGTGGAAACGTGGGACACACCGCAAACTATCGGGGTTGTAATAAGTTCGCCGACATTAAAAAAAACAAAACTGGCTCGGCAACAGAAGGTGGAGGTCAAACGTTCACCTGTAAGGTTTCAAACTCCAGCCGTCACGTCCCAAATCTCCTACGCCCAAATGGTGTCAGGTAGGGGGGCTCCGGCACAGCAACCGGCTGTTGCTTCTCCAGCGCCAATGCCGAGAACAACAGAAGCTGCACCTAACATGCTGGCCATCTTGCTCGCAATCCAAGGGCAGATGGCTCAGCTGCAACAGCAGGTGCAAGAACAGGCCAAGCGGATGGACCAGATCTACGCACTGTTGCCGGGCCTAACGCAACACATTTCGTAATGGGTACGCACATGGTGGAGCAAATCGCAAAACGCGATGTTTAAATTGCTACAAGACCAAACTCCTGATGTGCTTTTTGCTAGCGAAACCAAGCTAACCGATGAGCACGAACTGGAGTACAATAACTATATTGTTAAAAGAAGAAACCGGCCTAACTCCCAACGTGGAGGCGGTGTCGCGATCTTCATTAAAGAAGGCATAGAATTCCACAGAGTGTACAAGGGAGTGTTACGCAGGTACCGGGTGTTAGAGGCAGTCGTCATTTACATCCCGCTCCGCAGTGGAAAGCGGCTGTACCTGGCCTCTGTTTATGCATCTGGTGCTTTACAATCCACCTTATTTATTACAGAGCTCGACAAATTTTTCGACTTCGGAGGCTGGAATCGGGGCAGAATTATTTTATAATCGGCGGGGACTTTAACACTAGACACAGAGATTGGGGAAATAATTTGCCAAATACTAGAGGGAACCTACTACTCGATTGGTGGGGTCAGCACGATGTCATGTGTAGACTCGGTCTTAAAGAGATGGATAACCCGTCGTTTCCCAGAGGCGGGTCTTATTTGGATCTATTACTGTACGACGAACGTATACGACTGACAGGTATGAATTTACAAACGCTTAACTGTCTGCGCACATTCGTGTATGACAGCGACCATTGCGGTTTTAGCACCGAAATCACAGTTCCCAAAGAAATTGCGGAATTGGAGGAGTTTGTCCAAAGATACTCTTACAACTCTTACAACTACAGTAAGACTCGATGGACACGCTTCTCCGCAACCTTGACAAGAGCACTCTCCTCGAACACGCTCCACCCACCGTCCAATAGGAATTTATCAAACGAGGAGATCAATGAGTACCTTAAACGAATGGACGAGACAATAAAACAAACTATGGACACTACAATACCGCGGTATAAACAAACGACTAACGAAAATCTGTTCCGCAATCCTACTATTGACGCACTGCACCGACAGAAAAGTAGACTTCTGACAAATCTTAAAAACTTGTACAGACAGTTTGCAGACACACAACACCCAGCGATTAGGACACTGAGGTCGTCCATTAAAAATATTCAAACGTTAATTAAAGAGAATTACAGAATAGCTGAAAGTTTGTATTGGAACAATAAGGTACGGGCTGTAAACACCAGCAACCCGAATATGTTTCCGCAAATAAATAAACTATTTCGGAGAAAAAATCTTGTGTCTTAAAATAGCCCGGACAACAGACAACGAACGGTTACTAATAATAGCAGGCATTGATACAAATGAGGCCGCTGATGATGACGACTTCTTTGTGATCGAGGATCCACAGGAGAAGGTTGAGGCCATAGGGGCGACTTTCCAGGAAGTATATAAGGCCAATGATATCATTGGCCCTAATTATGACCTGGACAATCGCGTCTTGGTGCACAACTTCTATATTCGAAATGAAGTAGAGAACTGGCGATCCGAGGGCTCTGGTTTCACCCGGTTCAGCGACGAAAATATGGCAAATAATGTCATTGCCAGAGAAGGTGAGCTACCCCCGTTCATTTCGAAGGAAGAACTCCATGGGATCTTCGACACAATCAGAAGTAAGAAATCAGTGGGGACTGATGGTATTCCGAACATCGTGCTTCGACATCTTCCTCTAGAAGCGGTGGACATTTATACCACCCTGTTTAATAATGCACATTATCCAGCGCATTGGAAAACGGTGGTGGTTCAACCTATCCCCAAAAAGGGAAAGGATATATCCAATCCTCCTTCTCCTTCTCCTTCCGAATATCAGTAAGGTGTTCGAAAAAGTAATCAATAGAGCTCTGACTAGGTGGGTTGAGGACAAACATTTAGTTCCGGATAACTAATTCGGTTTTAAGGCAGGACATCCTATCTCACATGCCGCGTCTAAACTGGTGTCCGATATCCAATGGAATAAAGGCAAAAAACAGTGTACTTGTGCCTGCCTAATTGACTTGGAGAAGGCTTTCGACACTGTATGGTTAGAGGGTCTTTTCTACAAGTTGGCTAGGCTGGGGATCAGTAAACCACTCTTGTACATTCTTTATAACATGCTTACCAACAGACAGTTCATCTTGAAAAATGGTGATGTGACTTCTGTTGGAATATATCAAATTAAAAATGGTCTTCAGCAAGGCGCGGCCAATTCACCGATCCTATTCAACATTTATACAAGCGACTTGATAGGTTCACTTCCCCATACTATTGCGTACGCAGATGACTTGATAGCGTACAGAACAGGTCCAAAAATCGAGGTCATTAATACTCTCTTACAGCGTGACTTCGATAAGATAAGACGATTTTGCGATGACTGGAAGTTGAAAATCAACTTTCAGAAGTCAGAAACCATTCTTTTTAGGACGCCGTTGTCTGGAGCCTCTAGGGACACCAGAAAAAATTGGGGAAAGTTCTCGATCATTGGACAACACGGACAGCGTCTTGCCTGTATTTCTGTATTTTAACAAAAATGTAGATGCTGCTCTAGCCAGAGCTGAAGGCGCTTTTGCCCTCACAAAGAGACTGTTTTATAGCAGCCAACTCGATGCGAGGGTAAAGATAATCTGCTACATGGCCCTTATCAGGCCCATGCTGGAATTTGGGTGTCCCGTGTGGTTCAACGAGCAAAATTAATGGAAAAGATTCGGGTGTTTTGAGAGGGCTTGCCTTAGGGCTTATCTTCGCTTGTACAGAACACCAGAGTCGGAGTACAAAAAATTTTATCCTAACGAGGTCCTTTACAACAGGGCGAACCTAATACGAGTGGACAACTTCCCAATTAAGCTGACTCGAAGGCACATTGCAAGAGCAATGGCCTCGACGAATAACCTTATATCTGGGGCTTACTACCCCAATAACCTTTATCATGAGAGTGTGCGCTCCAACGGCTTCGTTCCACCGGAAGCATTCCCCTACCTTGATCAGATAGGCTTGATCCAGGATAGATCTGCGGTCCCGTTAATCTCAACTACAACACGACGTCGCACACGGCAGGGTGGATCGTCTCAGGTTCAGTAGAGCAGTGGGGAATCGCGATAAGAGGGATGTCGTTCGGCAGCACCAGCATTTCTGGTGGTTGAATGATGGGGAAGATGTTTCGTCGTCGTTTCCGTCAATTACGGACCAGCCTCACTAATAAGGCAGAGCTGACCAATCTATTTGCTCTGTAAATAGCGATGGCCAGCTTACATAGGTTAAGGTTAGCATTTAAGAAAGATATGTATATATTAGTATATATAAAGGCATATACTAATATATGTATATTATTGTGTATAATGGCTATGTGTTTATATGTGTGTATTGTGTATGTAGGTTAGCTAGACTAAGGTTTATTTTAAGTTAGATATTAAGTTTTTATAAAAAATACAAAATTTTGTCCATATGCTAAGTTTTTGTTAACAATGTTTTTCTTAGCCTTAAGCATAGAAAAAAAATATCATAAAAAAATGTAAATGAAGTCGAAAGACATAGATATAAGAAATTAGAGTAGCTAAGAGTGCCTGTGTAAGTTAGTATAAGATTGTTTAGTAATTTTAAGCTAGCATTTAAGCATTTTTTGTTAGTATGTTAGAGTTATTGATTAATCGAATAAAATGCATTTAAAACTAAAAAACTAACTTGATAATGTCCATGCCTCTGTGCCATAGAGCAGGACCGGGATTAATAAGGTCTTATAAAGGGTGACTTTTGTTGTCCGAGAGAGGGCTTTCCTACTCAATTGCCTTCTTAACCCAAAGAAACAGCGGTTGGCAAGAGTTATTCTTCGCTTGATCTCAGAGCTAGTGTCGTTATCTATACTTTTAGCGGAGCCCAGGTAGACAAAGTTACCTCACAATTGTATCTGTCGAGAGTGACGTTCTGCCCGAGACGTCGGCGTTGGTTGGTTGATCTTTTGCTTGACAGCATATACTTGGTCTTGCCCTCATTGACCGCTTAACCCCTTTACGCCGCTTTCGTCTCAATCCTCGTGAAAGCGCCACTGCTGCTTTCTCCCGATTATGTCAATATCGTCGGCGAATGCGAATAGTTGAACGGAGTTTTGAAATATAATGCCTCTTATGTTTGCTCGTATGCTTTGCACTATTCTTTCAAGTACAATGTTGAAAAAATCGCATGTCTAAATCCTTTCTGGATATCAAAGGTCTCGGTGAGATCTTTACCGACCTCGATGGAGCACCGTGCACTCTCCATCGTCATCCTGCACAGACAGACGAGTTTGGCAGGGATGCTGAAACCAGATATTGCTCCGTATAACTCGTCTCTATAGAAGCTGTCATACAAAAAAAAAAAAACACTGTGGCGCTGGCAGCCCGGTATGGGCCATGGCCTAGCTTCTTGACACTCATTTGTGTTGCTCATGTTTTTTAATTTTGTTTGTCACATCCGAGCGGGGTCTACGGTTTATCGCTGAGTCCGAATGGCACTCCCCAGAAGCTTTTTCGCAATAAATTTTTTACTTTCGGTAGTTTGCCATTGCCCGCCGAAAGTGCGATGGCGATTTGAAAAATTGTTTGTGACCCAACCAGGAATCCAACCCAGACTCTCTGCGTGATAGTCATCGATGCTGTCATACGCGGCCTTAAAATCGATGAATAGGTGGTGTGTATCGATCTGAAGCTCATGGGTCTTCTCCAAGATCTGCCGTAGTGTGAATATTTGGTCGATGGTGGACTTCTCTGGCCTAAAGCCACATTCATATGGGCCTACCAGGTTGTTGACGAACGGCTTTAGGTGTTCACACAATACAGCAGATAACATCTTGTATGCGATGTTAAGGAGACTGATACCTCTGAAGTTGGCGCAGTTCAGAGGGTCTCCTTTCTTGAGAATCGGACAAACAATGTTGAGGCTCCATTTATCGGGCATACTTTCGACCGACCACATTTTACAGATGAGTTGGTGTATACTCCTTACTAAGTCATCGCCTGCCGCTTTGACGAGCTCGGCAGTCAGGTCCTCTGCTCCAGCAGTTTTTTTGGGCGTTGGCTTAGATATAGCTATCTTCACTTCATCCAGGTCGGATGGACGGAATTGTTGGTCATCAACGTCCAGGTTGAAAGGTTGATGCTGCCTGACAGCGGTATTTGGTTCGTAATCGCTGTTATATTTCGAACCTCATTCATGGAGTAGCATTTCTCAATTTCTGCGACCACGCGCTTCTCATGCTCTTTCTTCTCATTTTAGTAGTGTTTTTAATGGTCTTTGATGCTTGTTTCTGGTGGTATTGGATCTCTTAAGAGATTAAGAGACACTCGATCGGCAAAGGGCTAGGCGATCTCTGACGATTGTAGCCGTCTAACGTCGAATTTCCTCACAGCAATAGTTTCTCTTGGCGTATTTAGGGATATCTGCAACCGTACAAGTCGATGTTGGCTCCTCGGAACATACGGATATTCATAATTCTGGAGGAGTGACTTACGTCGATCGCAATGTGATCAATCTGGTTGACTGTTGATTGATCGGGAGTTCTCCAAGTCACCTTGCGTATATCGAGATGTGGGAACCGCGTGCTACCACAATGTTTCGCCCCACTGCAAAGTCGATTAGCCTGAATCTGTTATCGGAGGTGGTGTCGTGCATGCTATATTTTCTGATCGTTGCACCGAAGATATCCTATCTTCCTAGCCTTACATTCAAATCACCGAGGACAATTTTAGTGTCATAGCTAGGGCATTGTTCGTAGGTCTTGTTAAGGAGCTCATGGAATGCATCTTTGGTTTCGTCATCTTTCTAATCTGGAGGGCGTACGCGCATGTCAGGCTTATGTTGGTAAATTTAGCCTTGATGCGGATTGTCACGAGGCGCTCGCTCACATGCCTGCAGCTCAGGACTTCTTGTCTTAGTCTGCCTCCGACAACAAATCCGCATCCAAATAAGCGATGCCTTTGCCGTCGACAGCAATTGCCGCAGTAGATGTCGCAGTTTTTCATCCTCTTGTTGAAGAATTGTAAAATTGTTAAATTGAAAATAAATTAATGGAAAAGTTAAAAGAACAAATAAAATTAAATCAATAAAATAAGGTGTGTGCAATTAATTTCTACACTATACAAAAAACATTGTACTGACGCCCAACGAGGTTTTTAAGTGTAATTTAATTTCTACTAATTTTGCTGTTTATGATGTTTTTCCTTTGTTTTAGCCTCGATTATAATGTTTTTTTTTTTTAACAGTATACTAGACTTTGAAGAGGGTGATTGCGAGTGTTCTAATAGTTATTTTTCTTCTAAGTGGTATTTTCATGTAGACGTGGCGTTGTAGATTTTATGCGATCGACTGTTCAATATTTTACCAATGATCGATTGCTTAAAGTACTACCATGGAGCAAAACAGCTTTCTGTTGACGAATCAATGATGCTTTTCGAGGGAAGACATTCCATAAAGCAGGACAATACAATGAAACATTTAAGGAGAGTGTAAAAATTATGGTGCTTAGCAGATCAAGATTGGGTAAATCATTATGTTTTCGATTTAACAATGTAAAGACTAGCAGCCGAAAAGTGAATACGAAAATTACTGTTTCGGTGAAAAAGCAGTCTTATCAATGATTGGAAAGGAGTTGGAAAGGCAAACAATCACTTTCTCTGACAACGATTTTTTGTCCAGGAGTGTTCTATAGAAACTAATAACTCTAGCTTGTAGTATGATTCGAGCAAAAAGACAATCCCATAACTTGAAAGAAGATAAAAAAATTAAAAGACGAATATAACCCCAACGGCAACAGTCACTTTTCTGCGAATGGATTTATGCAGAGCAACACTAATGGCGACGCTGTTAAGGGAAACAAAAAAAGCTGAAACGTTGAAGCCTTATTAAGTTAAAATATATGACTGGACAGATTCAGTCATAACTCTGAAGTGTTGGAGTGGAGCATTCCGTATGAGAAGAACCAAGCAAGCGTTGCATGACGTAGTGCACTACCGTCTGCAATACTTGACAGCACGCTGTGTTTAATGATGCTCAGATTTTCTTAGTCACCAAAGGAACGTCCCCTTTCCCGAAAGCCATAATGCTTAGAAACTGAAAGAAGAGTCATACCAATAAAAGTTCATGTCATAAGCGAGGGTAAAGAAAGATTGATCGGCGCCCCCGCATGTATGTATCGTGATGGCATACTCTCTGGCATACTCTCTGGCATACTACTCAGAGTACGGGGTCATAAAACTTTGGTTCACGCTACTGGGTACTTTTCCCTTTAGTGAGTGAAGAAAATAGTACACGACTGCGTATCCTGTATTATGTTAAAGGTAAAACACTAAACACAATTAATGGCAGCTTACCGACAGTAAGAACAAATACATACCTATATATCTAGACCATGTCACAGTCGGAAGTAGACTATGCAGGGCCTATCGAGAAAAGAATTTGGAAAGCGTGAAACACAAAAACGCTGGAATGGTACTCAACCATATCGAGGTCGTAAGTGACATGACAATGCAAGCGTCTTTACATGAGTCTCGGTGATTCGTTGCTCGACGAGGACTATGTCGAGAAATACATAGCGATTGCGGATGAAATTTCGTTGGAGGGCATGGAAAACTACACAAACAACAACGGGGGATGAAATTTAGTTAGAAAAGAGTGCCAGAAGAGCTGGTCAACTAAGAAATGACTTCGAATTTCATTCCTTCTGCTCCCTCCCTTTGGATACTTACCTACAAGAAGCTCCACACACTTATAACTCAAGTGGAAGCGTGTTTGAATTCGAAACGTCTGTGTGCACAAACCGATGATATCGATGATGACATTCAGCCATGATCTCCAGCGCATTTTCTCTTCGAAGAACTATTATACTTTTATTACCACAAAGCGGGAAATCACAATACCAGCTCGAAAAGACCCGTAGTTCAACAGATGGAAGAGAATGCAAACTCTTATGCAGAAATTTTAGAAACGCTGGAACGACAAATATCTTTCTTGATTGCAGCACCGGCAAATGTGGATAAAACCAACTCAACATAAAATTAAGGAATGCGATTTAGTATTGATCAAAGATGAACGACTAGATCCTTAGCTCAAGTGCTAGAATCATACACAAGGGCGGGTAATTTTGTGAGAATCATTATTCTAAAAAAATATCAATGACTAACTTCAAGAGGCCTATTGAAAATATTTATTGACTACCGTATACTAAAAAGGTGTGCTCGGAATTATTCAAAATGCAAGTTGACAGTACTTCAGACAAATCCTAGTCCAGCAAACAAGTCGATAGCACCAAACATTAAGAAGATAAATACTGTACTGTACTGTGTACTAACCAAGTTTATTCTTCATTTTAAAACTGTGGTAAAATTTTTTCTACATAGTAAGACTAAATTTGTATAGAAGTTAAAAGGGCCTAGTGGAAGTAGTGCTGGGCTGCCGTTCATTGATCTCCGTGGAGAACAGACGTGTTTCGTCTTTTATCTCGGTAGTGCCAATATTAAAACAGACATTTAAAGAATTTCGAGAAGGGCTCCAATAAGCCCAGTGGTAATGTGTTCGGTTATCGTCGTTCATTAATCTCCGTGGAGAATAGGTACAAGCTCTGGAGACACAAACACAAGCAAAACAAAAAATCTAAAAACACCAAAACAAACAACATCAACAGCAGCGTAAAAATCACAAAAAGTACGCCAGCCCAAAAAAATAACAATAGCAAAAATAACAGCAGCACAAGAAACAACAGCAGCAGACAAAAAGCTCCCCCAATCAACACACATAAAGTAAAATTGAAGGACACAATAGAATTGTGTAATCCACAATCCACTGCAACACAGTGGAGCGCTATCACAAAATAGAAAATTTACTAAGCGATTCGACGACGGAGTACTTCTCCTTCACTCCGAAGGGGGGAAAAGCTGCAAACAATGCTGCTGAGGGGGGCAGAACCATCGACTGATCCGGAGGAGCTCCTCGCACTGCTTAAAGAGAAAGAGTGCGAAGAGCTCAAGTTCTTTGGAGTCAAGCCATTCACCACAGCCAGAGCCAAAAGGGCGAGACGGAAACTACCGTTATTCCTGGTTCAGCTAACTCCCGCTAGCAAACTGGATGGTCTTAGGAGCTTGACAGCCAGGTTGTACACTGGCAAAAAGTAAAACGGAGCGATAACATGTTGCAATGTGTTCGCTGCCAAAGGTTCGGGAACGCCTCGTCGAACTGCGAAATGCAGGCTCGATGCGTTAAGTGCGGTAAGAACCACAAATCAGAAGAATGCGCTCTAGGTAGGGGTGGAGCGTCGGGAAAAACTCTCTTGCGTTTTATATAAGAATGCGGAAAACATCGCAAATTATAGGGGTTGTCCTAAATTCCAGTACATAAAAAGAGTAAATCTGGCTCAGCAGTAAACGGTGGAAATTAAGCGTCCACCTGTTCTAACACAAACACCAGCCATTACTCCCCAAGAGCACCGGAATCGGCGGATGACATGATAGCTTTCTTGCTCTCTATCCAGGGGCAGATGAGTCAGCTTCAACGTCAGAGTACCGAACAAGCTACTTGGGTAGAACAAATATACGTGCTGCTGCCGGGCCTAACAGACCTACAGCTGTAATGGGAACGTACATACATGGCGGAGAAAACCCCCTTCAATTACCCCTCTATTCAATTGGTGGGGTCAGCACTGTGTATTGTACAGACGCGGCCTCAAGGCGACGGATAGTCCGTCGTTTCCTAGACACGACTCCTATTTGGATCCCCTGTTGTTTGACACTCGAATACAACTGACAGGTTCGAACCAACAAACTGTGAACTGTCTTCGCACTTTTGTATATAACAGTGACCATTGCGGTCTAAGTATTGAAATAACCGTTCCGAACGAAAATGCGGTATTGGATGAATTTGCTCAAAGGCATTCCTACAACTATAGTAAGGTGCGTTGGACACACTTGCCCAGGACACTGACAAGAGCACTCCCCTCGAATTTGATCTATCCACCGTCCAACAGAAATCTGTCAAACGAGGAGATTGACAGGTACCCAAAACTAGACGAGATTATTAAACGATCAATGGACAAAGCTATACCTCGGTATCAATACACTGGCAAAGAAGACTTGTTCTGCAGTTCAACGATAGACGCACTGCACCAACATAAAAGTAGACTGATGTCAAAACTAAATACCTTGTACAGGCAGTTTACTAACAGACATAACCCGGAGATCATGACATTAAAGTCGACGATCAAAAACCTGCAAATATTAATAACAGCAAATTACTGGGCTTCTGTAAATTCGTATTGGAACAATAGAATTCAGGCTGTAAGCACCAGCAACCCGAATATGTTCCCGCAAATAAATAAAATATTTCGAAGGAAAGATCTAAACCTTTCTTGCCTAAAAGTCGCCCAAACGACGGACAATAAACGCATACTTTTAACAGCAGGCATAGATCTGAATGAGTCTGCTGATGATGACAACTTCTTTTTGATGGAAGATCCGCAGAGGAAGGTCGAGGCTATAGGAGCGACTTTCCAGGAAGTGTACAAGACAAATGACATCATTGGTCCGAACCACGACCTGAAAAACCGAGTCCTTGTGCATAATTTCTACCTTCGAAATGAAATAGTGAACTGGCGAATCGATAACTCATCACCAATGAAAGGGAACAACCCCCGTTCATTTCAGAGGAAGAGCTTCCAACGATCTTCGATACAATTAGAAGTAAGAAATCAGTGGGAACCGATGGAATACTGAACATTGTGCTTTGACATCTCCCACTAGAAGTGGTGGACAATTATACCACCCTGTTTAACAATGCAATGAGTAATGCACATTATCCAGCGCATTGGAAAACTGCGGTGGTACATCCCATCCCCAAAAGGGATAAAGACACCTCCAATCCGGCAAATCTCCGGTCGATCAGTCTCCTTCCACACATCAGTAAGGTTTCGAAAAGGTTATCAATATAGTCCTGACTAAGTGGGTCGAGGACAGAAATATGGTTCCGGATAATCAATTCGGTTTCAAGGTGGGACATGATGTTATTCATACTGCATCTAAACTGGTTTCTGATATCCAATGGAACAAAGCCAAGAAACAGTGCACGGGTGCCCGTCTGATTGACTTGGAGAATGCCTTCGTTACCGTATGGTAAGAGGGACTCTTCTACAAGCTAAACAGGCTGGGCATTAGTAAACCACTGCTGTATGTTCATTTGAATATGCTCACAGATAGACAGTTCATCGTGAAGAATGGCGATGTGACTTCTACTGGTACATTTCACATTAAAAACGGTCTGCAACAAGGTGCGGTTAATTCGCCGATCCTTTTAAACATTTGCACAATTGATCTAATAGGTTCACTTCACCATGCCATAGCGTACATACATCGGGTACAGATCAGGACCAAAGATTGAGGTTATAAACATTCTTTTGCAACGTGACTTCAATAAAATTAAACAATATTGCGACGACTGGAAGTTGAAGATCAACTTCCAGAAGTCGGAAACCATACTGTTTAAGACGCCTTTGTCTGGGGCCTCTGCGGATACCAGAATGAACTGGCGAATGTTCCAGATCGTGGGGCAACACGGGCAGCCATTTGCTTGTCGAAATGTAGTCAGATACATTGGGATATGGGATGCTGCTCTGGGCAGAGCCAAAGGTGCTTTTGCCCTTATAAAGAGAGCAGGCAACTCGATGCGATGGTAAAGGTGATCTGCAACATGGCCCTTATCCGGCCTATGCTTGTATTTGGTTGTCCCGTTTGGTTCAACGTGAGAGTAAGTCTTTTGAAAAAGATTCGGGTGTTTGAGAGGGCTGATCTTCCTTATACAGAACAGCATAAAATTCTATATTAATGAGGTCTTATACGATAGGGCGAACCTAATACGAGTGGACAGTTGTGTTATTAAGTTGACTTGAAGGCATATTGCAAGAGCAATGACCTCGTCGAACAACCTGATAGGCTAAGTAGTTGCAGAATTTATTTTTAAGTGGTTATGTATAGGTTTTATTCTTTAAGTCTCACAATAAGATTTCCAATAAGTCCATGTACTAAGTTTATAAATTAAAATTCATTTTCTTAGTTTTAGTTTTAATTAATGCAAAAATAAAAATATACCGTAAAGGTAGTCGAAAAACATGTAAAGTAAGAATTATGTTTAACCTAAAGTGCCCGCATGGGGCCAGTAAGTCACTTAGGCCCGTTTGCTGATACGAGTCATAACTCTTTAAGTTCCACTTAAACAACTTAAGTACTACTAAATGGTTTGCCCGAAACTCAAAGTTTGACATAAATGTCACTAAGTAAAACTTATTTTATGCTAAGGAAATAGTGAGGAATAAAGTGCTAAGTTGTACTTAAATTGAGTTTTAATAATGCCATTTTGTGTAACTGGAAACAAGAAGTTGTTATTTTTTTTAAATTAGATGACGGTGAACGGAGCTCTTTGAGGTATCCTGATTACCATTATAATAATGCTCTAAGAGAGCTTGAGGTTTCTGCCAATGAAAATAATGGCCATGGTCTTCCTGTTACGAGTGAAAGAGGTCTACAGAATAATAAGCCTGGGGAACCAACTAAGAACAGCGCAGTAGAAAATTTGAAGCGAAGAAGTGGAAACAAACCAATCAGGATACACCTCGAGAAGCTCGAAAATTTGGTTCCCCATGCTTATCCAAGGAATGTGGAAGAAAAAAAAACTGGAGATAACGGAAACTCAACGAAAAGAAATCTTTGATAGATTCTGGGACAAAATTCCTGGGTTCAGCGAAGAACATTTGTAGTGAATCATGTTATAAAAATCAGCAAGCCAAAAACATATACGCTCAGTAGGTGAAACAATACTCTTGTTTATCACTTAACTGTGGGTGGACAAAAGTGAGAGGTATGCAAGAAATTGTTTTTGAGTACTACCAGTCATAACTCTTTAAGTTCCACTTAAACAACTTAAGTACTACTAAATGGTTTGCTCGAAACTCAAAGTTTGACATAAATGTCACTAAGTAAAACTTATTTTATGCTAAGGAAATAGTGAGGAATAAAGTGCTAAGTTGTACTTAAATTGAGTTTTAATAATGCCATTTTGTGTAACTGGAAACACGAAGTTGTTATTTTTTTTAAATTAGATGACGGTGAACCAATCAATCGCACCTATTAACCAGCTTTTGGTAGCTCTGCGATTCTTTGCCACTGGCAATCATCTTTTAAGTATTGCCGATTTTGGTGGAATGCATGTTTCCACAGTATCTAGGATCGTTTTAAGAGTTGCAGTGAAAATTGCAAGACCCTATGGAAAATATATTAAATTTCCAGCTACACAATCCGAGATTTCAATGGTAAAATGAGATTTTTTCGATATTGCATCTTTTCCCTGTGTCATTGGTGGTATTAACGGAAGCCATGTTAAAATGCAGTCCCCTGGTAAGACAAAATATTTTGATTCCATTGCAAAGGAAGTACAAGTTTTTCTTCAGGTGGGCCAGATGCGGAAATATTTAGAAACAGGAAAGTTTACTTTTCAATTAATGTACAGGCAGTATGTACTGCAAAAATGGTATTTACTGATGTAGTTGCAAGATGGCCTGGTTCTGCTCATGAAGCTACAATTTTTAACAGCAGTAGCATGAGAGCCAAAATGGATAATCCTAATTTCGCGGATTCTCTTATTTTGGGTAAGTGGTAGAACATATACATATATTTGTTTATAAATATAAAGTTTAGAGTTTAACCATATCTCAGTTGATTCCGCATAGCCACAAAAAACGTATTTGATAACACCTTTGCTTAATCCCCATTTGACATCAGAGCACTCGTACAATGAGTCCCAAATATGGACAAGAGGTCCTTTAGAAAAAGCTTTTGGAATTTTGAAAAGATTTCCTGAACTAGCATATGGCTGTCGCCTTAAATTAAGTACAGTTTTTATAATCATTGTAGCGACTTGTGCTTTGTCAACATTTTAAGAAAGAATGGTGTGCCATTAGAACCTACTGAAAGTTTGGATTTTGATGCAGAAGACCTTCAAAATGTAATAAATTTAAGCCACATATCATACACAACTAATGATAATACGAACGAAACAGCAAACCCAAGCATGCAAAAACGCAAAGACCTAATTAATAACTATTTTGCTAGCCTCTAGAAACAAAGTAAATAATCATAAATAAACAAACAACTTTTCAATTCACTCTTATTATTTAAAAAAAATCACAATATATACTAGTGATTTTTTTTTTTAAATCCTAGTTTTGAAAACGAGGATCTTTGTTCTCCAAGCTTTTGAGCACACTATATGCTTCATTCATCGTTAGGGATTCGTTCTGGATTTTTTTCAACAACTCTGTTTTAATTTCGATATCTAGTTCCAAGGAACGTTTTCTCAATTCATGTTCAATTGAACTGCAATACTTTCTTTGAATTGCTTCCTCTTTCTGCGTTTCATATTGAAGTTTCGCAAGCTCGGTTTTTATGTCAGATAGCTGCGAATATTGTTCTGTAATTTTAGTACTGGGCAGTGTTGAAGCAACTGGTCTGCGTCTTCCGCACCATTTACTGCTGTTTCCTGATTCCTCAATCGGGGTGGTAAATTGTTTTTTAAATCCTTTGGACAAGGGAATTGTTTGTTTTTTTATTTGCAGCAGCACTTTCAAAAGTTTTATTTTCCTCCTCTGATACTTGTTCCTCTTGATGACCTGCCTTTAATTTTGGGTGCACGGGCTGTTTCAACTGGCTAGGTTTGTATGTTCCCCAATCTGTTGTAGTTTCATTATAAGTGTCTTCATTCTGTAAGTGTTAATATGTAGTTAAATGAAAACAAAACTGTGCTCATCTTATGATGCTTGCACTGCTACAAGGAAGATCTATCATCTCACACGCACCATCGCCATCAAAAATATTTTCAAAACCGCTTATTGTTGATAAAATGATAGAATTTTTTAAGAGCTTCTACAGATCGGTAGCAAGCTGAATTTGAGTTTGAATTAAAATTTACGGCTTTTCTTTCCCAAACCATTTTCTTTTCCTTCCACATTACCTCGTCCGTTTTTTTGTTTTCTTTTACCGATTTCTCTTCTAAAACACATTCTAGAAGGGTTCTTTTTCATTTATGGAAAAATTTGGGTTTCTTCCCCTCTTTTTTTCCGCCATTTTTCGCACAAAAATTAAAGAAAACTATTTTGCTATTGAAAAATAAACACAACTGAATACAATTTGCATCTATTATCATGTATTTGACATTTTGCAATCAAATTAAGTTAGCCGCGATTTATCGTTAAGTATAACTTAGTTAAGTTCGCAATAAAAATTTTCTGACAACCGAAAATAAGTTATGTTTTACTTGAAACTTAGGATGTACTTAGCCATGACACGAATTTAAGAAGAGAATCAGCAAATGGGCCTAAAATATATTTTTAAGTTATTTAAGCTAATTTTAAACCTTTTTTTTCTAGCATATAAGAATCAATGAATGATAACCAACAAAAATGCCTTTAAAATGAAATGAAAATGAGTGCTGGACTGCCAATCCAGTGATACGGGTTGGGGTCCCCAGTCCGGAAGAGAAAGTCATCACTTATTTAATTATTTCTAATAATAGAAGAGAAAAGAGTCATCCGTAAAAGTGAAAACAGGATCACGTGTTGACAAACAAAGCGTCGCTGTAGATCGAATACCTCGTAACCCAGAAAAATTAACTTTATAGGTAATGATACACTTATATTGTAAAAAACATTTCGGATCTAATGAAAATACCTTGAGAGCCTTAACACAATAATTTTAAAGCTACGCACATAAATAACAATACATCGTATCCCCCAATGCGTTTTTGTTGCATAAATACCTGGTACACCAGAGCCAAACCTGGCAGGCGGAAAAAAAGCAAATAACACTATCGAGCAAAGAAAGAGAAATACATTCGTAGGACTAAAATCTCTAATCAGCATTCATACGAGTTTTAAATTTAGTCAAGCTTGGTTCACGTTTTAGTGACACATAAGGCTCATCAATTGTTAAATTTTTTGTAATATGATGTCTAGAGGCATTCGTATGTAACTACATACAGAATTGTTGATTTTAATTACTCTCCTTAATATGGAAATGCGCAGGTATTATTTATGTATATGATGTCAAAATAAAACTTCTTGTACATTCTGTTCCCATTATGATTTACGATGACAGTGTGAAGGCTCAAATCTCAAATATTCCTATTGAGTACACTGATAACGGAAACAGGCCTACATGCAGTACAGCGATCTGTTCGCCAAATGAAGAAGGTAAACACGACCCTAATACAATTTCTAAACTTTTACCAATATTACTGGCTACTCTGACGTATATGGTATGTGCAACCTTTTTTAGCTTTAGGTGATATTAATGCAAGCTCTTTGAGGTATCCTGATTACCATTATGATAATGCTCTAAGAGAGCTTGAGGTTTCTGCCAATGAAAATAATGGCCATAGTCTTCCTGTTACGAGTGAAAGAGGTCTACAGAATAATAAGCCTGGGGAACCAACTAAGAACAGCGCAGTAGAAAATTTGAAGCGAAGAAGTGGAAACAAACCAATCAGGATACACCTCGAGAAGCTCGAAAATTTGGTTCCCCATGCTTATCCAAGGAATGTGGAAGAAAAAAAAACTGGAGATAACGGAAACTCAACGAAAAGAAATCTTTGATAGATTCTGGGACAAAATTCCTGGGTTCAGCGAAGAACATTTGTAGTGAATCATGTTACAAAAATCAGCAAACCAAAAACATATACGCTCAGTAGGTGAAACAATACTCTTGTTTATCACTTAACTGTGGGTGGACAAAAGTGAGAGGTATGCAAGAAATTGTTTTTGAGTACTACCAGTCTTGGCGAATCCGCTGTGCACTCATGGATGAAAGCCGACGAATCCAGTGTTTCCGGTATTCGTACCAGTATTGAATACGAAAATTCGAAACGGAAGAGAGCAGAACGCCCTGCTGTTCATGCAAGCTTATTTTTTGCGTGGGTTTATTTAATCATTTTCCAAAACTCCCGTTGCATTATACACGAGCTTCATCCTCTAAGCTATATTCTGAGCCCCTTATTCGAAGCATGAATCAACTGTTTACTTACCTTATACTTAGAAGCCTGCAGGGAAGAAGGCCAAAACCGCTATCCAGATGGTATATTAGTAATCTTTTTCATGTCCATACACCCGGCAAAAAGAGATAAGTGCGACACTTGTGTAAAATATGAGGTAGGCCAACTTTCCGACGAAGCTTGGCAATTACATAGGGCTTAGAAAGACAAGAAAGCGCTAGACAAAGAACTTGCTCAGCAGGAAAAGTGCGTAGTCTATACAATGGACTTACAAGCAATGAAAGTGAGCCCATGGGTTCAAGCGAGTGCCATTTTTTATAAGACGAAGCTTTGTTGCCACAACTTTACCGTGTACAATTTTTCTACTCGTTCGGTGTCTTGTTACTGGTTTGATGAAACGCTGCTGATATGAAAGCATCTACTTTTATAAGTTGTATTTTAGAATTTCTTGAGCGATTTTTAGAAGACGTTACGGTTCCTATTGCATTCTGTGGTCATGAGTGCACTTTTTAAAACCGTAATGCGATCCTTTCCAACGCACTTTTACATTTTGCGGTTGACAACAATAAGAAAATTATTCAAAAATTTCTCGTTGTTGGACACAAACTAATGGAGTGTGATAGTCTGCATTAGCGAATAGAAAACAAAATAAAAGGACGTGGCATTTATATTCAACAGGAATGTGTGAGGTTCACAAATGACCCTCGAAAAGAACCATTTCCATAAGAAGTACGGTTGAAGTACGGGAAGAGGCACCAACCAAATCAGCAGCGCAAAGAAATCCTCGCAGTCAGTCAGATCGTGACGATTACCCATTTGTTTAAGAAAGACGCGGTGGGCATTATACGGGAGACAACAACAGCTTCGCCTCACCGGTAGCATCGAAGTCAAATGACGAAGAAAGGGAGGTAGAAGCCTTTAATAATAGCATTGAACAGCTTCGGCAAAAAGTACTAACTATTAAGGCTAATCAAATAGCAAGAAGAGAAAAGAAACAGCTTATCCTCCCCGACTCTCAACAGCCACACCAACAACAGAAACCGTAAAACAAATGCAACAGCAAGAACCAAAAGAACAGCCCAAACCTACACAGGCGCAAAAAAATAAATCACCAAAAACCAAAACAACAACGACATGTGCAGAAAAGGCAACAACAACAACAGCAGCAGCGTCAATAGCAGAAACAGCAGTAACAACAAAAACAATTTTAACAAAGAATACCTGCTAACAACACCTACAAAATGGAGTTAAGGGAAACCATAGTGTTGCCGCCGAAATACATAGAACTATTATATGCTTGTATTTTTATCCAAAATATTCAGTAACATACACTAATGTTCACGTACGAACCATCGATGGATTTTGATAAAGCATGTCAATTTGCAAAGTCTTTGGAGCTTACAAAAAACAACATGCAGCTACTTCATCCCAATTCCGTTAGTCACGTGGAATACCAAAACTTCAATAAGTTTCAGCGTAGTCGTACGCCGAAGAGGAAAAAAAGGCAAAATTACCACCAAAGAGATGATAAGACGAGTTCACCAACTGTTTCATATAGAGCAATGCAGAGAACAACAGCAATTCGACCTTCCAATGTTTTAATTGTGGACGCAGCGGACATTATGCAAGAAATTGTCGCTTACAAAGATCATCATCAACCGTACGCTCACGGAGAGGGAAAAGCAACTCACAAAATTACCAGGCAAATTGTATAAGTTTAGAACATTAAAAATAAGGACACTTAAATCATATTTCTAATATTAATAATGCATGCAATTTAAATCTTGAAATCAATAGTAAGTTAGTAAGCATGGAAGTTGATACTGATGCTCCTGCTTCAGTCATGAGTAGTTTTGATTTTCATAGATTTTTTTCCCATTGCGGCTTAAGAGCGGTTGAAAAAAAATTAATTTTGATCACAGGTGACAATGTTTGTGTTGAAGGTGTAGTCATGTGCAAGTTAGGGATTTGCATGAAAATAAGTATTTTTCGTGGCAATTAGTGGTGGTTAAATCAAAAATAAATTGTACGCCATTACTTGGAATTATGTGGTTGGACATCCTCGTGCCTAATTGGCGGGAACGTTTTAATAAGTTAAACAACATTAAAGACATTGATTATTTTAAAAATAAATATACTCGTAGTTCGGTGTTTTCAAAAGATTTAGATGGTGCGATAAAAAATATGGGTGTGGCATTATTCTTTAAAATCACTTCCACTCCTTACGTTATACCGTTTAGCTTACGTGAAGCAGTAGAAAAAGAATTAGACCGACTTGTTTTAGAGGGTATATTTGTACCAGTGCGACATAGTAGGTGGGCATCACCCATAGTAGTTGTTCCCAAAAAGGATAATAAATTCCGTATCTGTATAGATTATAAAGTTTCAGTAAATAAATTTGTTCAGACTGAACATTACCCGTTACCCAAAATCGATTAGATTTTTGCAGGTCTCAGTAATTGTGCATATTTTTGTATACTTGACTTGTCAGGTGCATACTACTCGTAACAGGTAAAAGTTTCGGAAAAATCTCAAGAATTTCTAACTATTAATACGCACAAGGGTCTATATCGCTATACTAGACTTCCTTTTGGTTTGAGCTTAGCTCCCACGCTTTTTCAATCTATTGTAGACCAAATTTTACATGGAATACCAAAGGTATTTGGTTATATAGATGATATCCTGATTGGAGGTGAGATTTTAGAGTATTGTGAGAAGAATCTGGAAGAAGTTTTAAAAAGGCTCGATGCATACAAGATAGAGTTAATGCAGAAAAATGCAATTTTTTCAAGAAAGAGTACAATATTTAGGTCACGAAATATGCAAAGAAGGAATTAAGCCAAAAAAAGATAAATTGGATGCAATAAAGTGTGCGCCTGCACCTCATGACGTTACTAGTTTTAAATCTTATTAAGGGTTATTAAATTTTTATGGAAAATGTATGCCTTCGCTTTCATCTGAATTAAAACCGCTCTACGATCTTTTGCGTAA
This sequence comes from Volucella inflata, assembly GCA_928272305.1. Lineage (NCBI taxonomy): Eukaryota > Metazoa > Arthropoda > Insecta > Diptera > Syrphidae > Volucella > Volucella inflata. The sequence continues at coordinate 44,473,578 of OV743718.1, read as the reverse complement.
AAATTCAAGATTTGTTTGGACAAATGATTGTCAGTTAGCTTTTGATAGAAGTAAGGATTTGCTTATGAGAAATCAAATGTTGGTACATTTCGATGTAAAGAAGCCAATTATTGTTTCGTGCGACGCTAGTCCATATGGTGTAGGGGCAGTACTCTCGCATATGATTGAGGAACGCCCAGTCTTTTTTGCATCATCTACCCTTAGTGACACAGAAAATAAATATTCCCAGCTTCACCACGAAGCGTTAGCAATTATTTATGCTGTTCGAAAATTTCACAGATATTTGTATGGCAATAAATTTATTTTAGCTAGCAATCATAAGCCTTTGCGTTAAATTTTTGGACACAATAAACAAATGCCTGCAGTAGCGGCTACCAGTTTACAAAGATGGGCAATTTTTTCTAGGGCAATATTCGTATGAAATTAGGTACAAGAAGGGAACAGAGCTTGGACATGCCGACGCGCTTTCTCGATTACCGTCTGTAGAGCCTACAGGTGAAGAATCTGATAAGATTTTTTATTTAAACGTCCATGGTTGTCGGTCTGATTTACCCATTAAATTTTCCGAAATACTCGTAGTAAGTGAAACTAAAAATGCAGCAAATTTAGTTCAAATAATGAAGTATGTAATGGAAGGTTGGCCAAATTAAAAGTACATTGATGAAATAGGGTTATATCTTAAACACCGAAATTCGTTGTCATGTGAAGATGGTGCCCTATTTTACGCCTCGAGAATAGTCGTACCTTGTACAATACGTAGAAAAGTTTTAGAGCTGTTGCATGCTGGACATTCTGGATTTGTTTGATCCAAAATTCTTACACGTGGTCATCTGTGGTGGCCAAGGTTAACTCAGGATATAGAAGAATTCAGTAGGACTTGTTCAGTATGTGATTTAACTCAAAGACATTTGTCTGATAAAAGTAAAATTGATTGGCCAAAAACATTTTATCCGTATGAATGAGTTCATATAGATTTCTTTAAACTAGAAGGTACAGATTTTTTAATTTTGGTAGATCATTATTCGAAATGGATAGATGCTGCAACAATGAAAAACACTAACGCGGAATCTGTTATATGGCAATTATCATGATGGTTTTCCATCTATGGATTGCCAAAAGAGTTGGTTTCCGACAACGGTCCGCCATTCTGCTAAGGTTTGTTTTTGAAGTTTTGTGAAGCAAATGGTATTACTGCTTTAAAAAGTCCACCGTACCAACCTGAATCAAATGGGCTCGCGGAAAGAGGCGTCCAAACTATTAAAACGATTTTAAAAAAATTTTGCGTAGAAAGATCACCAACGAAAAATGATTTTCAGAGAGTCCTTAGCTCAGCGTTGTTTAATTACAGAAACACACCGACAACAACAACATACAAAACACCTTCTGGTTTGTTATTTTCTTATAAGCCAAAAACAATTTTAGATCTAATTAAACCGGAATATGGAAATAATCAAAAAGAAAAAAAGGAAAGTGATCAAAGAATTGAAAATGCAATAAAATCAAATATAATTAACATAATTAAAGAAAATGAAATTGTATTATATGTTTCATATTATATAATGTGAATATGAAAATTATTTAAAATGGAAACCGGTAAAGATCATAAGAAAATTAAGTTTGGTAAGTTATTTGATTGAAAAAGATGGAAGACAAATTCAAGTTCATGTAAATCAAATTAGGAAATCACATGCAAAAAGAGTTAGGTTTTCAAATTTCAGACATTACTTATATCTATCGAATAAAAATCTTGATAAGAATGATGAAATAAAAGAGAAATTAAATAAAAAACGAATTGTAACAAATAATTCTTCAATAACCACTAGATTACGATCCAAGGTTAATCGAGATATTGATTAAAATAAAGCAATATTGTGAATTACCTGCATAATTTTAATGAATTTTGAATTTATAATATATACGCTTATACTTTCCTAATTTTAGTTACTCTTTCCGTATTGTTAGAATACATTTTTCTTAATTATTTTCTAAGCCATGAATTAAGTATAACTTTGAGTATAGGTGTATAATGTATTACAAATAAGTTTGAATTTCGAAGAAATTTACTTTAATTAAGGAAGCAGTTGATCTGTATCTTTATAAAATATTATATGCTATGCATATATAATTGACTCACTGTATTAGTTGTAAGTTTCTGAGCTACTGTACCTGAAGTTTGACATTTGGCAGGGTAGTGAGGTTGAGAACATGGCGAGACCAAGAGCTCGAATTAAAATAAAACATCCACATATTTTTGAATACGCTTATGTTTAATTTAAAAGAGAAAATTTTAATTGAAAATTACATCTGAAATTTTTTGGTCGGATTCATAAACTGTCATGGCTCCGAAAGGATCCAAAGAAGTTTCAACAATTCGTCATGCTTCGTGTGGGCGAAATATTGGAAAACACAAATATTACGCAATGCAGACCTAGCAACAAAAGTACAATTAAGACGCGACGTTTCAATGTGGTTCTCAGAACCTAAGTTCCTATACTATAAAGAGGATTGGCAAACTTGTACTGATATGGACGAATGCAACTACAATTAACTGCGACATCACATACTTCTTATCTGGAAATCACAGAAAGCAATATCAGTTATCTTTCAATACTTTTCAAATTGGAGACGGCTGTATCGAGCAGTAACGACCTTACTACCCTACATGAGAAAGCTGAAAGCACTGATTGCTGAAAGAAGCAATTTTGTATGAGATGATATTTCACACAAAGTCGACACTTTCCGATGGACTCAAGAAAGCAAATATTCAAAGGAAATCTGCTGTTTAAAAAGGAGTAAGAAAATTCAAAAAGGCAGTAAATAACAATCCCTGACTGCCATTCTAGATTACAAGGGTTTATTAACGGCCACGAGCCGTGCATCGCTTCTTAATCATAACGATGCAATAATATTGCCTACGAAGCACCATGTAACTCATCTGCTAATTCATTTCACTCAAGAAAGCTTTCACCATGTATCGCATGGGACTGTCATCAAGAACATCAAAAGTCAATATTATCTACCCAAACTACGAGTTCTGTACAAAAGCGTACGAAGATCATGTCAACACTTTAAAAATGCATCTGCTGCTGCAGTAATCCCACAAATTTCCAGCAAGACTCGCAAGCTTTGAGCGACTATTCACGTACGTGGGAATAGACTATTTCGGACCACTATATGCCATTGCGGATAGAAGAACGGAGAAAAGATGGGACGTTCTGATTACCTGCCTTAGCATACGTGCAGTACAGATTGAATTCGCATAAAGTCTCGACACCAGTTCTTGTGTTACGAGTATCAACAATATCATGGCACAAAGAGGAACTCCACGTGAGATATACACTGATAATAGCACCAACTTTACACGGCAGTAAAAATATTTGGAACTGGACATTTAAAATTTGTAAACATGGGTGTGGCATGGGAAAGGCTCTTTCGATCTGTGAAAACTACGTTATACCCCATATATGACGATACCCTGAAAAGCGCCATGGCAGAATTCGAGGTACCTACACCGAATCACCTACCATTAGGCTCATCAAGCGGCTACAAGCCAATAAACAGCGAAGTTACTGACCTGCGTCTACGATGGCGATAAGCCCAACAGTTTTACGACCAATCTTGGTGACAATGGATATAAAAGTACCTGCCAACTCTGGCCAAAAGAAGCAAACTTTCTAAAAAATACCACCGTTAAAGGTCGGAGACATTGTCATTATCGTCGATAAAAATCTACCTAGATATTGCTGGCCGAAAGTCAAGTCACGGTCCAAACGCAAAGTGGAATATTCAAAAGACCATCAGTTAAGATAGCCAAACTAGGCGTCGGCAATAACAAAGGGTAATCTCGACCCGTGGGGTCAATTACGAAGGGGAGTATGTAGTCGCTGAAATACATAGAAATACTACATACATATTTATCCAAAATATTCGGTAACATACACTAATATATACGTGCACACGCTTACATTAATTGATTTTCCCAGACACTGACCCTGTTATTTTTCTGTACATAGCCTTCCGCACTATAACTGTCCCTTGTTATATGTCACGTACGACAAATAGATTCTAACGAAGGAGTTCTGTTTGAGATTTTGCATGAGTTAGTCAGTTCTAGGCACGGAAATAAATATATTGCTTAAACCCTTGTGTCAACACCCACCTATCCGGGTATGTTCAAGGAATTCAAAATGAAATATTTTAATAAATTCGAACTACAATTGAAATGAGCTTTTGAGAATCCTATCAAATTTAATAAATAAAGCAGATTATAGGAAAAAAAACTGAAAATAATACTATAATTGAGGCGAGGGATTACAATTTTTAGCCTGCTCAACACCCAACATACTCGGGTATGCACAAAGTAAAGTGCATCCCGTTTGGACCCAGAAGACTCTCCTTCAGTTGTAGAACCTGAAGGTAAGGAATGACCTAACATGGCCTCCAAATCATTTATGGTGGAAAAATTTCGAGAAACCTGGGGATAGCAGGTTGTGGTAATTGGTTGCTGAGTTTCTGAAGAAATTGTCGACGTCTACTGGTAGTCTTACTTAGATTTGGATTGTTTTTATAATATATAATGTAAGTGGCCAGTGCAGCTACATCCAACATATTATAATACATGGCCAACGGTCATCGCTTCGTACGAGTACGTCGTTTGCAGCTATATTCACCCAGAATTTTATCTATATTATAGAGCCCACCTTTGGTAGCATTATAGTCAATTATCATTTGCAGTTTTTGCGCTTCTCCAACCACATCTTTGGTATGAGACCCATATTCTGAGGAATGAACTTCCTGTTTTATGCCTTTTTCCGTTTCTAATTTACCGTCCCCAGAATAGTCATATATATATATGACTGTGCTAAGTCAAAACTTGTGAAAAAGTTATCACATATGATGTTTCGTCTTCTCCCTTTGTATTCTAAGCAAAGTCGTTTGACCACACGTTCACTTTACTTATGTTCTCTTACACCGTATGGCCCTAACCCTTTCAGTGCATATGTTGTTTCAGCATCACATGCCCACCAAATTCTAATGCCATATTTGGAGTGCTTGGATGGAATGTACTGAGTAAATCGAGTACGGCCACGGAACGGAAATAATTGCTCGTCGATTGTCATGTTTTCGCCAGGTACATTACATTTGTGAAGGTTTGCGTTGAGCATCAACCAAAAGTCTTTGATGGGTGCTGCTTTATCTTTTCTGAGCCTTCCAGTAGGCGTATTTCCATTGTCAAAGCGAATTAACCTTTCAATAACCCAAAAGCGGCGAAGTCCCATGGTAGAGCGATATAGTGGGTGGGCATTATTTCCCCAAAGGTCTTTTGCATGCTCATAGTTTGAACGGATAACACCAGCAAAAAGTAGAACTCCCATGTTCCTATAGGTATCCAATTGTACTTCTGTAACGTCTTCCCATATACGCGGCGGATTGAGGGGATACTTTGTGTTCCATTTTTTATAAGTCTGTGTTGCCCGACGATTAGTTTCCCGTAAAATGACATCGCAAAATTCCGGTGTGATAAGCAATTTAAAAATATGCTTTATGCTTAATGATTTGGTGGCGTTAGTTGAACCGACTTTTGTGGAAGGGATTCTGAAAATACCTTTCCGTCACGTGCATGATAACACTCAGATTCGGAAGCACTTTCAGCAGTTACTTCTTTAAACTCTTCTTCTGTTTCGGTGGTCTTCTTCTTCCGCTTCAATCTCACCTGGGTATTCCTCAATGTCGGAATCTGAGTCGATTCCTTCATTTCGAAGTCCTCTTCTTTCATCGACCATTTCATCAGGGTCAGAATCATGCTCAGAGCCGGCATCATGGTCTACCCAAAATAGCACAAATATTAAGTCCTGCAAAAAACTTTTTATTTTTATTCGTATATGGGCACACATACGTCTTCTTCCTCGTCGGGTAAAATTGCACTCAGTAACCAAGTGAGATACTCATCATGAAATTTTAATTTTTAACTTTGATCAGACATATGGTATTATAAAAAAACACGCATCAAAAACTTAAAATACTGAAACATAACTGAGATATTCCGTCTGTTGAATCTTGCTAGTCAACAAATAAATTGCAAAAAAAAACTACTTCGATTCACTTATATGCAAAATGTGCATACATGGAGTCCCTGTTACTTTATTATCGTCATCCTAAATTTGACCTGTATCAAAAGGTAACGCTAAAAAACCTAGGCATTGGTTTATAAAACTTTATTTGTTAGACAAGGCGATGCGCAGTCATGCGATTTTTTCAACATCGTAGTTGAAAGAATAGTGGAAAACTCACTAGCAAACACAAGAGGCAATATCTTTCAAAAGTCCGTCCAATTACTCGCATACGCCGACGATATTGATATAAAGCAGCGTGATGCCAGTAGCGCTTTCGCGAGTATTGAGACGGAAGCGGCGAAAATGAGTATAGCGGTCAATGAGGGCAAGACCAAGTATATGCTGCCAAGCAAAAAGGACAACCAACACCAACGTCTCGGGCAGAACGTCACCCTCGACAGGTATAACGTTGAGGTAGTTGAGGACTTTGTCTACATAGGCTCCGATTTAAATACGGACAACGACACCAGCGCTGAGATCAACCGAAGAATAACTCTTGCCAACCGCTGTTTCTTCGGGCTAAGAGGGCAATTGAGTAGCAAAGCCCTCTCTCGGACCCTTTATAAGACCTTAATAATCCCGGTCCTGCTCTATGGCGTCGAGGTATTGACATTATCAAAAATGGATGAGAGTGTTCTTGGATACTTCGAGAGAAAAATTCTTCGGGCGATCTTCGGTCTCATCTGCATTGACGGTGAGTGGAGGAGGAGATACAACATTTAACTCTACGGACTGTATAGCGACATCGACCTAACCAGAAGAGTGAAGATCCAAAGACTGAGATGGCTGGGTCATGTAGAACGCATGGACACCAATTCTCTGGTCTGAAAAGTCTTCGAATCCGCTCCGGAGGGTTGGCGCAGTAGAGGAAGGCCAAGACTCAGGTGGCGCACGCAAGTGGAAGAGGGCCTCAGACAACTAAGCGTGCGAAACTGAAGGCAGCTAGCCAGGGAGCGAGCTGGCTGGAGAAGCTTGTTGACTGAGGCCCAGGTCCACCCCGGACTGTAGCAGTTTCATTGCTACTAAATATATAATTTCGAAATATTTTATAACAGGAAGAGATAAACTACATTTTTTTGCCATACACTTAATTACCCTGAGCAGGTAAAAACAGATGTTGTTTTGTTGTAACTAATGCTAGAAATGTCCTCTGTTACCTTAAATAACATAGTTTCCAAAGATTGTTAAAATAATAGTTCCCGTAGCCATAGACTTTTACGAAAAGCCGTCGCCAAACATTTTCAAAACTGTTTATATATTCGTTGTTCTTATAAAATGTATCCACGTGCATCCCCGGGTATGTTGGGTGTTGATCACAGGGTGCGAGGTTTGGGTGTTTACACAAGTTTTAAAGCGCTTCCTCGCCAAATTAATATAATAAATGAAATTGGTCTTAAGAAATGTGTTTGATTTTAATATAAACCGTGCAACGCGACATATCGACCTATGTATGTCGACCAAAAGAGAGAAACGGCAACTTCCGTTCTTCCTTGTTCAGCTAACTCCTGATAGAAAACTAGATGGTCTATTAGTGTTAAAGTCCTAGACCGCCAGATTGTTTCAAGGGAAAAAGTAAAGAGGAGCGTCAACCTTTTGCAATGTGTCCGCTGCCAAAGGTTCGCACAAGCCCCGTTGAACTGCTAAATGTAGCTTCGATGCGCCAAGTGCGGTAAGAACCACAGATCGGCAGCAAAAGGTGGAAGTAAATCGTCCACCTGTTCTAACACCAGCCGTTTCTCCCCAAGTTACATACGCCCAAATGGCGGCAGGTAGGGGAAATACGGCGGAACAAGCGAAGGTTGCTTCTCAGGCCCCAGCGCCTGACATGCTAGCTGTCTTGCTCTCTATCCAGAGGCAGATGGATCAGCTTCAACGTCAGAATACCGAACAAGCTACTTGGGTAGGTCAAATATACGCGCTGCTGCCGGGCCTAGCGCACCTACAGTCCTAATGGGTAATAACATGGCGGAGCAAACCCTGATGATCCTTTCAGTTAATGTTAATTCGCTGATTAGGATTGAGCACATAAGGTATAAAATTATGCGAAGATATCGACCCAGCTCCATACAAGGAGGAGGCGTTGCAAACTTCGTAAGAAAAGGTATACGTTTTAAGGCAATATACAGTCGATTAGTGCGTAGGTTTCTCCGTAGTGGAAAATGGAAAATGGTGTCTATTTATGCACCTAAGGCTAATCAATCCACCATATTCATCTCAGAGCTTGAAACATTTTTTCGATTTCTGAGACTGGAATTGGAGGAAAACTATTTCATTATCGGCGGATTTCAATGCCAAACATAGCTATTGGGGAAACAATACACCAAACACTAGAGGGAACTATTCAATTTGTGGGGTCAACACAGTGTGATGTAGAGACTCGGCCTCAAGGCGAGGCTTTTGGATCTCCCGTTGTTTGACACACGATTACAACTGACAGATTTGAACCAACAAACTGTAAACTGTCTTCGCACTTAGTACCGAAATAACCGTTCCGAACGAAAATGCGGAATTGGATGAATTTGTTCAAAGGCATTCCTACAACTATAGTGGGGTGCGTTGGACACACTTCTCCAGGACACTGACAAGAGCACTCCCCTTGAACTCGCTTTACCCACCGTCCAACAGAAATCGGTCAAACGAGGAGGTTGACAGGTACCTACAATAATGGAGACAATTAAACTAACAATGGACGAAACGAAACCTCGATATCAGCACCATACACTGAAAACGAAGACTTATTTCGCAATTCAACTATAGACGCACTGCACGAACATAAAAGTAGACTGCTGTCAAGACTAAAAACCTTATACAGACAGTTTACTGACAGACATAACCCGGAGTTCTTGACATTAAAGTCGTCGATCGAAAACCTCCAGACATTAGTAAAAGAAAATTACAGGACTTCTGTAAGTTTGTATTGGAACAATAGAATAGAAGGTTGTAAACACCGGCAACCCGAATATGTTCAGGCAAATAAATAAAATATTTCGAAGGATAGATCAAAACGACCTTTTATGCCTAAAAATCGCCAAACGACGGACAATGAACGCATACTCGTACTTTCAACAGCAGACAACTTACTTGTGATCGAAGATCCACAGGAGAAGGTCGAGGCTATAGGAGCGAATGACATCATTAGTCCGAACCACGGAAAATCAAGTCCATGCATACAATTTCTACCTTCAAAATGAAGTAGTAAGCTGGCGAATCGAGAACTCGGGTTACACCCAGTTCAGTGACGAGAATATGGCAAATAATGTCGTTGGCAATGAAATGGAACAATCCCCGTTCATTTTGAAGGAAGAGCTTCAAACGATCTTCGATACAATAAGAAATAAGAAATCAGTGGGAACCGATGCAATACCGAACATTATGCTTCGACATCTCACACTAGAAGCGGTGGAGATTCATTTCACCCTGTTTAACAATGCAATCAATAAATCCCATTATCCAGCTCATTGGAAAACCGCGGTGGTACATTCATCCCCATAATAGACATTTAACATTATCACAAGTGGTCTGATAGGTTCACTTCACCATGCCATAGCGTACGCAGACGACCTATTCGCGCACAGATCAGGTTCTCTTTGGCCTCTTTGCGAGGCCTTTGTCCGTGGCCTCTGCGCATACCAGAATGAATTAGCGAAAGTTTTTAATCGTGCGAAAACACGTGCAGCCACTTGTTTGTTGAACTGTAGTCAGATACCTTGGGATCTTATCAGGGCCATGCTTATATTTGGTTGTCCCGTGTGGTTCAATGTGAGAGCTTGTCTCTTGGAAAACATTTGGGTGTTTGAGAGGGCTTTCCTTGTCTTCGCCTATACAGAACACCAGAGTCTAAGTACATAAAATTCTATCCTAATGAGGTCTTGTACAATAGGGCGAACTTGATAAGAGTGGACATTTTTGTTATTATTTATTGACGGCTTTATTCCTCCGGAAGCGTTCGTCTACTTAGATAAAAAAAAGGTCTAGTCCGGGATAGATTAGCGATGCCGTTAATCTTCCTCGTCGCACGGATAGTTACGGGCAGGCAACTAAACTACGACAGAGACGTCGCACACGGCTGTGCGGTAGGGAGTTACGACATGAAAAATGTTGCTCAGCAGCACCAACTTTGGTGGCTTGCAGAAGAAGGGAAGCTTCATTGTCAAATTGCTTGATAACTGTATAGTTTCATTAGCAAGCAGAGTAGGTCTGCCTAATTTTTAGTCATGGCCGACTTACATAGGTTTATATAGGGTTAAGATAGCTTTTCTTCTTCTTCTTCTTATCCTTTTATTAACCCTTTCCTCGTTATAAGAACTTATGCGTAACGAGTTTCCCATTTTTACTGCATCGCTGCTGCTCCGCTTATGGGGTTGGCTAATGCCGCAGACCGCAGAACGCGTCTACATAATGCTCGGTCCTGGATCGCTTCAGTGGTTAACCCCAGACGTTGTTGCGCATTTGCCATCTGAGAAATCCAGGAATTCTTTTTCTGACCTCGTTTTCTTACAGTTGGAGTGACCGTAGTTGATAGTGCCTTTTTAACCAGATTTTCCGCAGATCTTCTTTGAACGTGGCAATACCAACTTATTCTATTCGCCTCAAGCTGTTCGGTTACCGAATTCTTTATATGTAGACTTCCTCTTATACGCGTAGATCTAATGCAATCGCGTTTAGTGACTCCACTAGACATCCTTAACATTTTCATTTCCGCTGCCGTCATTTTGTTTTTAAACGCTTCGCACATTGTCCAGAACTTTGAACCGTATATAAGAGCTGGTCTAACAACCGTGGTGTAGAGTTCCCCTTTAATTTAAGTGGAAATTTTCGGTCGCAAAAGATTCCCGAATTTTCCCGCCATTTCATCCATCCCACACTCACTCTGTGGTTTACGTCGTCGTCACATTTCGCTTCCATGTTAACGATTGATCCTAAGTACTTAAAGATAGTGCTTTTCGGAAGAACTATTCCGTCTAACATTATATCCGGAACAGGACGCAACGGATGCGCAAATGGACACGTCAAATGCTCCGTCTTTGAACGACTTATTTTAAACCCGTTTCTCTCTAGCGCATTTCTCCATGAATCTAAGGCGTTCTGTAAATCTTCGACGTTATCGCTGATTATAACTGCGTCGTCAGCGAAGAGAATTGGCGTTACATTTGCTTCGCGCATGCAGTCTTTTAAAAGATAGTCGAATACTACGTTAAAGAGGAAAGGGCTAAGTACGCTTCCTTGATGCACTCCGACATTAACTGGAAATTCTCTCGTTTGTCCAGCAGAGCTTTTAACCGCAGTTTTCACGTTTCCGTACATGTCTTGTATTATTTTAACATACGTTTCCGGTTCTATCGAATGCTAGGCACTCGATCGAATGCTTTCTCGAGGTCGTTAAATACCATGTGTAAATCCTTAGACGAATTTCGGTGCTTTTCCATTATTATTCGTAGGCTTTGGATAGCGTCCACCGTCGATCTTCCTTCAACGAATCCACACTGGCTATTATCGAGCTTTATTATTTGCCGAAGGCGTTCGTTTAAGACTCTTTCGACGATTTTCATTGTGTGTGACATAAGCTTGATTGAACGGTAGTTGTTGCATTCTCGAGTGTCGCCTTTTCCTTTGTATAATGGAACCAAGAAGCTACTTCTCCATTGATTCGGCATAGGTTGTCCACATTTTAATTTATTTAAAAGTTTCGATAGCCAAACGCTGCCGATCCCCTCCATCTTCGACTTCGAATAGAAAATTAAAAAAATAAAATAAAAACAAAACAAAAAAGTTAAAAAATAACTAAGAGGTGGGTAGCCTTCGGGTGACTTCTTTTTTAAAAAAAAATATGCCTATGCAATAAAATAGATTAAATAGTCTAAGTAGATTAAGTAGATTAAGAGTTACGTTAAGGCGGTTGTTTTAAGTTAAAGTTTTTTAATAAAATTTAAAATAAATTGAAAGGATCGTCGAAAGACATACAGAATTATGCTTAAACTAAAGTGCCCGCATAGGGTCAGTAAGATACAATAAGATAGTTTTAATACATTTTAGTTAATTTTCAAGCATTTTTTTTTCTAGCATTTAAGATTTACGGAATTTACGACTAAGAAATAAAAATGCATTTAAAATGAATGAAATGAAATGACATTTTCAAAGCGTCAAAAAATTTTCGGATTGTGTGCATTAACACGATCACGCGATTATGGTGACCACTTTATGAAATGTTTTTTGAAATAAAGTCAAAACGAGTCGTATTCTGTGAGATGTGGCACCGTCTAGTTGAAACCACTTGGGTTTTACATTTATATCTTTGATCAGAGGCCATAAAAATTCGTTTAATACTTTGCTATAGCGATGAAAACTGACATCGATAATTTTACGTTCATCATTTTCGAAGAAGTACGGAACAATCACACCATCAGACCAAACTCCACGCCATGCAGTAACTTTTCGTTTATGCAATGGTCTTTCGACGGTGAAATGTGGATTTCTGCTTTCCCTTACGCGCTAATTTTGCATGTTCACTTATTCACCGAGTGAAAATTGAACCTTATCCCTGGAAAATATGATGCGTATGTATTACACAATCCGTGGTCAGCTGACCTTGAGTAATTTGAACTTTATAAAGAAGTAAATGCTAAGCCAAAATCAAAATGCTCATTTATGTGCCCAACAGGTTCGTTCGCAGTAAAATCGATTGATTTGAATCTTCTTTAAGCCTTCTAAAAGCCTTAAGACATCTGCAACAGAGCAAGTATCTTCGAATTTTGTTTTATAGTTTTGCCTATATAAGATAACTATTGATAGCGGGGACTAGGTTGACGTTCTGTCCAAGAAGTCGTTGTTGGACAGCATAAACTGTTTTCCCACCGAACCAAAAACAAAAAAAAAAAACAAATTTGTTATAAAAAGAAGACATTTGTAAAGACTGGGCCATTAGCGTGCCCCGCACTAACGAAATTTTGGACAAAAGAATTCACCGGGATGACGTTGGTTAGCTTGCAGACCAGCGCTCAGATGTAGAACTCCTTCCAATACGCTCGTCATAGGAGCAATTCCTTGGTTTGGCCTCACGGTACCCCATCCGATCATTATCAGAAACGGATCAGGACACATAAACGCGGGTAGGGCATATATAGTCGGCAAATTATCTTTTTCCTTTTTTTATCTTTTGGGAAGGACTGGTGTTGCATTGGAAATATTAGCTCGGGCCAAAGAGAAATCCCAATTGTGGGGACCTTCATGGGTGTGTATGTGTGAGAGTGGAAGCAATGGAGCAATCGCGGAGTTTAAACAAATAGCTATTTGCCGATTCCAGTAATTTCTGCTATTAATTTTGGATTTGCAAAGAATCTTCTAGCGGTATTCCCATCATTAGTAGATCCAAATGCGGTGTGGGTATATTGGCTACTAGACCCATTCTGGTTTTAACTGAGTTTGATTTTCCTTCTTTCTGCTTTCAATTTTATTTTCGGATGTACTGCCAGGTGCATCCTAAACGGTAGTCTTTATTAAACGTGAAGTAAACAGTCAAAACATCTTACTCAAGAATAAAGGGTGGAAAGCTCAAAACTATAATTTTCTTGGCTGAGTACTTTTTTTGCCGATTGCTTCTTTATTCATATCCCTAGGAGCTGCACTACAAATGTAACATTTTGCCGATCGTACTTGATAAAATGTTATATACCCTGCCGTCGATCATAATAAACAGCATGTTATAGAGACTTCAATGACTGCTCCACTTTTCGAAAAGGAGTACCATCCAAGTTTATTGATCAATTCGATCATTGCAGCTTCTTCCTCCTGCAAAACGTTTGCACTCCCCTACATAAAAGAGAATTTAAAACGCATACAGTACAGCGTTGATGAAGGATAAGGATTTTTCCAAATTTCAGTACCGGTGAAGTTGTCTCCCAGTTAAAGAGGGTAAAACCAAAAACAAAAATAAAAACCTCTTCTGTATTTTCAGCGTTAGAAAATGTTTGCTGGTATGTGCTATGCCCAGAGCTTCCATCAAAACCCCACTTGCGTACTTAGGTTGTAGTTGTAATCGATTCTACCTTAGCTACTTCAAGAATACTTTCGGTGGTTTTGTCTAGAAGCTCTTGGAGATGACCGAGGCTGTTGTCTGTGTTATTTCCCTTTATTTCGGAAGTAGTTTTTTTTTTTAATTTTTTCAGTACGTACACACTAGGGAAGAAGTTTTTATGAATCGCGTTTACAGCTGATGTTAGTAATATGTATTTCCTCTCCGGTAGATCCAGGTCAAGATACAAGCTCAATGCTTTCTTTGGAGATATAACAGCATCCTTTTCAGCATAGGGTGACTGTTTCTCAGTAGAAGAACTGTATAATTTTGCTGCATTATTCAACTCTTGACTTGACCATGATGTCAAAAGTGTCTTTAGCTTACGCTTTTTTGTCTTATGAAACTATTCTTCGAATGACTTTTTAGACCTTCCACGACTAGTTCCAGGATGGATTAAATTTACTCAATAAGCTTACAAATTTTCTAGTAAACTGAATTCGGATTGGCTGCATGATGATATTTTGCAAATAAAAAACGATTACGAGAGCACTGTTTCCACCACTTGCTCACATTCATGTTGAAATCATTATATTTTTGGGCCAAATCACATTTTCAAAAACTTAAACATTCGCTAATTTTTAGGAGATCCAAAACATGTTGAATTTCAACAATTTTTGAATTTATGTTTGCGGACATAATTTTTTCAAAAATTTGCTCATTTGTAATTACTTAACACATCCCTACAAAAGCTAATTATTTTAAAAAGTAGCACAACAACTTTAAGTTCTCACAAAGTACAACAGAAGATGATACAAATAAAAAACAAATTTAAGGTCTATTTTGGTAATTGTTTCTTAGAACTTGATTAAAGCTTTAATGTTGACACAGTTAAAAACTTGTTGACATACATAATACTGTTTTAAAGTAAACATACCAGTAGTAGAAATCTCCATTATCAATAAACAACTAAAACAAACTTTTATTTTTTGTTTATATTTTTCTCAGACGAAAATTAAAAGTTTCGTCCTACGTGTACAAATCACAAATAACGCAAAAACTGGCTTAAAACTTATGGCAAAAACCGCTACTCTCGCTATAAAAACAATGTGAGCGACGAAGAAATGATAACGCACGGTCGCTAAATATTTGTCAATCATTCTAAAATCTTTGCACATGTGTATAAAACATTGACTGTTTTAGTCATGTACACTAGTCAACGCACTATGTTTCGGAATATCTTTTTTTGCATCGAAAGTCTCGTTGAGATCCTTACCAATCTTGATGGAGCAGCGTGTATTCTCCATCGACATCTTGCATTGGTGGACGAGCTTGGCAGGGATGCCAAATTTAGACATTGCTCTGTATAGCTCGCCTCTATAGTTGCTGTCATATGCGGCCTTAAAATCAATAAAAAGGTGGTGTATATCGATTTTGTAAAATGAGTTTTTCCCACATCTGCCATAGTGTAAATATTTGATCGATGTAGACTTTCTTGGGTTAACACCACATAGATATGGATCAATCAGGTTGCTGACGAAAGGCTTCAGGCTCGTATAATACGACAGGTAAGATTCTTGATGCGATGTTAAAAAGACAGACGCCTCTGCAGTTGGCGCAATTCAGAGGGTTTCGTTTTTTGCGGATCCGACAAACGACGCTAAGGTTTCATTTGTCGAGGGTATATTCATCCGACCATATTTTACTGGTGAGTTTGTGTATGCCTCTTACCAAGTTATTACCCATCGCTTTACAATGGTCGGCTATCAGGTCATCCAGTATAGAAACTTCGTTTCGATATGGCTATATTCACTCCATCCAGGTCTTTTGGACAAAATTGTTGGTCTACATCTTCCAGATAAAAAGGTTCATTCTGCCTGACAGAGGTATTTGTTTCATCATCGCTGTTATACAGTCTACAGAAATGATCTTTCCAGATTCTCAGCACCGACTGCGACTCTTCTACGATGTTCGTGGCAGATTTTGTTGTTGTACCTTTTGGTAAAACTTCCGAATCTCATTCCTGGAGTAGCATCTCTCAATTTCATCGACCGCGCGCTTCTCATGCTCTTTCTTTTTCCTCCTCAAAAACCGGTGTTAGTTTCTCCCTTTCTGACCATAGAGCTCGTTTTAGTTCTTACCTCCAAGTGTTTGAGGGCATTCATCATCAAACCAGGGGTTTTGTTGTGGTGGTCGACTGAAGCTCAATACACCAGAAACGGTATCTCTTCTGATGCTGGCTGGCTTTCGATACTTGGTGCTGGCGACAGTGGGCCTCTTGAAAGATTAAGAGAGACTCGATCGTAAAACGACCTGGCCATCTCTTGCATTTGTAGCCATCTGACGTCGAATAACTTTACAGCATTAGCTTGCGTTTAGGTTGTTCGGGACTCCGCAACCGCACCTTTTCTTCTCGAGTTATATGGTTGACGGTTGATTGATCAAGAGTTCTTCATGTCCCCTTATGAATTTCGGAATGTGGGAACCAGGTACTAGCTGCGACAATGTTTCACTCCCCTTCAAAGACAATTAGCCTGAATCCATTATCGGAGGTGGTGTTGTCCAGACTTTACCTTCCGGCAGTACTACCAATGATGCGCTCTCTTCGTAGCTTTATATTTTAATCGCAGGGGACAATTTAATGTCATAGCTTGGGCATTACTCGAAGATCTGGTTAAAGAGCTCGTTGTAGTTGATAAAAATCGCCGTAGTTAATGTTGTTGTTTTCCATCCTATTTTTGTCCGGCACATCCCATCGCATTTCTTGGATGGCGGTTATATCTGCCTCGGAAATTCTTACCGGCCTGAGCTCAAAATATGTTGAAGAAGCCCTTATAAAGTCTCATTTGTTTTGTGCCGGGATTTTACTTCTGCTGCTATTTTTGTTCGCTGGTCAGCACTCACGATTAATTAAGTCGAATCCGGATGGACTTCGACTAGTACCCTATGGTTACCTTTTGAAAGTAGAATAATCACAATTGATGTGTAGAAGCAATTGCAATTGAATATCCACAGGCTAACATTTCTCTGCGCACACCATATTTCTACAGCACACAACCATCACATTTCTTAAAGCACGATTATATTTAAACTAAGACGTACATAACATACTTAACAAACACTTATTTCAGAACTTACGTATTTTTTACGTTTTAGCTTAAAACGTTTTTAAATATAATGATTTCTATATCAAATTGTTAAATTCATATGTGCACCAAATTGTAACATTCATAGAATTTTTTTTCTGGTCAGCGTGTTATCAAGAATCAATGTAGCCGATTAGGTTCAAAAATATCCATCGAGTCCCAATTTTTAGTAGAACCGTTCCAGCTGATCGAAATAAGGAACGTTATCGTCTTATCGATAACACAAGGCTAAAGAAATTGCAAAACTTGTAAGGCAATTACTTAATTCCTTTACAGAGAAAGGGAAGTGTTTGATTTTATTTAAGATCTAATATTCAAAGAAATATTGTAAAGTGCTGAAACCACTAGCAAACAAATCTATTACATAAAAAAATATTTCGAAAAGCATAGAAAAGAAAAAGTTCAGCAACATATACAACAAAAACCTTCACATACATATGTATTGCAAAAAAACAGTATCAACATGCAGCTAAATAAAACGAATTTTTTTAATACCAAGCAAGAGTTGAACACAAAACGGTTGGTTGAGTTTTATTTCAAACATATATATTTATAGTATGAAGCATATGAAGTAAGTGTATTTACAGATCCAATTTTGGTTGTGGAAAGATATTTCGCCAACCAACATTTTTTTTTCAATGAAACATGAATTAAATTGCAGTGCAGTTTGTTCGGAGTGAAGTAATCATGATATCCAACCTTACAGGTAGACGAAGTTGAAGACGGAATTGGAAAATAAAAATGTTTGTGTAAATAACATAACGTTTTGTATGAATTACACCTGATCACAAAGTTACTGGCTAATATTTTGATTACTTACTTTTTTAATTTGAAATTTATCGAGCTTGTATTAATATTAACCAACTCAAACACGTAAATAACGAACGTTTTTTTATTCATATGACTTAACTGCAATAAGTTACTTTGGATTAACCATTAATTTAAAATTCTTTTTTGAATTTCGCAACAAGCTATTAAACACACAAAGGTTGGCAAATTGTAATTAAAAAAATATTTTAGTACCTATTTGGTTTTAGCAATACGATGCGAACAACGCTATGACAATTTATTTACTGGTGTTTTCGTTTGAATTTTTTTTTAACTTTTCACGGCTAACGACACACTACTATGTAAAACTAATAGAAAAAAGCCTTACCAAAATAACGAAACTTTTATCTTCTGTTTTCTTTAATTTGCAATATTAATAAACTTATAAGAGTAACTACGAGTATTTAAAATATTTTGAGTTATAATTATTAAATTAAAATACATTCAATCAAAGCAGATTGTAGATTTTTGAATCCAAGTTTTGGAACAGGTAACGTTTTTATTTATCAAATTCAATACATTAAGTTTAAAAAAAAATAATTGTATGAACAAATAAACACATACCTATATGTTTGTTCATACACGAGTTTATTTATAATTATTTAAAATAAGTCCTCAGTTGTTGAGGAACTTGAAGAAAACTGCTCCCAGGAGTTGACAGAATTATCACTTGATTCTGAATCACTGACTTTTTGAAATTTGTCAATTATGTTTGGCAGCCTTAACCTTGATTTATTGCGAATATCATCAATTAACAAATTAGCTGTTTCATTGTAGTTTGCAACACTTGTATATATAGCTTCCTTGGCCTGTTGTGCTGCTAAATTAAATTGTATTAAGATTATCAAGTAGCTAGTTATTCCGCCGCTAACCTAAGAAGATAATTATTGTAAGAACTGAATTATAATTTTTTTTGTTATTTTATGTATACCCCATACAGAGTTTCCATATCAAGTGTAAAAAATCCACATGCCGAAAAGTCAACTGAATGATTTAATAGTTTCAATGATAAATGATTCACCTTAAAATTGTCAATTGTTAAACAAATATAAATGTGTACATTTTGTCAAAAAATTACCGGAAATTGTTAAATAAAAACTATAATTTTCAAATTTAGATTTTCAATATTTATTTTGGCGATTTTAAGCCTCACTTGCTGCAAAACACACATGTCCTCATTTTTTACATTCGGGGACAGATCTGGTCAGTGAGGTGGTTGATCGATTGTAGTTATTCTTTTTTTTTGCCTTAAATGCGGTCACGATTATCGATCTATGCGCTAGCATATTATTGTTCTGTCGTCCGTACACAAACTGCTCTTCAATAAATCTATCTATTTTTGACGGACTGTCGCAAACGCTTCAATACAGCCAAATAGAGCTATATTCCTTATTGAACGTTATTTAGTTTCAATTAAGTTTCTAAATCATTTTTATGTACATGTTCCCAGTATTTTTTGACAAAACTCGTTTGTATAGATATAATTATATTTCTTACTATTTCGTATAATGCATTATTATCTGCTGCCACTCCACACTGATGTAAGCATATTCCTGTTCTTTTGGATTCTAAGCATGTCTTCCAACTAAGATAAATCAGATATATGCATTTACTTGACGTGTACAGAAGAAATATTGTAGTAATTAACGGGTTTCTTGCTGATCGAAAAAGTGAAGGAATTGGCTACAAGAAAAGAAAAAAAACATGTGATTGGATTTCGAGCAATATGCTATGTAAAGGGAATTTTTTAAGGTAGTACAAACTTCGATTTTAAACAAAATTAAATAAATAAAATTAATTAAACTACCATTGATTTATGTTCAATCGAGAGAATACATTCTGCAATTAACGTTGCATATTCCCATCACGACTGAATCTGATGAATGTCATCCGAGAGACAAAGTTTTTAAACATTTGGGGGTGTATGCTCTCAAGAATACAAATAATGTTGACTTCCAATGTGTAGACTGTTTTTGGTTTGTAATCAAGAGGTGCCAATCACAAGAACCTTTAGGACAATTTGCAGGTCCATTACGCGAAATTATGCGTTCATCCACTCTTTCCTTCAATAAGTTAATTGTTTCACTTGCTTTATGCCTGGAACCACATTCATACCAAATCGCGAGCGTCAGCCCAGGGGGCCGACGCGACCGTTGGACTTACTCCATGAAAGACTTTCTTTACAATCTTTATATAAAATCTTTAAAATTAAAAATAAAACTCCATATCCAGCATGTACATGTAGTGGCCTTACACGCGATTCGGAACAAAATAGCATGGTTCGAAGAATGGCTGGAATTAACTCGTGGGTGTGGTGTAAAGCTGAATACGGAAGCTATGAACTGGGAGAACTCACTACACCAGCTCATAACGAGAGTTGATGAACAGACCAGAATGAAGTTTATAGAAGACGCGATGGGATCACTACATCGTAGTACATATAGCCAGTTTAGTCACAATCTTGAGGATACAAACTACTTCAAAGACAGCCATAGCATTCTCAAATTGTCAATAATGTTTAAACTCCTACAATTCAATTATATACCCCATAGAGAAGATCTTCCTTTATTCTGTAGTATGTACAATACAATTTGGAAGAAAGACCGTGCATTTTCCAGGCAAGTGCCCAATCCTTAGGGAAACGAAGAGAAGTTTTTTTTGGAAAAGACTTCTTATCGGAACAAGAAATGATATCCCTTCTCAACGAAGTAAACGTTATAAAACTATATAGATACTGCAAAATTGCATTAAAATATAGAGAGAGTATATTTGCAGGGAACTTCTAAAAATGTTGGTAAATGTATCTAAGTAAATATAAATAAATGTAGTTCTTATTATTTGCTCTGTTGTCAATCTGGCAGACGGCAATGCCATGCTAACTGATTTTATATTATTACGTAAAGAAAAATCTATTTATATATCTATCTTTCTATCTGTCACTGGGGTGGCCGTGGTGTAGTGGTACTAGTCATCGCTTCTCACTCGGAGGGTCAAGGTTCGAATCCTACTCATGGCAAGTTCTTCATTTGTGTAATTGGAACTCAGTAAGAAAAATCTGCGTGTGAAGGCATAACACTGGGATGAACTTTAAGTTACTAAAATTTGGCTGCTGTAGAGTTTCAAACACAAAACAACCGTTAAAATTGATAACCTAAATCATTCCCACCCCTTGAGAGTCAATATAGAAACCAAACACACCTGAGTTTCAAACCACTACAATGCTTTCCTTTCTCCTCCTTCTATCTTACCGCCTTATAACAAAAAAATAAATCATACAACATCCTGACTCGGCACTTTTGGTTTTTCTCTCATCCGGTGCCGATTAGCCTGGGCGTACATAAATTTCCATGTGAATGTCTGCTAGCAAATATGTATGTTAATATGCTGACTCAGCTGGCAACCTGTCTGTGCGTGTCAAACCAATTCGAGGCGGTGCATATTGGATTGTTGTTAAATATGCACTGGCAGGTTTCGCGAGTTTTAGTCTACTTGGTAACCATTTTCGGAAAACAATATTGTTCGAGTAGCTGCTCCTTATTTTCCCTAGCGTTCCAATGAGCCCTTCTATGTTCCTCTGCAATAAGTTGCAGGACTCTATTGTGGCTTATCACGTCTTCTACTACTCCTTGCGTTATGCGAACTTTATAGTCACTAAAATTTAAAAAAAACACCTTTTGTAGCATTCCTTCGGAATCATCAATGATGTTCGGTCTTAATTTCCTCTTTAGAATGTCAGTGAGTTTTATCTTGTCTAAATTTTTAGTTTGATTTGCCTGGTTTCCAAACCAATTCGTAGTTGTACTCTTCAATCCGAGCTTTCCATCTTTTCATTGCATTGCATTTCTTAGCATTGAAGTTTCTGTTACCATGAGCCAATGTTTATAGCTGGTGGTCGGTAAAGATTGTTATCTTCCTTGCTCTGTACACATACGAACGAAGATTGTCAAGAGCCCAAACTATTGCCATTTCTTTCTCGTTCGTGGCATAATTTTCTTCGGTTTTGTTGAGGCAATTGGTTTGTTCTGCTCTTATATGTCCTGCGACCATACAGCTCCAATTGCAAGATTCGAAGCATCAGTGGTTAAGTTCAATGTCTTCTTAAAAAAAAAAAAAAAAAACTTCGGATGAAGTCAATAGACTTTTGAGGTCTTCAAATGTTTGTAGTGCTCCTTCGTTTAACTCGATCGGTACACATTTGGACCGATTTGCCTTGATTTTAGCATTTTCACTCTTGTAAAGTTCGTCAGAGGTTTAACCATCTTGGCGTAATCTTTAATAAATTTCCTGTAATAAGCCGTCAGACCCAAAAAGCTTTTTAAATATTTGTGGTTTTCTGGGGGAAGTATTTCTTGTATGACCTCAATTTTCTTACGGTCTAACAGATCCCAACAACTCTACTTCTGTTTCCAAAAAATGAGTCCCTTCTAAGTCAACCTTCAAGTTCACCTTATGCAAGCGAGAAACAATTATTTCGATTCTCTTCAACATATCATCTATATTGCTACCGAAGATGACATGACATTTCATCTCGGCTTTCGAGGAAAGCCTTTTGCTCTGTCTGAATACTGTACGATCCTTACTGTTTTTGAGAGGAGCCTCGTGAACGTGAAAAGTTCTCGGACTCTGTCTTTCTTTTATGAAACTACTTACTTTGTTTGGACCGAATGATCTACCTCCATCGTGGGACTAGGCTGAGGAGTCGGCCTAAGGAGTTCGTCAGAATTTTGAAAATAATGAGGGCTTTTGGGTTCCATTATACAAAGGAAAAGGCGACACTCGAAAATGCACCAACTACCGTTCAATCAAGCTTATGTCATACACAATGAAAATCGTCGAAAGAGTCTTAAACGAACGTCTTCGGCAAATAATAAAGCTCGATAATAGCCAGTGTGGATTTGTCGAAGGAAGATCGCCGGTGGACGCTATCCAAAGCCTACGAATAATAATGGAAAAGCACCGAGATTCATCTAAGGATTTACACATGGTATTTATTGACCTCGAGAAAGCATTCGATCGAGTGCCTAGGGATCTCATATGGGCCGCGCTGAGGTCTCAAAACGTACCGGAAACGTATGTTAGAATAATACAAGACATTTACGTAAACGAGAAAACTGCAGTTTAAAGCTCTGCTGGACTAACGAGAGAATTTCCAGTTAACGTCGGGGTGCATCAAGGAAGCGTACTTAGCCCTTTCCTCTTTAACGTAGTATTCGACAATCTTTTAAAAGACTGCATGCGCGAAGCAAATGTAACGCCAATTCTCTTCGCTGACGACGCAGTTATACTTAGCGATAACGTCGAAGATTTACAGAACGCCTTAGATTGATGGAGAAATGCGCTAGAGAGAAACGGGTTTAAAATAAGTCGTTCAAAGACGGAGTATTTGACGTGCCCATTTGCGCATCCGTTGCGACCTGTTACGGATATAATGTTAGACGGAAAAGTTCTTCCGCAAAGCACTATATTTAAGTACTTAGGATCAATCGTTAACATGGATGCGAAATGTGACGACGACGTAAACCACAGAGTGAGTGTGGGGTGGATGAATTGGCGCGAAAATTCGGGAATCTTTTGCGACCGAAAATTTCCACTTAAATTAAAGGGGAAACTCTACACCACGGTTGTTAGACCAGCTCTTATATATGGTTCACAGTGCTGGACAATGTGCGAAGCGTTTAAAAACAAAATGACGGCAGCGGAAATGAAAATGTTAAGGATGTCTAGTGGAGTCACTAAACGCGATTGCATTAGATCTACGCGTATAAGAGTCTACATATAAAGAATTTGGTAATAAAAGGATAAGAAGAAGAGGGCTTTTGGGAACGTAAGGATTATGCTGTTTGGGATAGTATCGCTGTTGAGGAGGAAAACGTCTATTTGGTTCAGGAGGGGGCCGTAATTGTCTTTGTCGCTTTATTCACATGATTAACTGGTTCCGAAAGTTGAGATTCGTAATCTCCAGACATGAAGCATACGCCTCGGGGAGAATTTTTGCCAACATTTTTTTTTCAGCATTCTTGACAGGTCAGCATTAAGAGCTCCTATGAAAAAGTCCAATGGTCTATTGCGGGGTATGTTTCTACCAATGCACCAACGGTTTCCTGAGTGCAGGATTCAATTACTGATGATTAACCGTTGCGAAAAACTCGTCTAACTTTACCCCTTTCTTCAAGAGTTAGTTGAGTTGATGTTGGAGGGTTCTTATATCATGCTTATCAGTGTAGTGTAGAGACAATACGCTTTTGACTTCATTCCTATCATCACCAAAAATGTTGTAGGAAATAAGGGCGGTATCGGTTCTGCCTCAAATTTTCTGCCGGATGTGCACAAAAAAATAGCTCGGTACAAGGGCTTGTTCCTAATTATGCTGAAGTCCTTCAAGATACCCTCGATATTATGTAATCATGATACATACGAGTATTATGTTGGGTTACCGTCAAAGGTTTGCGATTCTTTAATGCAATCGGCCTCTATACTTGGTTCGCACAGGTGTTCGTTCCCGCGACTGTTTTCAAGATCTACATGAGTTCCTTGCTCAAGTGACTTCAACCTCCCATCCATTTCCTTGAGCTGGTTCAATATCATATTGATCGCTCCGGTTAACTGATTTGGTGACAGCGTACATTTTCTACAACAAATTTTTGAATTCATTCTTAACTTAGTCTAGTTAATATTTAAAAAAAAAACATTGTGGCGCTGGCAGTCCGGTATGGGCCATGGCCTAGCTTCTTGACACTCATTTGTGTTGCTCATGTTGTCATTTTTGTCGTACTGAGCGGGTCCTACGGTTTATCGCTGAATCCGAACGGCACCCTTTAAAAGCTTTTTCGTAGGCAATTTTTACTTTCGGGAGTTTGCCATTGCCCGCCGAAAGGGTGATGGTGATTTGAAAAATTATTTGTGTACCCAGGAATCGAACCCAGACTCTCTGCGTGATAGTCCAATGAGGTTACTATCGCGCCATCGCCATCGCCAATTTATATTTACTTTGGTATTTAATTAATATTTTATACAATAAGATAGGTTGCCTTAGAATTGGCTTAGCAGAGATTAAATATACCTTACTTCAAATTAAGACTAGAAACTTTCCTCCTACAATTCTTTAATATAGTATGGTATACACTCATCAAGTATTGCAAAATCACGCATGCACACAATTTATTTCAAAAACAAAAAAACAATGCACCTTACCTTTTCCTCCTGATAGTCGTTTGAAGTCTCTTTTATTCGCACAATTTCTACATTTCACAATATCTATTGTTTTTTTTTGTTTGAACTTTCAAATTTCCCTTGGTGAAAGCTTTTCTCAATAATGTTTTTTCAATCTTTCACAGTGACAGTCGTTTTTTTCTCCTTTTTTTCTAAATTTTTCTTTTCTTGTTTTTTTTTCAAAAACTTATCTTATATTCTGATCTCTTGGCTTCACAACTTCACCATTCATTTATTTTTTGTTTTTATATTTTATAAACTTATCTTATATTCTGATTATTTGGCTACAGAATTGCTTGTAAGTTTCCGTTACAGGTATACAAAGCACATATTCCGTTCGATTATGCAAGATGCGCCGGTAATATAAAAAAATATTGATATTTAATTTTGCTATGGAATTTTTATTCGAGACAGGTTAGCGGAAGGATCGTAGTGCTCTCGTTTAGTAGCTGAAAGCGACCTACTTATGGCATGATTTCTTCACTAATATATCCTTAATCCTGTTAGGAAACTCCACTGTGTCTTCATGGTATCAGCAGAATGTAAACATTAATTAAAAGCTTATTGAGACCAGAAAGGCCGTTGTGTGAACTGCATTCACTCCATAGAGAGTACTGGTCTGTGCCCATTTAAGGACAATATTAATTTATCTTTCCACAATTGATCGGACAAAAAGGATATTTTTCTAAACTGTCCCGGCTCGGGTGCCAGTTAAGGAGATCCTTAAGGAACGCCAACGTCAGCCCAGGGGGCCGACCCAACCGTTCCATTTAATCAATGAAAGATTTTTTTAACAAATTTTATGAAAAATCTTTATTATTATTGTACGATTTAAGAGATTGCCGTCGTCCATGTAGCCGTCGAAGGAACCAACTCGTATTTTACAAATCAAGGTGTTTCCAAATACATAATATTGATAATATGAATTCGTTTTTGCTTGGGTTTGTGTTTCAATTACGCAATTGTGATTACGAATACTAATACTCCCATGTGACTTGCCACGTTCTAATTATGTGAAGATATTTCTGTTCATTTTTTGGAACCAAAAATTATTGATTGTTATAATCTTCAGCTAAGAATAATGATGGCACTTTCGGAATAATATATGTATTGAAGCTTGTTTAATGAGATACAGTAATTGTTTTCATTAGATCGTAAAAAGCTACTTCAGTTATATCTTGAAATT
Source organism: Volucella inflata (assembly GCA_928272305.1). Lineage (NCBI taxonomy): Eukaryota > Metazoa > Arthropoda > Insecta > Diptera > Syrphidae > Volucella > Volucella inflata. The sequence goes on along the minus strand of OV743718.1, from coordinate 44,447,088 downwards.
CATTAAGTATATCATTGTTCGAACTGATTTTAATTTCTACTCGGAATAAAAAAAATTTGTCTGAAATTTTGCGGAGACGTTTTAAGCTGAATTGATTCAATAAATTCTAAAAACTTCCTCGTTTCGGTCGCAGTATTGAACTTCCATTTCGCTACGGATATCGATGGATGTTTGCAATCATATTACAAGAATCTGAAATTCTGCTTCGTAAGCAGGAATACGGGTATTTCTCGTAATCCTACTGGATCTTCGAAGGGTGACTTAATTTTTTGACCTGTTCATTTAACTTAGCAGCTTCCAGTGCAGGTCCCTCATCACTCTGTGTGTGACCTTGGATAGATGATGCAACGTTTTGTGATGAAACATTACATGGTGGCATTACATAGTTGAAGAGGTTTCGTCTAATATAGGTAAATGTACGTCATCAAAGTCCGCTGTTCCTTGTAATCACCCTTTTCTTGGATAATCGAGACTAGATTATCCTCCAAATTAACACTGTAATGTAAATTTCCTAAGATTACTTCTATCGTTCCAAATCGCCATCAATCATTTGACATACAGTCCCTTATACGTTGTTCCACGAAAATGCTTTGTCGGACGTTTCCGTTCCGGGATGATAAGGGCCACCCTGCTTATGTACACAACACCGTTTCTTTTTAATAATAACCGAAATTCGTTGGAGTTGAATTGGGTTCCGTAATCACAACCCAAATCCTCCGGTATCCCAAATCCCTTATTGCTGTTGCATCAAAAAGTACGAATAAGTATTTCTCCTTGAATGGCCTTGCGATGTCTGCGTGCACCCTCTCATAAGCCTTCCTTGGAGCCACCCAATAATGCACTGGGTATTTATATTCAGGATCCGCGCAAGTGGCTTGACATAGCTGACAGATTTACACCAATATCACTATCCATTTGACTCCATCAATAGTAATCTTTTCTTAAGCTCTTCAGCCTTGATATATCAAAATGGCTGGTATGCAATTTGAGGAGTACTCCTTCCCGTAACATCTTAGGTATATACACACCTTATTTTTCGCCCCCAGTTCGGAAACCTTCACTTACTTACCTTAAGTGGTGCTACAGTCCGGGGTGAACCAGGACCTCAGTCAACAAGCTTCTCCAGCTCGATTCCTGGCCTACTGCCTCCAGTTTCGCAGGCTAAGTTGGCTGAGGTCCTCTTCCACTTGCGTGCGCCACCTGAGTCTTGGCCTTTTTCTACTGCGCTGTTCCTCGGGAGCGAATTCGAAGACTTTTCGGACCGAAGCATTGGTGTCCATACTCTCTTCATGACCCAGCCCTCCCAGTCTTTGGATCTACACTCTTCTGGTTAGGTCGATGTCTCTGTACAGTCCGTAGAGTTCATTATTGTATCTCCTCCATCACTTAGCGCCAATGCAGATGGGACCGAAGATCGCCCGAAGAATCTTCTCTCGAAGCACCCAAGAACACCCTCATCCATTTTTGATAATGTCCATGCCTCTGCGCCATAGAGCAGGACCGGGATTATTAAAGTCTTATAAAGGGTGACCTTTGTTGTCCGAGAGAGGGCTTTGCTACTCAATTGCCTTCTTAACCCAAAGAAACAGCGGTTGGCAAGAGTTATTCTTCGCTTGATCTCAGCGCTGGTGTCGTTATCTGTATTTATAGCAGAGCCTAAGTAGACAAAGTACTTAACTACCTCAAAGTTATATCTGTCGAGGGTGACGTTCTGCCCGAGACGTTGGTGTTAGTTGTCCTTTTTGCTTGACGGCATAAACTTGGTCTTGCCCTCATGGACCGCTAAACCCATTTGCGCCGCTTCCATCTCAATACTCGCGAAAGCGCCACTGACATCACGCTGCTTTCTCCCGATTTTGTCAATATCGTCGTCGTATGCGAGTAGTTGGACGGACTTTTGAAAGATAGTGCCTCTTGTGTTTGCTCGTGAGTTTTGCACTATTCTTTCAAGTACGATGTTGAAAAAATCGCATGACAGCACATCGCCTTGTTTAAATCCTTTCTGGACATCAAAGGTCTCGGTGAGATCTTTACCGACCTTGATGGAGCAGCGTGCATTCTCCATCGTTTTCCTGCACAGACGGACGAGTTTGACAGGGATGCCGAAACTAGACACTACTCTTTATAACTCATCTCTATAGATGCTATCATACGCGGTCTTAAAATCGATGAATAGGTGGTGTGTATCGATCTGAAGCTCATGGCTCTTCTCCAAGATCTGCCGTAGTGTGAATATTTGGTCGATGTTGGACTTTTCTGGCCTGAAGCCACATTGATATGGACCTATCAGGTTGTTGACGAATGGCTTCAGACGTTCATATAATACGGCAGATAAGATCTGGTAGGCGATGTTAAGGAGACTGATGCCTCTGTAGTTGGCGCAGTTCAGAGGGTCTCCTTTCTTCAGAATCGGACAAACAATGCTGAGGTTCCATTCATCGGGCACTCTTTCGTCCGACCATATTTAACAGATGAGTTGGTGTATGCTCCTTAGCAAGTTATTGCCTGCCGCTTTGCAGAGCTCAGCAGTCAGACCGTCCGCTCCAGCAGCTTTGTTGGACTTAAGCTTGGATATAGCTATCTTCACTTCAACCAGGTCGGATGGACGGAATTGTTGGTCATCATCGTCCAAGTTGAAAGGTTGATTCTCCCTGACAGCGGTATTTGGTCCGTCATCGCCGTTATACAGTCTGCAGAAATGGTATTTCCAAATCCTCAGCATCGACTGCAACTCTACTACGATGTTCCCTTGTTCATCTCTACAGATTGCAGTTCGGGGTTTGTTTCCGTGGTATGTTATATTTACCTTTCGGTAAAACTTCCAAACCTCATTCCTGGAGTAGCATCTCTCAATTTCCTCGATCGCGCGCTTGTCATGCTCTTTCTTCTTCCTCCTGAGAAGCCGGTGTTGGTCTCTCCTCTTCCGCTCATAGAGCTCATGAGCAGCTCTGGTCCTTCTATGCAGCACCGACGGAAACCTATACTAATAGGTTTTCAATAGCCACCACCTCTAAGATGTCCATTTCTTCGATATGCTTATAGGTATTCGTACTGGGCAAGTGTAGCTTCGCATCAGCATTGGCATTATCTTAGGCGTCATAACAATGGGTATAAAATAGTACATACATAGATTTTTGATGCACGGTTCATAGTAGTTGATAAGATTTCCTTCGTCGATGGTTTTTTGAGCTTCTGTATTGCATCGATCTTACTCGACATTCTGTGAATACTACTTTCATCAATAATATACCCGCAGTACTCAATACGGTCATTCATGAATTCAGAATTAGTCACATATTTTGACTGTTAAGGTTAGTTATGACTTTTTCTAAACGACTGATATGAGTTGTATCGTCACTGGCTGTGGTTTTGATATTATCCAGGAACACTGATACACCTGGTATGTCCCCAACTAATTGTTCCATAAAGCATTGCCATTTCGCAGCGAGACAGGCAATCCCATACATCGTGTGTGATGATACATACCTCAAGACGTGCTCAAAGTAAGAATATTTCTGTCCTCTTGAAGCATTTCAAGTTGAAGATAAGCGGTGGACAAATCAATATTTGTAAATCTAGTACCTCCTGCCATTATATTAAACAACTTTTCGATTGTAGGTAATGGGTGCACATCGCCCACCCATGCCGGATTCACGGTAAACCTTTTATCACCGCAGACGCTGACAGCGCCGTCACTTTTATGTATCACCACAATTGGGGTGGCCCACTCGCTGTTTTCCACCTTAGTTAGTAGCCTTTTCGCCATGGTTTTCCAGTTCGCGTTCCACTGTCAAATAAAAAAAGGTTTTTTTTATGACTTTTAAATAAATAAAAATTTAACTGGCGAACCGGAAAGAAGCGATACCGCGAGTTATGAACAATTTATTAACAATGCCGAAAACCAATGCAACCAGACACTAACGCGGTACGTGGCGTCATATGGAAATCCAAATGACACACAAGAATAACTAATTGACTACACAGACATCCATTTTTTAGAATAAATCGCTTATCACTGCCCTACTTCCAGTGCAGGGCGATGAGTGGAGAAATTTTGAAAATCCTTATAGACACTAGCTCCAATAAGAACTATACTCAATCGGCATTTATCCGGAAACCCCTTCCTATTGAACAACCCTTTTACGACAATTCTATAGGCGGTAATATTAAAATCAGTCACCACGCAATGGTGAACTTATTTGGTCTAAGGAATGCGTACTTGGTGGGGTGAAAAGTAACCTCCTTGACCGCCGGAATGTGCTGCTACTGCAGAAAAGGTTATGGTGCCTTGAAGTTGGTTCATATTTAGGCAGACATGCCAGTGAAATAATGTCTTTAGTTTTATTTTGACAGCTGATTGTTGTTGACGTGTTTGGCATCATGTTGAGTATGGACAAAAAAGGTTTTCGTGCACATGGAGCAAAAAAAAATTTTGTTTTGCAAGAGAGTGCGCCGGCGCATAAGAGCATCGCAACCACAGTACTGACTTACGGCTCCAATTGCTGTCGCATCCACCGTATTCGTCCGATTTGGCTCCCTCGCCTAATTATCTCTTCCCAAACCTCAAAATATGGCTCATCAATAAGAAATTCAGCTCACGCGAGGAAATCATCGACGCCATGGAGGAGTATTTTGCAGACCTTCCGGAAAACTACATTTCGGACGGGATCAGGAGGTTGAAAAATCGCTGGAATAAGTGTATCAAGCTAAAAGGGACTGTATTGAATAAAATAAAGAAACATTTAAAAACATTTTTTTTTCATTCCCAAGGAGATTATTTTTCACCCCACCTATTACACTAAGTCTTTCCTCTTACCCGCGCTTAAACCTTTTCACGCTATCTCAAAAGAACTCTCTGCAATAATCCATACTGGCGAAAATTTCATGAGAATAAAAGACAAGGTTAGAATTGGAGTAAAGGAACAAGCCTACATGGCAGTCAACAAAATCGATATAAGAACGGACCACATGAATGTTGAGCAAAAAAACAAAATTAGCCGGTTATATCAGGAATTTCCAAATTTGTTCACAGAACCGCACGAGAAACTAACATTCACTACCACTGTAAATTAGCACAACCTCAGAAACTCATGTGTACTCAAAGTTGTATCAATATCCAATTTTATCCCTTATCTGCTGAGAAGAAGTACAGGATGGTTGTTGACTATCGGAACATGAATACTGCTACGATTTCAGATAAATATCCGATACCTCAGATAAATGAAGTGCTGTCGCAATTAGGCCAAAGTAAATTATTTTCAGTAATCGACCTTAAAAGTGGATTCCACCAAATACCGCTGAAGGAGTTATGCATTGAGAAAACAGTTTTCTCAGTAAATAATGGTAACCAGCTATTTTCCAAAGAGCCCTAGACGACATTTTGCGAGAACATATCGACAAAATATGCTTCGTTTATATTGATGACATTGTAGTCATCGGAGAAGACGAAGCTACGAACTCTAAAAACTTAACGAACGTTTTTGAAACGCTACAAATGCGAACTTAAAAATCTATTTGGATAAATGCTCATTTTTCAGTGAAGAAGAAGAAATTTAAGGATTCGTTTTTTCTGCGAAGGGAATCAAAACGAATCCAGCAAAGGTAAAAGCTATAGTGGATTTCCCTTGCTCAAAAACGTTGAAAGATCTCTTCTCTTTTCTCGGTCTTTCAGGGTATTATCGCTGTTTCATCAAGGGACACGCAAATCTGGCGGAACCCCTTACATCCCTTTTGAGAGGGGAAGGACGTCGAATTTCGAAGAACTCCAATTTGTCTGAACGACGATGCAACAAACGCATTCCAAAAAATTAAAAATTCACTTTATATTCAACTTGCTCTTAATTTATCCTGATTTTAACAGAGAATTTCAACTAACAACCGATGCCTCCAATAACGCGATCGGCACAAAACGACCGACCGGTAACCTTTATCTCCCGTACCTTCAATAAAACAGAAGAACATTATGCTACAAACGAACGAGAAATGCTAGCCGTTATTTGGGCCTTAAATACACTAAGGAAGTGTCTATATGGTTAAAAAAAAGTTCAAATATTAACGGATCACCAACCGCTAACTTATGGTCTAAGTAGTAAGAACAACAACAGTAAGCTTAAAAGGTGGAAAGCCATACTGGAAGAGTACAATTACGAGCTTAAGTACTGTTGCGGTAAAATTTACCACAATAAGCTGTACTCTTTTTCCTTGAAAACCTTCGTTTCCACCCCCTCGAACCTTTTCCCTGTTTATAGTCGTTCTTCCAAAATCCTGAGAGAGTGATGGGCAGCCATGGGCGCATCAGCCATCGGTGCACTTTCTTAGTATCTTGGAAGGACAACACAAACAATAACGACGGACGGTCAAAGGCCCCAAGAAGAACCCAGCGGAGCAGGCGGGCAGTCTGCTACAAGAGCGCAAGGAAAGTGCTATGGGTCCTATCTGTTTTACAAGGGTCCAACACAAAATAGCCGACCCTTGTCCCAAATGTTGTTTTGTCTCCCCTAATGGGTAGTCTCCAGCTTTAAGTAGAGTCAAGGCATCCGCTCCATCCCTCCAGCTTCCAACCGTTTCACCATTTGACCCGGTCCGTTTCCATTACGTCTGTTGTCTCTTTGGAGAAGCACATTAGTGGGAAGAATTGGTCGGTTATTGAACCCTGTCTTTCTGCTTCTATGCTTGTCGGAGGGGACAACTAATAGGTCGGCAAGAAGGCAGAGACTCTATGATGGTGACGGGCGGTCACTTGTACCCAAGCGCTATACGCCTAGAGCCAGATGGACAGTCTGGAACCCTCTGCGTAAAACAAACAATCCGGACAAGTTGCCTAGAGCCAAGCGGACCGCCTGCAACACTCTGCAACAGAACACAAACATGATGACACAGGGGGAAAACAAAACACGAGACGGAAACACTTAAGAAAGCAAACAACAACCAAAACACAAAAAAAATACAAATTGTAAAACAATCAAAAAAAGAAATGTAAAGAATGGGACGCTATCTCATATTCCCCCTTTTCCTCCCCAAATCTGCACGGAAGTCCACGGGGCTCATCTATATAGTAAATACGGTAGAGAAATGATTCCTTCTTCCTTCGTCACATACTCGTATAGTTTCAAAAAGTTTTAACTTGAGACCCTAGATCCTGACTTGGTTTCCCCTTTCTTGGTCTCATGTAAAAACGAATCTAATTTCGTTGGCACTTTGACTTGTCCAAGGGATAAATTTTGGGAAAAAATGGGTGGTTTGAACCCAAGATAATTAAGGGGAAATGTACACTCAGGTCAAAAGAAATTGCCAGAACTCGAAAATTTCCCCGAGGGTCTGGATAGTGAAAGTGGCATACTTGGGAGTATGGAAGAGCGGTCTAGCGGAGCTCCAAGACATGGTTACACGCTTCAGCTAAGTAGCGGAGCAGTGTACATATACGCCAATCATTGGGCCCGCTAGAACCGATTGGATGAGACGGATGAATGTGTGTGTGAATGGTCTGAGTGAACATATGTAAAACCAGGGCGACCACTTCTTGGTTGACCGTAGAGCCCGAAAGAGGTTTTAAAAAAAAAAAAGAGTAGAGACAAAAAAAGACAAGTCAAAGGGGGGAAAAAAAGCTAATAGCAAATTATATAGAGAAAAACAGAAAAGGAACAAACAGCGCGTCAAAAAAAGGAGAGGTTATAGGAAAATTCTATAGAGGCCCAAGGAAGGGAAAACAGGACAGGACGGGGAAGAGGAAAAAAAGGAATAACCTGAATGACGAAGGAAGACGGAGAGTAGCAACAAAAAAAAGATAAGTACCTTTTTCTGATTTGTTGAGTGAAATCCCGGTAGGCATTCGTCCGCGTTAAACAAAAAAAACAAACTTCCCCAAACCGAAAAAGAAAAAAACGGGACTCGCGACCAGCTAAACATACAACTTTTCGACCGTTCGGGAAGACGGAAGATAGCGGCCCAGTCTTAAGCGGTTTTGTCCGGTAGTGTAACTACTGTTAATTTCCCTCTAACTTCGCATACCGCACACCCTAGTGTACATTCTAAGATCTGAGCAATAAATAGATTTTCAGTTTATAACGTAACTTCTAGCGTTTTGTTTAACTTTTCTGGTGAACCGTTTCCTTTTCAGCCTCCTGCTAAGGTTTCGCAATTCCTTGTAAAAGATTGCGTGGCGCCTATATTTGGTACTTTCTTATATTATATGATATTTTACCATAAACCCACCCCCAGCTGAGCAGCCGAAAGTGGCAGCACTTAACCTGCTGTCTGTTGCAAATTTCCCCTTTGGTTTCCTTTGTTGGCGTTGCGATCCGCCATTACCGATATAACCACCACCCGTGTGGTTCGCGATCGTTTTTTTACTATTTTTTGAGTTTTTGTTCCTGCCGGCAGACCGGCTACCAATTTTTAGATTTTAGAGTTTATTTGGGAAAGGAAAAAAAGTAACTAAAGAATTTTGCAATAGTACAAACCAGGTAAGATGAATATCGTAGCAGATGCCCTTTCTAGACCCCAAAAAACATCAATTAATTCACTCACCGGTACTCAACACAGTGCCGAAAGTTCGTGTCAAGATTTAATTCCAACCACTCAAATATCCATCAACGTTTTCAAAAATCAATTGATAATAACAACAGGTACAACTTACTATAAATTTAGCATTCCCTTTCCCACTTACCATAGACATACAGTAACTCAACCAACGTACACTGAAAACGACCATATCTTCAAAATATACCTCAACCGAAGTGTAGTTAATGGACTGCAGACTACAAAAGAAATTAACGGCCAGATCTAAAATATTTTTCCTACACATTTCAGAAATTACAAAGTCCGCTTCACCCAAAATACAATAGAGGATCTAACAGATACAGCCAGGCAAGAAAACGAGATCATTAGGGAACACAGAAGAGCACATCGCAACCCCCCCCCCCGTACATGTAGATTATCTATACCACTAAAAAAAAACTAGTCCTTACAGCAATAGGTAAGTTTTCCAAATTTGCAGAAGCGAAATTACTAAAGTCAAAAGTCAAATCCCTTAATTCCCCATCCACAAACTTTTGCTAACCGACCAATTAAAATTTAAAATTTTTAAAACTTCCCCTTATAGCAGCTCAGTTAATGGACAAGTGGAGAAATTTCCCTCCCCTCTTACTAAAATCATACGTTGAAAAAAAGCTGACGGAACATATAGGTAATTTTCCGAAATCCTAGACATAGCCGTCTATGAGGACAATTTCTCTATTCACACAACAACCGGTAAAAGGCCACTCAAAGTATTCATTGGAAGAGGTGATAGTACCAATCCAGAAGAGTTCGAGAAAGCTAGGCTTGATATTATAAGTAGATTTAAACAAAATCAGGTAATTGATTTACGATATGCCAATAAGAATAAACACCCCATCAAAGATTACCCCCTTGGTACTATAGTATACGTCAATGTTAACAAACGAATAGGATCAAAATTATCTCCTAGATTTAAGAGAGAAATGGTAAAACAAAATTTTTCTAAAACCATCCTCACGGAGTCAAGCAGAACCGTCCATACAAATAATATTAAAAGCTAAAATTTCTTTTAGATGCCTTATAGCCAATTGCCTTGCAGAAATTCAAATTCTGGATTACTCGAACTCAAGAGCAATTACACTTAATGTAATGAAAGATTTAAACTGGAACATTCAAATTTATTCACGTAATCAATCTAGAAACTTATGAAGAAACTATTTACGATCTACAACAAAAAACTCAGCACGAGGTCGATCCAAGGGTAAGTTGGATACCCATTCCTACTTCACGAAATTAACAAAACCTTATCCCTTATTAACCAATTGAAACCCCGAAATGGGTTTCAGGAAATCCTGACCACGGCGACTTCGAAATAATTAAATTGAAAATTAATAATATCCTAGGAAATAGTAATAAATAAATCAGCGTTTGGGAGAATAAACGAAATTACCAATATTATAAATAAAATTGTTAAAAATTATCAAAAAAAACGAAAAAAATAACATTGTCAATCATATTAAATTTAAGCTAGACTTAATTAAAAAAGAAATTGTCAATATTGAGTATGTCTTACATTGGACAAAATCCGGAATAATAAATTCCTTTATTTTATCACCTAAGGAAATAAATGTAATAATAGATCTTTTTGAAAAAAACGATGTAGATTATGTAAATATAGAAGATGCACTTGATTTTGCTGCTTGTAAAACGAGGTAAAATTGCCTGAAAAATAATATATGAAAACATTTTACAATGTAGTATTAAGATATATAGAATAAGAGATATACTCGTATGTTATTCAAATAATATTAATTAAGTATATGTAAAAAAAATCAAATTGTAGACTTAAGTAAATCAAATTGTATACCTAATTTGCTCAGGAGCCGACCGTCTAACTGCACAGAAATAAGTAATCAACATATTGCAACAGAAGAAGAACTTTCCCCAGTAACATTACTATTAAATCAATTTAATGGAATGATATTCGTCAATAGTGAAACAACAAATCTGATTGGCAGCTTCATTATACTCGTACATTTTGGCAATGCAACAATAACGGTCAACCATCAATCCTACATTTTAAACGAAATTACAACTACTCAGCCACTAAATCCAATCTTGCACCCAGACTCGATCTCAAGACCATACGAAGAGATCTTAACACTTCAAACTATGAAGGAATTACACCTTAACAATACCCGTTGCAACGCAACAAACATTAAATTATCATTTTGCCGACGGCATGTCAATTGTGGAATCCCCAGGAGCAAAACATATGCACATGCTCTACAAAATTGGGAGCGCAGAAAATATAGGCAACAAAAATAAACATAGACAAATGCTCCCAGCCTTTGTTTTTCGGGCTCCGCCTAGATGCGATGTTTTTTCTTCAACCAACCTATGAGTCAGCTGCGCATGTGTGGGTGACTTCTCCAGCCGACATAGCGCACTAAGCGAATGCAGCTAATCAACCTGAAAGGGAAAAAAACTGAAATAGGTCGTTGACCACCGAACAGGAGGAACACCGAAGGTTTCGTGATGACGTACAAGGTCCATGATTATCACAAGAAATTTGTCGTTAGAGCAAACTAGTTTAAAAATAAAGAAAGGGTAAAAAGAAGAAATAAGTGTTTGTCAAATTGATTTTTTTGCAAAGTGTCCTAGCGATAATGGTCCTTCAAAACCGGATTGACTAATTCAAAAAGACTTTGAAAAGACAAGTGTAATATAACAAAAGGTTTTAGTGCGTGAAATTTCTAATTTTAAATAAAGATACGTGTGCCGGAGTTGGATCAAATTCTGGAGAAGGTGGTACAACAAAGGATCAACGCATAAGAACAGATGTGTGGCTTATAATTAATATACATTTATTATAATTTATACGCATTAAAAGTTATCGATCCTTTGTGATCTTAATAAATTTATACTGTGTTGAGATGTTCTAATTCTATCTCACAATGAGTAAAATAAAAGTTTCTACTTCACGCCTCCCCGTAGCGCCATCTCGAAATCTAGAGATTGCGAAGTGAATGGGGCAAATGGCGAGTTTCCTGCGGAGAAACAAAACAAGACCTTATCCGGACTACTCCGACATATTTGGAGCTCAGGCCGGAAAGGATTTCCAGGACTTAGTCAGGGTCTTGGAAAAGAGATGGTGGCGGACGAGCCCTATAAGGGCCAACGGTAGCACTCACATCCAGGAACGGGTTACTGGCGTCGTTGTAACCAACCCCTCGTCCTAAGGGCATTTAAATTGGAACTGGTCCTCTAGGTTGGGGGTTGTGCCGCCGGGGTAACTGTCCGGCCATTTAAAAAAAGCACAAGTTACGAAGCATCAACAAGCCTCGAATATGGACGGATCTACTGTTGACAACCCACGCAAACGATTTAAGGACAATAAACTTCGGATATGCACGTGGAATGTTAGATCCCTTAATAGACCACGTGCAGTCAAGCAATTAGCGGAGGCCCTAGACTACTGCAAAGCAGACATAACCGCCATTCAAGAAATGCGATGGGATGGGCCGGACAAAAAGAAGATGAAAAACTGCGATATCTATTGCGGCAATTGCTATCGACGGCAAGAGCAGCGCTTATTTGGATGCGGATTTGTTGTTGGAGGCAGACTAAGACAAGAAGTCCTCAGCTTCCGCCATGTGAGCGAGCGCCTCGTAGTAATCTGCATTAAGGCTAAATTCGGCAACATTAGCCTTACATGCGCGCATGCCCCCACAGACGAGAAAGATGACCACACCAAGGATGCCTTCTACGAGCTCATTAACAAGACCTACAAGAAATGCGCTAGCTATGACATTAAAATTGTCCTCGGTGATTTTAATGCAAAGCTAGGAAGAGAGGGTATCTTTGGCGGAACAAACGGAAAATATACCCTGCACAACACCACTTCCGATAATGGATTCAGGCTAATCGACTTTGCGGCGGGGCGAAACATTGTCGTAGCTAGCACGCGGTTCCCACATCTCGACATACACAAGGGGACTTGGAGAACTCCTGATCAATCAACAGTCAACCAGATTGATCACATTGCGATCGACGCAAGACACTCTTCCAGTACTACGGATGGCCGTACGTTCCGAGAGGCCAACATCGACTCGAACCATTACCTTGTTGTAGCCAAGGTACGGTTGCGGATATCCCAAACTACGCCAAGACAAACTAATGCTGTGAGAAAATTCTACAGCTACAGTCGCAAGAGATCGCCAAGTCCTTTTCCGATCGAGTGTCTCTTAATCTCTTAAGAGGTCCAATGCCGCCAGCATAAAGCATCGAAAACCACTGGAAACACTGCCAAAACGCTATCAGAGATGTTGCTTCTGATGTGCTGGGTTTCACTCGTCCACCACAACGAAACCCCTGGTTCGATTATGAATGCCGGCACATGAAGCTAAACAAAAAGCACGCAATGTGGCACTGCAAAAAAAGACCAGAGTTGCTCATGAGCTCTATGAGCGGAAGAGGAGAGACGAACACCGGCTTCTCAGGAGGAAGAAGAAAGAGCATGAGAAGCGCGCGATCGAGGAAATTGAGAGATGCTACTCCAGGAATGAGGTTCGGAAGTTTTACCAAAAGGTAAAAATAACATGCCACGGAAACAAACCCCGAACCGAAGCCTGTAGAGATGAACAAGGGAACATCGTAGTAGAATCGCAGTCGATGCTGAGGATTTTAAAGAACCATTTCTGAGACTGTATAACGGCGAGGACGGACCAAATACCGCTGTGAGGCAGAATCAACCTTTCAACTTGGACGATGATGACCAACAATTCCGTCCACCCGACCTGGATGAAGTGAAGATAGCCATATCGAAGCTTAAGTTTAACAAAGCTGCTGGAGCGGATGGCTTGGCTGCCGAGCTCTTCAAAGCGGCAGGCGATGACTTGGTAAGGAGCATACACCAACTCATCTGCAAAATATGGTCGGACGAAAGTATGCCCGGTGAATGGAACCTCAGAATTGTTTGTCCAATTCTCAAGAAAGGAGACCCTCTGAACTGCGCCAACTACAGAGGCATCAGTCTCCTTAACATCGCATATAAGATCTTATCCGCCGTATTGTGTGAACGCTTGAAGCCGTTCGCCAACAACCTGATAGGTCCATATCAGTGTGGCTTCAGGCCAGGAAAATCCACCATCGACCAGATATTCACACTACGGCAGATCTTGGAGAAGACCCATGAGCTTCAGATCGATACCCACCACCTATTCATCGATTTTAAGGCCGCGTATGACAGCATCTATAGAGACGAGCTATATAAAGCAATGTCTAGTTTTGGCTTCCCTGTCAACCTCGTCCGTCTGTGCAGGATGACGATGGAGAATGCACGCTGCTCCATCAAGGTCGGTAAAGATCTCACCGAGACCTTTGATGTCCAGAAAGGATTTACATGACGCGCTGTAATGCGATTTTTTCAACATCACGAGCAAACACAAGAGGCACTATCTTTCAAAAGTCCGTCCAACTACTCGCATACGACGATGATATTGACATAATCGGGAGAAAGCGGAGTGATGTCAGTGGCGCTTTCGCGAGTATTGAGAAGGAAGCGGCGAAAATGGGTTTAGCGGTTAATGAGGGCAAGACCAAGTATATGCTGTCAAGCAAGAAGGACAACCAACACCGACGTCTCGGGCAGAACGTCACCTTAGACAGATATAACTTTGAGGTAGTAAAGGACTTTGTGTACCTAGGCTCTCCTATAAACACAGACAACGACACCAGCGCTGAGATCAAGCGAAGAATAACTCTTGCCAACCGCTGTTTCTGTGGGCTAAGAAAGCAATTGACTAGCTAAGCCCTTTCTCGGACAACAAAAGTCACCCTTTATAAGACCTTAATAATCCCGGTCCTGCTCTATGGCGCAGAGGCATGGACATTATCAAAAATGGATGAGGGTGTTCTTGGTTGCTTCGAGAGAAAAATTCTTCGAGCGATCTTTGGTCCCGTCTGCATTGACGGTGAGTGGAGGAGGAGATACAACGAAGAACTGTACGGACTGTACAGCGACATGGACCTAGCCAGAAGAGTGAGGATCCAAAGACTGAGATGGCTGGGTCATGGAGAGCGCATGGACACCAATGCTCCGGTCCGAAAAGTCTTCGAATCCGCACCCGAAGGACAGTGCAGTAGAGGAAGTAGAGGAAGTAGAGGAAGGCCAAGACTCAGGTGGCGCACGCAAGTGGAAGAGGACCTCAGCCAACTTAGCGTGCGAAACTGGAGACAGCTAACCAGGGATCGAGCTGGCAAGAGGCCCAGGTCCACCCCGGACTGTAGCGCCACCTAAAGTAAGTAAGTAAAGTTTGATTGAATCAATTCAAATCATAGCTAATGAATTAGAAGCCGACTTCGTGGCTTTCCTGGCACTTGATAAATTAAATAAATCAGTGCATATGTTTGAGGCGCGTTTAGAAAACTTACAATCGTCTTTCGAAGAAGCCAGAGCGATGCACCAAAGGATTATTGCAGCTCCCACAGAATAAGCTAAGACCAAATATATGGAGGAAATTACATTCCACAATCTAAAAGAATTGTTCTATTGTACAAATATTCGTCTACACTAAAGGAACAGTTGCATACCGATAATGCAGCACAAAGTAATCTGAATAAATCAATTTTAGAATCAAAGCTCCCATCTTCTGAATTTAGACTTCCCCCTATTAAAATTCCAACCTTTTCGGGATCATTTCAAATGTTGTCTGAATTTAAAAATCTTTTCGAAGGTCTTGTGTCCACAAATATGTTAATTTCAAATGCTCAATGCCACTATCTGAGTGGAGAAACTGAGCGCCTTTTACGGAATACTGCTATAACAGACGGTAATTTTGATTCAGCGTGGGCAATATTAATAAAAAGATATCAAAATGTAAGACTTCTGAAAAAAACCCAATTTCAATTGCTCTTTAATCAACCTAAGTCGTATCAGGAATCATCTGATGATATAAAAGCACTCTTAGACACTACAAACGAAGCCAGTCAAGCGCTGAAAAATCCAGGGGTTTCTGTTAAAGCATGGGAAGATGTCCTTTTTTTCCTACGGTACAAAAACTTCCACTTAATACTCGTGGTCTTTGGGAATCTCACATTGCTACCTACGCAGATTATCCAAATTACTCCGCGCTATAGGACTTCATGTTGATGAGGGCAAGAAATCTGGAGATTGTTGGACAGGCTTCATCCACTATAACACAGTCGAAGTCAAACAGGAATGCAGTTCGATCGCACAATGTAACAGTTCACAAAAATTTCAATATGTCAAGGTTCTCACGCAATTCGAAACTGCTTCAAGTTTAGGACATTCAGTCCAAATAAAAGAAACGAAATTGCTAAGAAATACAAGCTGTGTTTCAATTGTCTTTCCAGCACGCATTCCGTACAAACCTGTACGAGCAAATTCACTTCCTCAACATGTAAGCAGAAGCATCATTCGTTGCTGCTTAATAAAAAATACAACGCAGTAAATGCGTATGACTCACGGTCAACACCGGCGAACCAAACGCCTGCTAATCAAACCTCGAAACAGGATATTTCAGAGCATCCAAATTGCTGTAGATAAAATTTTGTTGAAATTTTGGGAACTTGAGGAAATAGGACAACGACAGAGGGATGGAAGATATGTGGTTCGACTCCCTTTCAGAGACGGCAAACAACCTTCATTGGGCTTGTCATTAAATTTAGTCAAGAATGGGTTCTTTCAACTGGAGAAGAAATTAAATTCTAATAGTTCATTTCCTCAAGAATATAAAAGGGTTCTCGAAGAATATAAGATACTGCGACTCGTATTCGATGCATTTTGGAAATCGTCGAATGGTACTTCGTTAAACGATCACCTACTAGTTTGTCCTAGATTGCAAGATGACATATTTGATCACATCACTCGTTTTAGGAAGCATAAGATATCATTTGTAGCTGACATTAAAAAAATGTATAGGCAAATTTGGGTCGCTCCAGAGGATTCTTTTTATCAACTCATGTCATGGAGAGATAAAGAGGATGAAGAGCTTAATGCCTATCGGTTAAATACCGTCACTTTTGGTACTACTGCAGCTCCATATTTAGCTATTCGCAACCTTCAACAATTGGCCTCAGATGAACGCGACGATTTTCCACTTCGAAAACAGCAAAACAAAATTTCAATGTGGACGATGTTATGCACAAAGCAGATTCTGTCAAGGAAGCACTGGAAACGCAACAACAACTTATTGCCATGCTGAAATGTGGAGGTTTTCCATTGAGGAAATGGCCGAGCAATAGTCAAGCATTGATAGAAGCCGTTCCAGCAGCAGATAGAGAAGTGTCAACATCACTAGCCTTCTATGCTCCGACAGTCATAAAAACGTTAGGAATCTAGTGGCACCCGGGAAGGGACACATTTTCTTTCAATCTAAGTCTGCCGGAACAAAGGCAAACGACAAAAAGGACAATTCTGTCTGACATAGCGCGTTTTTACGATCCTTTGGGATGGATATCGCCGTGTGTTCTCCTAGGTAAAATCTTGATGCAAGATGGAATGGAAGGAGCATCAATCATGGGACAGTGAACTTCCAACCTCCATTATCGCGAGGTGGTGTTACTTAAAGATTGAACTTACAGCTCTAAACAATATAGAAATACCTCGCTGGATACATTATTCCAACAAGTCATGCATCGAAATTCAAGGGTTTTGAGATGCGTCGGAGAAAGCATATGCTGCCGCCCTGTACGTCCGGGAAATAAACGATGGAACAACATTTACAAATTTGCTACTTTCGAAAACCAGAATCGCACCCCTTAAAACAAAATCTTTAGCTCGTTTAGAACATTGCGGAGCGTTTTTACTAGCACACTTGTTGGTGCACACTATAAATACTATGAACCTTCAAGATGAACATGCGGATACATGCGTGGTCTGATTCGCAAATCACGCTTGCACGGATCAAATCACCACCATATACCAGAACTACGTTCGTTGCCAACAGAGTCGCAGAAATTCAAGAGCTGACAAATCCCCAGTGGTGGAAAGATGTTATTTCGAAAGATAACCCAGAGGACATTGCTTCAAGAGGACTGCCACCAAGAGAACTTATCAAAAATCTTTCAGTGGTGGCATGGGCCTGACTTTCTGCAGCTTTTTGAAGAACAAGCTCATCTAGAATATGAAATACCAAATACAGATTTAGAATCCAAGCCATCAAACATTTCTAAGGTCAAAAATAAGTTTATTGCATCTGGGTACCCCATCAAACATTATTTTTCAGCTCTGCATATATACAACCTCCTTTGAGGCTAATGTACTTCTTTCCAGGTTTTCATCTCTGCAGCCATTAGTTCGAGTAACTGCATATAGGCTACGCTTTATCAACAACGCTCGAAAGAACTCAACACGTATGTCTGGACCACTGTCGCTCGAGGAAATCGAATTAGCTCAAAGGCGTTTGGTAACTATTGTACAATAAGAATTCTTTTCTGAAGAAATGAGACAAATCTTGAAGAACAAGGAGGTCCATAAGGGAAGTAAACTGGCAAGATTTGTACCATTCATTGACAAAAATGGGATATTGAGAGTTGGTGGACGACTGGAAAATGCCGATTTACCATATGATCAGCGTCACCCCATCATATTTCCTTCCAAGAATATATTAAGCTCTCTCATAGTACATGATGCTCACGTGAAATCACTCCACGGCGGACAACAACTGATGATGGCAACACTTCGTTGATTCCGACACAATGCTCCCCAAATGCATCAAAAAATGGACAACCTACCCGCATCAAGAAATACACAGACTCACAACAGGGCTTGATTATGCTGGACTAGTACAACTGAAGGCGTAGAAGGGACGATGCAATAAGGTTTCAAAGGTATTCATTGCAATATTTATTTGCTTTACAACGAAGGCTGTGCATCTCGAACTTGTAAGCGATTAGATTATAGTTCGCCAGGGTTTCTAGCCGCATTTAAACGCTTCACTGCACGTCGAGGAATATGCGAAAAGCTAAAATTGTAGACAAAGATAGAACAATTTCAATCCTCCAGGTGCACCGCACTTTGGAGGGTTGGGGAAAGCGGGTGTTAAGTCGATGAAACGCCATCTTAAACGAGTAATCGGACATCACACGCTTACGCTTGAAGAATATGCAACTATGTTAGCTCAAGTACAGGCATGTTTAAATTCCCGCCCACTCTGTCCAATGACCGAAGATCCTGAGGATTTGTCGATCTTAACACCCGGACACTTCCTGATTGGCACGGCGTTAAGCACAACACCGGAAAGGGATCTTGCAGAAATCAAGGAAAATCAATTAGATAGATGGCATCTCCTGCAAAGGATCCAACAAAACTTCTGGAGAAAATGGAAATACCTTGCGCGACTTCAACAGCGTACAAAGTGTTTTACATCGAATGACCAATTAAAGGTAGAACAACTCGTTATTCTCCCTGACGAGCAAATGCCTCCTACTCGGTGGCGACTTGGGAGGATCGAGGCAACTCATTCGGGAACCGACGGCAAAGTCCGTGTGGTCACAATCAAGACGGCAACTACAACATTGAAGCGCCTCATAGTAAAGATATGCCTCCTACCAATAGAGAATTTGAATTGTGGAATCCCCAGCGGCAAAACTCAGGCACATCGCTCTACAAAATTGGGAGCGCAGAAAATATAGGCAACATAAATAAACATAGACAAATGCTCCCGGCCTTTGTTTTTTCTTTAACCAACCTGAGGTCAGCTGAGGATGTGTGGGTGACCCCCCAGCCGACATAGCGCACTAAGCAAATGCAGCTAATCAACCTGAAAGGGAAAAAACTGAAAGAGGTCGTTGACCACCGAACTAGAGGAACACCGAAGGTTTCGTGATGACGTACAAGGTCCATGGTTATCACAAGAAATTTGTCGTTAGAGCAAACTAGTTTAAAAATAAAGAAAAGGTAAAAAGAAGAAATATAGTTTTCATTTGTTCTAAGTATTTGTCAAATTGATTTTTTTGCAGTGTCCTAGCGATACAATACCGAACACATAAAACTGATCGAAGAACAAAATCAATCTAGCTTCCTCATAAACTTTAGCCTTACCAAAATGAAGATTATCCTCTTGATAGGACTTATAATCATGCGGTCGTTGTCATTCTGTTAAAATCAATCGATAAGTAGTAATACGGTCATAGAAGCAGAAGAAGTTCCGATGATCGATGTTGTGAGACCAGATTACCAAACAAAATCAACAATTGCATCGCAAGAATTTAAAAGGGTCAGTCAAATACCCTACTTCTGAATATGAGGACGTTTCCATATAAGGAGGGAAGAATTCAGAACTCATGCAGGTGCCGGATGCACTGCACATGCCGTTATTAGACAACTGGTATCAACGCTCTGAATATTTCCCAAGGTCCATTATTGCTCCTGAGCAAACATCATTTTCGCACACTATAAATAGGACAATTAGAAATAAGTTTCAGAGTTTGTAATTAAGTTCTCTTAGTGTAACACGTAGTGTTAAGCTAAATTTTTAATAATAAAGTTGGCATATAAGTAAATAAAGTAAATATAGCGATGGCGATGGCGCGATAGTTATCTCATTGGACTATCACACAGAGAGTCTGAGTTCGATTCCTAGCTGGGTCACCAACAATTTTTCAGATCGCCATCACCCTTTCGGCGGGCAATGGTAAACTCCCAAAAGTAAAAAATTGCCTACGAAAAAGCTTCTAAGAAGTGCCGTTCGGACTCAGCCCCGCTCAGATGTGACAAAAATGAAAACATGAGCAATACAAATGAGTGCCAAGAAGCTAGGCCATGGCCCATACTGGGCTGCCAGCGCCAGGGTTTTGTTTTTATAAATAAATAAAAATTTAACTTGTATTAATAGTCTGACTTCAGCTCGGTGTAATAAGAAGTGTGGTGGTGTTAGTATTTCTAAATTATCGAGATTACTAGACACGAATTTCAGCGAGTTTTGTCCATAGTCAAAGGCGGAGATATGTCTTCAAATTTTATGGTTAAATATAAATTTTGAATCATTATATGTAATTTATAAGATGTAAGACTATAACGGAATCCAACAGTGCATAGCAATTCAACATTGATTGTTCCTATTCTAAAACTTTATACACTTGCGCTAACTTTTAGCGCATCTTGCTATTAACTTTCTTTCAATAGTTTTATCTCATTTATGCTTTGCAGCATTAGTTTGTTTATTAGTCAATTGCTCCTTAAAAGTTCAGTCATTCAAACTGAATTAGATGAAAGTCAGTGCTCAGACAATATCATCCAGTTCATTATTAGATGGCAAAGAATGAGATAAGAAGTTATGAAACAATCAAAAAGTGACTCACCTCCATCGTTAGTGTCTGTCTATACTTTTCAACATCACCCTTCTAGGTCTGGCAGCGGTTGTTAAGATTGGGAAATAAGAATACACTATGGCTTCGTTTGACTAATAGACGAGTTCAAATCCTACCTTTGCCTTTTGTGTAGAGCGGAAATTATTCAGGTGTTCGAAGTTCGCTAACCACGCCAGAAACCAGAAACACCCGTAGTTTGGAATACTCTGTTGAATTCCTGAGTTCGTACTAGAGGCGTAACATTTTTATAAAATTGAATGAAATACGTTCACGTCCCGGGGCTACGTTCCAATGCACTTTTCGATGACAACTCTTAGTTTAGTTACTTTTCTTAAAGTGCTCTCTTAGGTGTTCTTTTTTTATGTTTTTTAGAAAGATTTTATTAAAACATTTGTTTTACTTTAACTTTTTTTAGGGATTTGCTATTAAATAAATTTAAAATTTTCATATATCGTTATAAATTCTACTTTATATGTAAATGTAGTAAGTACTATTTTAGCTCTTTTGTAATGACTCTCAAAAATTGAGAAAGTATATTAGTTATTTTGGGATAGAACATCGTAGTTCTCGATTTCCGTAGGTGTTGTAAGTTTCTGGAATATCTAGCATTCCTTGGGATCGTTTTATTTATATTTAGCGTATGGCGTATATGCTGGAGAAACCGCTGGTCAACCATGTAATTTTTAAGTGTCTTCGGCTGGAGTTTTGTATTGATATCAAGAAATTTAAGGGATGACTTATTTAGTATGAAAATTATAAGAAGGCTATGTTTCGGGTTAGGGTTGCGTTTCCCCAGGCCAGAATCCCCTATCTTATAAGCGACCTAGCAACTTCCAAATTTGTGATATTGGAGCAAACTTACTAAAAATAGGAGTGTGAGTCACACGACCTTATGTTGTTGAATCTTGGAGGCTTACTTATACTAATATTCCCATTATCAGGTTAACAAGATAGCACGTTTTGCGCGGATTTAATCGGATTTCATTGAATTTTTTTTAATAAAATTTGGAGTTTCGCTGTTGTTTTTCTTCTATTCATTGAATTTATTTAAGTGGTTGTTCTTCCACATACGACAGATGTCATCTCTTATCCAATTAAAGCGTTTGACATTCAACTATTTTGTATGCATTTTGTTTTAATTACTCTATGGTTTGCTGGTTCAATATCACTGATTTGTAGAAGTGGATGAAAATTCTCGCATAGACTGTCAACGTCAGATTCACTCAAAAGTGGTTCCCAGTCAGTTGAAGCAATATACTCGTTTACCTTTCGCGTGCAGATCTAAGATGTGAAATTATTTGCTTTAATATTATTTAAAGAATCCGTATGGTCAAATGTAAAAATGGGTAATGATCCGACAAACCACACTCAGTGAGTTGCGTACTAGGATGTGATCTAACAGACTTGAAATTTCTCTGTTGGAATCATCCCGGGTATTATTCTTAACCACATTAATTAGTCCATGAGATGATATTATTTTTAAGTAAATTTTAACCTCATTTTTTTTCATACGTTGATATTTATATCACCCATTATTATCACATCATTCTTTTGATAGAGAAATGGATAGAAGAGTACATGCATATTTTTACCTGCGACAATCTTGCTTATTTTTAATAGGAATACCCTAGTTATAAAGATAAACTCTGTTTAAATTAAAAAGTAAAACAATCAGCTCTACTCCATAATTAGCGCAAGTGGATTTTCAAAAAACTATATATAGTATACCTACCTTCGAAAGTAAAATTTAATATACTTATGTCTTAAAAATCGATTCACATATATGAATAGAATGGTTTTTGAACTTTAAAACAACACACTATCTCTCGTTCTTGACATAACAGCTAAAAAGTGAGGGTTTCATCGAGTGGATAGATATTTGTTTGGTACATATTCTGCCAAATTGAAGCAACAAAGAAATAACATATTATATTTTATTTCTATGCATTATGTGTTATACCCTAAGGAGAGCTGCAACCTATGGACGAATAATTTGGAAAACAGGATACCACCACATTACTATTGAAGCGAACCAGTGATATTTGTTTTAACTTTATCGCCGCAGCTTATAGCTTATTGTAAAAGTCTCGATACTTTGTCTAACCTTGTCTTACTAAAAACGTGTCCTGCCAAAAATCGATTCCTTACGTTACGACACCATAGCTAATACCAGAGCCAATACATCTTATGGTCCACCATTTATTTATTTATCAAATACCTCACCCTCAGCGAAAAATAATCCTACTAGTCCTACTTATATTATAAAAACGTGAAATACAATAAGTTAACGTGAAAGTATGTATGAATGTATGTGTGGAGGTTTGTTGCTCTTTCACGCAAAAACGATTGAATGGATTTTGATGAAACTCTACAATAATACAGCTCATGCATCAGAATAACACATAGGCTTCAATTTATAAAGCTATTGAGTAAATAAAGCCAAAATATACGAGGGCGGGTCAATAAGTCCGTGACTTTTTGAATTTCTGACCTCTTTACTGAAACAGCAACACTGCTCCTGTCAACAGGCATCCGTCAGTTAGTTTGTGTTTGACAGCTGTTTTTATCAGACTACTCACTAATTTGAGGAGAAAATGGAAAAAAGTGAATTTCGTGACCAAGGCTAAGCTTGATAAATACTATGGGGACTCTGCACCATCGATTTCAATGGTAAAAAAGTGGTTTACTGAATTTCGTTGTGGCCGTACAAGCACTGAAGATGCCGAACGTCCTGGACGCCCAGTTAAGGTCTCTACACCCGAAACAATCGAAAAAATTCACGATATGGTGTTGGCCGACCGAAGATTGAAAGTGCGAGAGATTGTGGAAGCCGTAGGGATCTCGCATGGCTCAGTGGTTTCAATTTTGAATGATCACTTGGGCATGAGAAAGCTTTCCGCAAGATGGGTGCCGCGTTTGCTCACAGTCGACCACAAACGCATGTGCAGTTGCCATGGCAAAAATCCATGAATTGGGCTATGAATTGCTCCCTCATCCACCCTATTCTCCAGATTTGGCTCCGAGCGACTACTTCTTGTTCCCAAACCTGAAGAAATGGCTTGGTGGAAAAAGATTTGACTCCAATGATGAAGTCATCTCGCAAACAAACGCCTATTTTGAGGACCTCGACAAATCATTTTTTTTTGGAAGGGATAAAAAAATTGGAGAAGCGTTGGACAAAGTATATAGAGCTCAAGGGAGACTACGTTGAAAAATAAAATTATTTTTTTATCAAAAAATCTGTGTTTTAATCCAAAAGTCACGGACTTATTGACCCGCCCTCGTAGCAAAAAGTGTCACGTAAGTCAAAAAAAATTTATCCTTCTGCCGTGCGCTGCAAAAACCGTAAGAGTTACACGAATATAATGTATGGTGAAAATATATTGCTTAAACAGTTCTACAAAAAGTCCGCGACAGCATATATCTATTTTTGATAGTTTCGTTTCTGATATTTAAAGTAGATAAACTTTTTCTTTTACACTATGTCATTTATGCAAATGACATTTATGGAAATGACATATTGCATAAACATGAATTTAGTTCAGACGTGCTTACACTTCGCTCCGATAATTTATTTCCATTTAAGTGTTTCCTGCCTAATTTTCATTAATTCGCACAACCTATTTCTCGGTCATCGCCTTTTGTTATGTTTTTGCCGACTTGATTTGTTTACTGCCTTTACATCGACTAAAAGTGCATAATAATCTCAAACTGAAATTTAAAATTCTAACCCAATTCTCATTCAGTGCCTTTTGTTTTCTTTTCGTTTTGTGCTTGACCCCATATTAACCTGATCACTTGTTCCCAATCACTCCCGCTAAAACTTTTCAGTGTCATCACAACATAGTGAGTTTGCAAAAAAAAAAAATTAATTAATTCTCTGACCTTATTTAACCATGCCTTGCTGTGGATTTGCTGACTGCGCTGTAACTACTAACTTTGTGAAAAGGATTGCATGCAATGGAATATGTGGAAAGAAATTTCATCCCATATGCATTGGTTTGTGTAGAAATGCTAAGACTCATCTTGATGAGTATAAGCGCATATTCAGCTTCTTTTGTGTAGAGTGCCGGACCATCTCCCTGGCACATATAATGCTGGCTATAAAGTGTAATAACCAGCAACTAACTGGACTTGCAGACTCGATTGCAGAGCTGAAATGCAAAGTACAATATATAGGAAAAAATGAAACTAAACTCATTTCCGAGAGCTATGACTCTCTAAACTGCTCAATTGATAACAGCGTAACCTCCATTAAATCAGCTGTTCAATCCCTACACTCAAATATCACCAAATTAGGACATTTTGATAGGTCCAACTGCTCAAACACGTTACCAGCGATTCAGTCAACTTCAATTCAGTTGGGAAAAATTATGTCAACGTTGGCTGACCAATCCACTTTGCTACAACTCAAGCATGCTGAACATACTGAAAATATCGGATCCATTCAACATGACCTCAATTATCTCAGTGAGGAAGCTGCATCCACTAGATCAACTTTGGAGGAAATAAAGCAGATCTCTAGCAAGACGGATACACAACCATCTGTAGTGAGCCCATGTAACAAATCCTTACACTAAGAGTTGTATCCATCACTCTCAACCAGTTTAGCCCCAACTTATCCATTAGCCGCTACCATCGAAGCATCCGTTCAACGCTCTGAGAACAATGCAACTTTAATCCCCGATCCCGTCCAAAGACCATTACCAACAATAAGGGCTTTTGGGACATTCTGGACCCTCCCTGAATGGAACGCAAGACTAGAAAAACTACATAATATTAATCTTGAAGCTACCAGCAAACCAGAATTATTTACTTTCTTCCTCCAAGCTGCCCCACGTCACGCAAGCTCGTCATGGATCAAAGAGCTCTTCAGGAAAAGATTTGGTATACCGAACGTCAAATCTAAACAAGTTGGCAAAGCTAAAAGCAAATACGGTGAGTGTTTGGAAATACGTTTACCCACAAAGAACGCTTGGATGTTCAAATCATCTGACGGCATACCCATCTCGGATAAGATGGTCATCACTCAACGGAAGGATAAGGTAGTTGATAAGCTTAACAGTAAACGTTAAGCTAGCACCCACCTCTCTGCCCTGTTCCACCAACATCCCGATCCAAACTGGTTATTCAAAACCCAAATCTTTCCAAGATTTTCTTCACCCCTTCCCCCTTTTAATCTATCTGTAAAGAACACCAGAGTCCCGACACCAACGTTTCGCCCTGCTATTACCAAACCAATAAAGTTGTCTCGAAACAGAATTTCGTTTAACCTTGTTCCGGCACCTTCTAACCAAGTCTCAATTGACGCTGCGCCATTGAAGAAATATCCTAATTTTATAAGCTCCCATATACTAAACCCAGCCACCTCTTTCTCATCTCATCTACCAATCCCTCAAACCAAACTCCCCTTCCTAGATCTGAGGTGCTTGACCAACTTGCTCCTTCTTCATCCCCAATTTCTCTTAACTCGACGGTTTAGAGAACGGCTACCATAGCCATTACAGTACCACCCCTACGGCAACATTGGACACCTTCCTACACCTCACACCGCTTGGTTTACAGATAAAAAAAACTTACTAGCAATAGTGCCATTCGACTCACTAATCTGGGTCTTTTCAAAAGCAGTAGTTTCGGACACTGCACAATCTTGGAAGAGCTACTACCAGGCAATACTATTGCCTATTGTTTCATCCAAAACAAACTTTTTCAGCCGGAAAAAATTCATGCATTTTTCGAAGCCCAACCATCGAACCTGTTTCAAACAGAATGTCATACCCCTGACCAAACCAAAAAAGAGCACTTCAGTTGGTTGCATACCAAATAATCGCACAAGCAAGTTCGATGTCAAGCTTCCAACACATTTTTTTGGTGTATTTCGTATTTCTTAAAAATAAACTACACTGACATACGCCTGCTACGCGAGCAAAAGGCCATTTATGACAAAATATTACAACGAGTTGAGAGCAGTGAAGGCAGCCTCGGGCCCCGGGCATAACAGGCAAAACATTTTTGCGTAATGTGCTTCTAGCTAAAATTCGTAGAGATCGTAACGTTGTATTAGCTATGGCTTCCTATGGTATCGCCGCAACATTACTGAGTGGTGGACGGACAGCACACGTAGTTTTTAAATTACCTCTTAATTTGGCCAGCGAAAAAACCCCAACGTGCAACATCTTAAGCTGATCGTGAGGGACGGGTGCACTATGTCACACAAACACAAAGAAATCGAAAGTTAATGGGTGGTGTGGTAGTGTATTTTCAGGGGATTTCAGACAGACCTTACCTGTTATCGAGAGAGTCACTGCAGCAGACGAAATTAACGCATGTCTAAAAGCATCATACTTGTGGACCAAAGTTGAAAAGCTTGATCTGACCACTAGCATGCGAGTCCAGCTATTCAGCGATGTCGAATCAGGAGCATATGCTCAAAAACTGCTAGAAATTGGTGAAGGCTGTCTTGAAACTGACCAAGAAGGTATGGTTCTGCAAAATAATATTCACGACGAAAATTTGTTGTGTAAAAGAACCATACTGGCACCAAAAAATGAGACTGTTGCGAAAATAAAATTCAACATCTTGGACGAAATAACTACGGAAACATCAGTGTACAACACAGTCATGTCAACTGAGGACACTACGAGCTATCCGGGGTGCCATCCCATAAGTTGGAATTAATAGTATGTATACCAGTTTTGTTAATGCGCAGCTTAAACGTGCCAAGATTATGCAACGGTACTCGGTTGCAAGTCACAGGACTAGGAAGGAATATTGTGTAGGCCACAATCTTAACTGGTGAAGCAAAGGGAGACAATGTGCTTGTACCACGCATCCCAATCATACTAAAAACTTACCATTTAATTTTAAGCGTCTGCAATTCCCATTAAAAGCTGCATTTGCAATGACTGTCAATAAATCACGGGGTCAAACATTAAAGGTAGTAGGAATACATTAGATGGGGATGTGAAAACGAGAAACATTCATATACATATATAGTCTAAAGGAAAATGAAACAAACCAGGCAAAACTATAAGCAATCATATCAAATCTGTCAACCGAGTTGGTATATTTAAATCAACAACATGAAAGAAGAAAAATATAATAACGGAAAACAAAGAAGCTTGGAAAGATCTGCCTAGCAAAATATATTTCAACGACGATATTCCTAGGGAGACTTTTATCTGTTTTCCCAATTTTCGCAACAAAAATTTTGTGGCGCCTATCTTTCGTTTACTATCTTTTACTTAAAACGATCTTCGAACCCTCCCCCTGCTGAGCAGCCGGGGCGTGCAGCTACATCACAGCTGCTTGTTGCAATTTTCGCGACTCTCTTTTGGGCTCTCCATTCGGTTTTGCATATTTCCCTTCATTCGCATCTCAACCGCCATCCGTGTGGTTGCGGGTTTTTTTCTCGCTCGCTTTCGTTTTTTTAAAGTTTGATTTGGTTGCTGATAGCCCGGCTCCGCTGGCAATTAAAAATCGTGTAATCTCAATTCGCGGAATTTGTAGCAAATTGACGCCCAGACGTGGGGTCAAAACCAAGGTCAATTAAAAAAAATATATATTATATGATAATTGAAGTTTTTCCGAAGGAGTACAAGAGTGGCTTACGGAAAGTGTCGTTGTTCTGTTAAAAGTTCAAATAATCGTTGTTGTTTTTATAGATCTAGTGTGCAATGGTGGGAAGTGGGAATATACACATAATTATACATATATAGTAAGATCATATAAACATATCTCCATATATATATTTACATATATTATATATATGTGCACAATAATAAACATGTATCTACATACATACATTGATATATACATATAAACGCATCTTTACCTACATTTCCTTGAAACATTTACAAATTATATTTATTCACATATTACATATAAGACATTTATTCTCTTTATTATACATATGTACTTACATATTTGTTTATTCATCTACATATTTGGTGTTTATATTTTGTTTGATCTTTCGAAGGTTTTTGTTGTTTTGGTTTTTTTTTCTCCTCGACTTTCTTTTCGCATACTAGTGCTGCCGTGTAGGGAATTAGTTTTAGTACTTTTTTGATACTTTTAGGGAATTCGTTTTTTGCATTTTGGCGGTATTATAACTCTAAATTTTAAATACTTTTTGTGTGGCGACAGTTGCTTTCGGTTTTGTTTTCTTTTCCTTTGCTTTTTTTTTTCGTGTGTTACGGATTCAGTACCTTTTTCTTTTCTACCTTTCTGTCGTGTTTTCTTTGGTTCGGTCTTATTTAAAACTTAACTTTTAACATGGAAATAAATCGATTGAGTCAGGACGAGCTCGCCTACGAACTGGAGTGTAGGGGCTCGTTACCTGACACAGTCGATAAGATGAGGAAGTCTTTACGAGCAGTGCGAATGCTTGAGCGGAGGGGGTCGCTCAAACCAGGCGAGTACCCTTTTGCGTTCTCCGTCGATAAGAAGGCCGTTCAACAAAAGATGTTGGAAATCGAGATGTTGCTGGAGAACCCTCCGGTCATGAAGTTTTCAGATTACTGCAAGGTACTTACGAAGATCGAATGGGCCATTTTACGGGTTGAACGATCACAGCCCACTACCGACGAAGAGGTCGGTCAGAAAAAAAAACCTTAAGACCAATCTGATGCTGCTGATGGCCTCTCTGGATGATGATGACAACGATGAAGAAGTCGACGAACCCTTAGAAGAAGAGCAGCAGGACTATAGTACCCCCATTCCCTCCCCTAGGCTATCGAGTAGGATTCCACCCACCCCCCACACAAGACAGTTCCCTCCTGCAGCAGAACACCCGATAACTGGACGTTGCTCGGAACGAATAGGCAAGTGGGGTCTCAAATTCGTTCCTAGAACGGGTCGAGGAGCTTCGAGAAGCGCGCAATGTGTCCGAGGATCACCTGTTTCGATCAGGGGTTGATGATGGTTTTTGATGGAAAGGCACTTTTGTGGTATAGGGCGATTAGGAACACAGTTTCTCCTTGGCAGGGTTTAGTTAGGGAGTTGAAGTTGGAGTTCCTGCCTCCCAATTATTACGACGCATTATTGGATGAAATTCGTCGTAGAACCCAAGGGAAGGAAGAATCCACCAGAGTCTACGTGGCTATTTTGGAAAATATGTTCGGTCGATTGTCGGAGCCGCAGTGCGACGGAAGCTGTGAATAGTGCAACGAAATTTGGCACCATTCTACCAAACTCAATTGGGTTTGGCAGATCCCAAGTCTATCCCAGATTTGGTCGCTTTGGGACGGAAGTTGGAGACGGTCCGAGCGAATGTAGAGACATTTGCGCCACCTCCGACTCGTTCACACCACCTCTTGGAACCCAACTTTGCATACATGGCAATCAAGGAACCAAGGGCGGCAGAGCGTAGGTCAGCTCAACCAAGACTATCGGTACTTAGTAGGGAACCTCAGCCGAGTAGGCGGTTGAGGTGCTTCAATTGCAATCAGGAAGGCCGTATTTCCGCTAACTGTACCGCTTCTAGGCGATGTATAGGGTGTGGTAAGCTAGGGGTTCTTAGGAAAGATTGTTCCCAATGTTCGGGAAATGGTCGGCGAACTCTTGCACCAGCAGGGCAGGAGCGCCGGCGAAATTAGATAGGTTGCCTGCTGGCAACCAGCTGGTGGGATTGACGGAGGAAGTTCATTTAGGTTTCACACTTGAGGATAAGGAAGATGATAGTCGCCCTTATTTAGGTGTTAGTGTTTACGGCATTGGTTTAGTAGGATTATTAGATTCAGGAGCTTCACGTAACATTATCGGTAGGGACGGGTGGAAAATTTTAAGAGAGTTAGGGATTAAGTTAGAAACAGGTAGGATTAGTAGGGTTTCATTGGCGGATGGAGCCGGAGTAGACGTTATAGGAACCGTGAGTCTACCTTTTGTTGTGCAAGAGAAGTCAGGAGTTCTGGAGTGCCTGGTTATTCTGACGCTTCCATACGCCCTTATATTAGGGGCCGACTTTTGGGTCCGAGCGGGCATTGTCCCGGATTTGAGGTCAGGCGAGTGGAGGTTTTCAAGCCAAAAGGAGATGGCTTCGATTTTGGCTCTTAAGGAGAGAACCGAGTTGGACAGCGGAGAAAATCAGCAACTGACTGAGGTCTTAGAAAGAGTGTTTGAGGATATGCCGGAAGGCATCTGGTGCACACATGTGGTAGAGCACAGAATTAGGATGGCTTCGGAACCATTAAAGCAGCGATACTACCCGGTATCCCCTGCGGTTCAGAACCATATAGATAGAGAATTAGAAGAGATGCTTAGGGATGACATAGTTGAGAAGTCCAATAGTCCTTGTGCCTCACATATCGTCATGATTAGGAAAAAGGATGGATTTAGGTTTTGTGTAGACTACAGGAAGTTGAACAAGTCACCGAGCGTGATGCTTACCCACTTCTTTACATTTCAGCGACCTTGGACAAACTCCAAGAAGCGAAGTACCTGTCATCTTTGGACATTAAGTCCGCATACTGGCAGATCCCCGTCGAGGAAAATTTCCGCCAATACACAGCCTTCACTGTCCCAAATCATGGACTCTTCCAGTTCAAGAGGATGCCTTTCGAGCTGCATAACGCCCCAGCGACATAGCAAAGGTTTATAGACACAGTGGTTGGTACCGATTTGTAACCGCACGTCTTTGTTTACCTAGACGACATTATAATCGTCACGAATTACTTCCGATAGCATCTGGAAATTCTGGAACAAGTCTTCAAACGATTGAGTACGGCAGGGCTGAAGATCAATAAGGAGAAGTATAACTTCTGTAGGTCTTCACTCAAATTTTTAGGCTACGTAGTGGATAGGAACGGGTGGACCCGGAAAAAGTAAAAAGTATGATTAGGATTCCTGCGCCGAGGAATATTAGGGAAGTTAGAAGCTTTTTAGGTACGGTTTCCTGGTACAGGATATTTCTACCGAATTTCGCGATTCTGGTAAGACCTTTGACAGACCTTTTAAAGAAAAGTAGGAAGTTCGTCTGGTCTGAGGAGTGCGAGGGGAGCTTTCAGAGGGCAAAGGAGTGCCTTGTAACTGCCCCGATCTAACCTGCACGAATTTTGAGCGTTCGTTTGTAGTGCAGATGGATGCATCGGACTATGGGGTTGGAGCAGTGCTTACTGAGACTTTCGCCAAAGGGGAAAAGGTCATTTGTTATGTAAGTAGGTCGTTGAATAGGAACGAAAGGAACTATTCAACCGCGGAGAAGGAGTGCTTGGCCGTTCTATGGGCAGTAGAGAACTTATGACCATATATCGAAGGGCTTCGATTTACGGTCGTGACGGATCACTATTCTCTGGTATGGTTGAGTAATCTCAAAGATCCGTGTGGTAGGTTGGCTAGATGGGCAGTTAGGCTACAGCAATTCGATTTCGAAATCTCACATCGCAAATGGAAAGATCACGTGGTTCCGGATATGCTCTCTAGGTATGTTGCGGAAGTAGCAGAAGTACGGACCCATGTATCACCAAGTTGATGGCGAAAGTCGAGTCGAATCCCTTAGCCTATCCGTGTTGAAAGGTAGATAAGGGAGTTTTATTTAAGTTTGTTAGGGCTAGACACGTGGTTGTTCATGACAATATAATGGAAAGATAGATAGATAGAGCTAGGGTTTTGAGGGAATGTCATGACAACGAGTTAGCGGGACACATGGGGGTTAGGAAAACTTTTGCTAGAGTAGGAGCGAGGTACTTCTGGCCAAAAATGAGGTCGGATGTGACCAAGCATGTAAGGAACTGGAAGGTATGCAAAGTATGAAACCGGTAAACCAGCTGGTTTGATGGTCGAAAGGAGAGGAATTTCCGTTCCGTGGGAAATGATCTGCGTTGATTTAGTTTGTCCACTCCCAAAATCGAGTAGGGGTTTCGTTTATATCTTGACTGTCGTAGATTATTTTACTAAGTTCAGTTTACTTTTCTCCCTTAGGTCGGCGACTGCTAGGGCTTTTTGCAAGGATCTGGAAGAGAATGTCTTCCTTCTGTTCGGCGTACCGCGATGGATCATCTGTGACAACGGTCCCCAGTTCCGCAGTAAGGAACTGGCTGCGCTTGCCAAAGCGTACGGGTCACAAATAAAATTCACTGCCCATTATCACCCTCAGGCTAATCCAACGAAAAGGATTAACCAAATCATCAAAACCACCCTTATTTTATTATTATTTACTTATTTAAACTTGCTAACACAGTAAGAATTCACTTATAAATCTGTGAAAGATAAACATTATTGCGATTAAGCTTTAATTTGGAATTTACATTTTAACTCTTGTGAAACTATTTATTAGAAGTAAGTTAAAATTAACATTAATGAAACTTTATCAATTTATTGGGTATATAACTTAATTCGTACGGCTTTTTTTTCAAAATTTGAACGTTTATTTAAGGAAAACATGTACAATAGTATTATTCAAAGTATTGCCCATCTGAAGCTATGACTTTTTCCCATCTTTCTGGCAATTTGTGGATTCCATCCCAAAAGAACTGCGCCGACTTGGCAGCCAAGAGTGAATCAAGCCAATTCTAGATATTCTGCTCTGATGTGAACCGTATTTCAGTGAGGGCGTTCTGCATCGACCGGAACAAATGTTAGTCAGTTGGGGCAAGGTCTGGGCTATAAGGCGGGTGGGGGAAGACTTTCCATCCACTGTTTTCCAAATAGTTCTTAACCGAAATAACAACGTGGGGCCGAGCGTTGTCATGATGGAAAATTATTGCCTCGCGTCTGGTCGATTATTCTGAGCGTTTTTCGGCTACTGCTCTTTTCAAACGTATTAATTGTGTTCGGTAGCGTTGTCCATTGATGGTTTTAACCAGTTTTAGCAGCTCGTAATACAGCACATCCATCTGATCCCACCAAATACAGAGCATTATCTTGGCGCCATGGATATTCGGCTTTGCCGTTGATTTGGCTGGTGGCCGGGTTTCACATAGGAGTTTTTGGGCTTGGGGTTGTCGTAATGGATCCATTTTTCATCACCAGTAACAATCCGATGCAAAAATGACTTCCTTTTGTGGCGTTCCATCAGCATTTCGGACATGCAAAACCGCCTTTCGACGTCTCTCGGCTTGAGTTCATGTGGAACCCAATTTCCTTGCTTTTATATATATCCAGCTACTTTTAAACGTTTTGAAATGGCTGCTTAAGTGACACCCAAAGATTCTGCGATTGGCAACAATCTTCATAGAGTAATGCTTCCAGTTCATCATCATAAACTTCCACCAAAATACGATGACTTTCGGCAGCAGTTTTCTTCATATTATAGTAATGAAGAAGAACTCCCCGAAAAAATACTTTTTGAGGCACAAAGTTCGACATATTTGAGTGAGAAAAACATATTGTTGTTTACGCTTCAAATGAATGACATATACTGAAATAACGATCAATGACAGTAGCTTTACCAACGCACGTTCCAATGGAATAATAACAATGGAATAATACAAGTTACTCCATCTCTTAGCAAACCGCACGAATTAAGTTATAGACCCAATAATATTTTATCCTTTAATTTAAAATGTAAAATTTTAATTGAAATTGCCTGAGAAGGGGAAAGGATTGGGTGAACCTAGTTGCTCTGGATTTCAAGGAAATGTTGAAGTTCGTGTTCAAATCTTCGTGCGTCGTCTAGCTCTCGAATAGCACGTGGGAGTATGTTCCAACGACGTATAGTAGCAATATAAAACTGTCTCTCAGATGTTAAACATGAAAATCGCGGGAGTAGTAAACAGGCATATCTGTTAGACACCGGAAACTGGATTTTTTCGTATACATATGTCGGCTGCCTACTTTTAATAATGCTGAAGAGAAATAAAAGCGTACGAAATTTTATATAATTTTGAAATGACATCTTTACCAAGTTGTTGGCTAGGTGTGAAACGTGGTCATATCTTTTGAGACAATAGACATATCGAATGGTGGTGTTAAATGCTACTTGTAGTTTTCTTTTGCTCTCGGCGTCACATTTATGAAAAATTTCGCATCCATAAGCCAGCAGAGGAATAACTAAGGCTTCGGCAAGTAGCAGTCTGGTTTTAGTTGGTGTACACTTTTGGGCAGTCCATAGTGTTCGAAGAACGCCATATGTATTTCCCACTATAGAATTTATATGGCTGTTCCACGTTAGTGGATTTAGATTTTGCGAAGAGTCAGCAAATTAAATTTTTGAGCCGTTTAGCATTAAATGTGGGAAATAGAAAAGATCAAGAATAGTTTTAGAGATAACTAAGCATTTACATTTTCCCGGATTTAGTACTAAACTACTTTTTGACGACCAATTTGAAGTTCGTTGAAGCTCTTCATTTAAATCACTACCGCAATTCTCAATGGGGCCTAAGGGACAGCTTTGATAAATTTGAACGTCATCAACGTAAATGTGTTTTGATGAATTCAATATTACAGAAGCTATATCATTAATATAGACTGAAAACAAAAGAGGGCCTAAGATCGATCCTTGGGGAACACCTTTAGTTAAGGGAAGAGAATCCGATGGGACACCATCTATTGACACAGCCTGTTTTCTTTCACTAAGATATGACGATATTAATTTAATTGGAGAAGGAGGAATGGAAAAGTAGTGCCTTCATTTATTGATCAGAACGGAGTTATCTACCATGTCAAAACCTTAGAAAAATCTAGTAGTAATAAGAACGTAACATTGTCATTATCCAGGCTATCTGTCTTCAACTACATTGACCAAAGCAGTAGTGCAACTATGCTTTGAACGGAAACCTGACTGAACCGGAAGCAGCAAATTATTGTTCATAAGAAACTCATTAAGTTGTTTATGCATAATCCGTTCACATATTTTTGAAAGAAACGCAGGATTGATATTGGCCTGAATTCATCACCTATAGAATTTTTAGGAAGAGGAATTATTTTTGCTAATTTCCATTGGTAAGGAAAAATGTCAGTCATAAAAACTGTATTAACGACGTGAGTTATATGTTGCTTACATGTAACATGTTGTATTATCGAGGGAATATCGATAGCAGTGGCACGAATTTCACTAACGGCTTATTAGTGAAAAACATTTTATTGGTGCAGTGACGGTTTATCATTGTGAAACTAATAAAATTCATTGTTTCTAATTAGTTAAAGTGACATTGAAATCAGTGTAAACTTGTGAAAAAACTGAAAGGAAAAATCAAAGGAAGAAACTTTTGCTGGTTAATTTAGATTCTTAAAACTCTTTGGACCTGAAGGAGTACCTGACATGCTGATCAAATGAAGTACCAAGCACTCTTGTATATGTAAGTTTATTATTGATTATTATTAGTTCATTATTAAATAAACACAAAATATAGAATAAATAAGTGAAATATAAAAGTGAAATATCCAAATTCATAAGAACCTTAAGAATTATTGTAAATGAAAAAAAGTAATTTTTTTCCCTATCCTAAGCCCTTACATAAATTATTTAAAAGTTTCAGTTCAATCCCAGAAGTAATTGAAAGTCCGACTAATATAGAATACTCACTTACAAGTTCTCATAGTTTGTTGGAGGTCAGTTTTTCCGATATGTAACGAAAAGAATCAAACCTAAAAATAGGCCATGAGGACATGCTCTTAGAAACTTTAACAACCTATAATAACGCAATACATTCGTCTACCAACTATACACCTTACGAACTATTTTTTGGAAGAACTTTTAATTTTAGTAAAAACATTAAATTTAGTGATGAGCATGATTATTTAAAAAAGTTAAATGAATTTCAACAAAAATTGTACCCCCTAATCAAAGAAAAAGTACAACAAATATCAAATGCTAGAATAGAAAAACTTAATATTAATAGAGAAGAACCGGAGGATAAAGAAAACAATGATATAGTATTTAGAAAAGAATGCAGAAGGAATAAACTAAATCCAAGATATTCAAAGCATAGAATTAAAAACAGTAACAAGGTAACTGTTATTACAACTGAAAATAAAAAAATACATAAAGCTAGAATTAAAAAAAAAACGGAAACAGGAAACATAAATTAACCAATGTAATTTTTATCTTACTTATAGGCTTTTTAGGCTGACATTGACAACAACACAGGTTATCGAAATTAGGGACTTAGAGAAGAACCAGGGAATATTACAACTTAAACTAGGACCAGCACGAACAATTGCAAACTATAATAAACTTATACATGTCATAAACATAAAATCATACGAAACGAACATAAACAAAATATCAGACTCGTTAGACATTTTCGAAAGAGAGAACACATTTAAAGACTCGACAAAAATAGTGAGACCTAAACTTCAGGAACTGAAAAACAAAATTAAGACTTTAATTCCAAGAATAAGAAATAGAAGAGGACTAGTTAATGGCCTCGGCACAGTAATAAAATTTATAACAGGTAACATGGATGCAAATGATGCGCACTTTTTAAACAAAGAAATAGAAAGCTTAAGGTCTAGAGGAACTGATCTGCAGAAAACTATGGCAAACCAAGTACGACTGAATTCAGAAATGATTGAACGATTTTCCAATATAACTTCACATATTAATAAGGAACAAGATCATATAAAAAATTTTCTAAATTACAATTTTGAATCCATTAATAATAAAGTGAGACGTAGTGAAGATCACTTTACCCAAATCCAGTACCTTAATCAAATTAACTATAATATCGATGTATTGATAAATCACATAACAAACATAGCTGAATAAGACATTTTAGCAAAACTAAATATCATTCCAAAACTTATTCTAAATCCAGAAGAACTCGACAAAATATATGAAATATTCAAAAATCAATCTATTAACATAATCTCAATAGAACATATTTGTGAACTTTTGGGATTGCAGGCTTATTTCAACAACTCTAATATAATTTTTAATATCCAAATCCCAATATTCTCCCCAGAAACCTATTCAATGCCCCATATTATCCGACTTCCAATAACAAAAAAAAGAAATAATAACCAAACCTTTTATAATGATACATAATGAACATAGTATTCAGTATTTTCACTCTGCATGTCCAAAGGTGGAAGGTAGCTCTTGGAGCAGATAGAATTTTTTAACTTCCCGCGAAAGTTATACCAATCGCCATAGTTTTTGTATTTTTTAAAATTGTTGACTAAATAAAGCTCAAAAAATAACTGTTGTTCAAAGAAGCCTATAAAAATCTGAATTAAATAAAGAACCTTCTTAGCTTTTGTTACACCACATTGGTGGAAGCATCGCTTTTTTATTTCGTTATTTCATCTCGATTGTTTCGCTTGTCTGTTCACGGTTGGGGGTTGGACAAGTTCCACTCATTTAATTCAACCCGAATAAAACGTAGTCCGTACACGGGAAAAAGATACGAGTATTCGAGGTTGACAGTCAATTAAAATTCGGTCGGATCGAAGATTTTGGCGCCCAAGTTCCCGAACCCCTGTATAAATCCAGCAACTCGTGTACATACATAGGTACATATAAAAAAAAAAAAGAAGTGCAATCCAGTGATACAGTTGTTCCCATAGTAAAAAACAAAAAACTGCATATAGAACACTTAAAAAAGACAAATTGGTGAAAGAACTTTCGCAATATCGGTTTCGGGTCGGTCTCGCGAGTGCAAAGTGTAAAGAAATCAGAGACAGAGTGCTACCGTCGTTTCGCCCTCCGTGGTATCAGGAACAAAGGTTGCCGACTGCTCGATGGAGTAGTAGTCGTAGGTATTTATGGTAAGGGCGTCACGCGATTATCCCTTGTCCCCAACAGCTCTACGGCGTCGAATCGCAACTCTTCCAGTAAAACCCGCGATCCCCTTCCCAGGTCTAAAACAAAACAAAAGAAAAACAAAGGCGAGACCACCAAAACACCCCAAAGCACCTAATCGCCACACTGGGGAAACGGAAGGAAACGGAACGGAACGCCGCTTCGAACTTAGAAGCGCAAGAAGAAGAAAAAAAACAATTTACCTCAAATTAAACACACTCCCTTTTTATTAAAAAAAAAAACAAAATAATATGTATATATACGTAAATGAAAAGGGTCAAAAAAGGTATTCAGAAAAGAAAAACTAATTCAAAAAAAATAAGCCTACGACCGCCACCCAGATTTGAACCTAGACGAGAAAGCTCGCATCCGATCCCTTTCGTTTACTAACTCGACTAATCAAGTACAATTTTTTTTCTTTCTCAAGGTCTCACTTAGGATTCACAACTCCAGATATGTATATACTCGTACTTATATAATACATGTACATATATATCATTACTTTAAGTTATATTTATTTACCAAACCAAAAAAAATATTCAAGAGGGAATATGTTAGTATAATAAATACTTAAGTTAGGGTTAAGTTAAGGCTCCGTCCTGCAACTCCTCGCTGAAAGCTGCTCCGACGACCTCGTGACGTGTTGGTGGATGGGAAGTCCAGGTGGTTTGGCTAGGTGGTCTAATACACCCCCGTGTCTCGCCCTATGTCCTTTGTAAGTCTTTGGTCACTCGCAAACGAATTCCCTTAGGGTTTTCTAATATAACCCTCACGGTTTAACCGAACCGATCACGTGTTTCTTTTGCACGCACTGTTCTCCTTGCGCGAACACTTGTCTTTTCTTTATCGACTTTTTTCTCTTCCGTTTATTTTTTATTTTTTTTTTCGTTAAAAAAAAAACGTCCCGACGAATCTCTGGGAAAGTTCCCAAAACAAAAGCACAGAAAAAGGAAAACACGCGACACTCTGTCGACCTCACCCCAAACTCCTCGTTTTCGGTTTTCTTTTGGTTTAGTTCTTTTTTTCGTTTCAGGAAAAAGTCCGCCCCGACGAATCTCCGGGAAAGTTTCCAAAAAGGCAAAAAAAACGAGAAAATACGCGACACTCCAGACTCGTCGTTTTCGGTTACTTTTTTTTTTCATCCCGACCTTAGGTTTCGCGACCGACCTGTTCCTTAGCTCACGAATGACTGCCCAATTTCTCTCACTTTCTAGCACTCCTCCTATTTTTCCCATTCGGTGGTCAGTTATTTCATCACCCCATCCATGATCGAAACAACTGACCCCGGCTAGCTAAACTATCTACCGCTAACTTTACGCTCAATCTAATTCCCTAAGCTTGACGGGGAAATCAACAAAAAAGAACAAGTGTGATTCTCGTTAGTCCTTGGGCTCGAACTCAGAACCTCTCGGCGGTTTTTAGGCAGCGCTCCTACCAATTCCGCTACTCTGGGCTTTTGGGGCTAATGCACTCAATGGGGAGACATCTCGTCGGTCATGCGAAAACTTTACCAAGCCCATTGTATTAAAACCATAACAAGAGAGGAAAAAGAAGGCACAAATCAGCACCAAGAAGCAATTCGTTGCGGTAAATTTTCCCACAACAAGGTTTACCCTCTTTCATGTTCTTGTCCCTTCGTTACCTCTTTTTCTTTGAGTGGGAAGACCGAGCTCTGGTGGAGGTGCAGGGCAGCCATGGTCCTATCAGCCATTGGCCCACCGACCACAGACCACAGACCTCGAAAAGGACCCACATAGAGTCACGGGCGGTTTTATTCTCAGAGGGGGACGAGGTGGTTCGGTCGGTGAAGCCCTAATGACGGTAGGGAGACTCAAGACGAACCAGGAGCCCAGGGTGCGACAGGTGATCCACCAAGATCACCGTTGTCGGAGCCCGTAGGCTAGAAGGGAGACTCGCAACGGGCAGCATCAGACAGGACGTCTGAAAATCGCCGACGGGTGGGGACGGACTGTCCTTTCTAGCCAGACACCCCAACACGATGATCACGGGTGGGGGAGGACGATCCCCGGACTTACACCCCAACGGAAGCCAAGTTATACAAAGGCTCGAGGAATCCCACATCTTGCCATCGATGTGGAAACAAGAAGCGCCACATCTTGTAATCGATGTGGATGCTTACACCAAAATGCTGAAGGGGGAAGAGATGACGATCTCTTTTTTAGCTACACCCCCCACAGGAGCGACGATGGTGTGCAGGCGGACGGCCAGTATATAGACACATCCCAACGTCGTTCAACTTTAAAAGTTCGGATTGATGGGTGAAGGGACGAAGACCCCTTTGAAGCCAGCACCCCACCGATGGAGCACCAAGGGAGCAGCAAAGGCTGTAGGCGGACGGCCAAGTTACGAGACAGCCTCCAACGTGGGAACATTAAAACATTAATAAAAATAACAATAACCAAAAACAATAAACCACATCAATAATAAAACAATAACAAAAACTATAAACAATAACAACAACAAACCACAACAATAACATAAACCCAAACTATACAATAATAACAAAACAAAAATCACAAAAAAATACCAGGCGGGCAGAATGGCCCACAACATAGAGTAAACGAAAACAAAACTAAAGAAAAGAAAATAAATAATTTTGTAAGGAATGACTTGCTATTGGTCAGTCCCCCCATCCCCCCCCCCCAAATCTGAACGCCGATCCACCGGAGTAAGTAGGGACCCGGGGTAAAGTAGCACTGAGGCATATACATATTCTTAGCTTTGCT
Organism: Volucella inflata; assembly: GCA_928272305.1. Lineage (NCBI taxonomy): Eukaryota > Metazoa > Arthropoda > Insecta > Diptera > Syrphidae > Volucella > Volucella inflata. The sequence goes on along the minus strand of OV743718.1, from coordinate 44,405,829 downwards.
TGGGGCGGCGGTTTGGAGAAAATAGGGGGAAAATTAACCGGGGTTCAGCAATGAGAGAAACATTGCTTTTCGCAATTTCTCGCGAAAAGCAATTTTTCTTTATAAAGGAAGGAAAGTAAAGTATATTTTTTTTTCATTAAAATCGCAAAGTGTTCTTTTGAGAACAGAGGAAGAAGGCGGATAAGGAGAAAGAACCAAAATCTGGAAAGGAAAAAGCAATAGCAAGTCGAAGGGATTAAAAAGGACTGTGCCACAAAGGGGCCCAGAACCGCCAAAAAGCTAAGTATAGTGAATAAAGTGCAGTGTATTTAAAACAAAAAAAAATCGTTTGTTTTAAAGTTGAAAGCTAAGACTCCGGTAGGCCGCGCGTGCGAGACAATCTCGAGAAGTAGACGAGACACGCGACCCGTTCGTTGCCTTTGTTTATCTTTCGGAACTTTGTAAATAGCGGGTCACTCCATCGGCGAGTGTTCCGTTCGTTCCTTTTTTTCTTGCAATAAATCATCGTGCTCCAACGGAGCCATTATAACGTTTTGGAAACCCCGTCTTTTATTTTCTTACGTAGTGTTGTTTCCTCTTCTTCCCGGGGGAAGATTTTTCTTATTTTGACATCGTTTCGTTTTTCTTTTCATCGGAAAGGTTTCGTGATTCCAAGGGAAAAATCACGTGGCATTCAACTTCGGTTCTTTGGTGATTTTGTTGCCCAGGTCTAGCTGCCATCAAGGCGCTACCTGGAGGTTTCGGGAACCCAGTATTGGAACAGTTGGTTCCCAATCGTAACACATTGGTAGAGAAGTATAACCTCCCAATCCATGTATGAAAAACGAGGCGAGACCACCATCCAATCGAACGTGCGCTAACAATTAAAAAAAAAAAAAAAACACATCAAGAAGATCCAACAAAAATCATAAATCTAAGAAAAAGGTCTTGTAAAGTTAAATCAACTGCAAAGAGACAAGCGCACATTCGACGGAACAATGGCATGCATATATATATATTCGTAGATGATAAAAACATTACAACAATATTCGTCGTCATATTGCTGCAAAATTCCACTGTAAAGATTTAATTTCCTCCGCATGATTTTCAACTCTACTTGTTCTAATTCGTCCATGCTTTCTCAAGAAAGTTAAAGTTATAATCCACAAAAGATCTTACGATCCACAAATTTGTCGCCAATTTCTCCCATGTTCTCTCACGTTCCAAAAAGCTTCGCTCATAAGATTTACAAAGGATTATTACATTCTACAACTTTTCGATACTTCCTCTCTTTCTTTCGTCTGTCGTTCCAAGAAGCTTCGCTCATAAAACTGCACTTGTACTCGTACATTTAGCCTATAGAAAAATTGCAGACAATTTCATAAAAGCTTTCTTCCGCATTGGTCTTAATTTCGCCTATTCTTCCATCACTCAACACGAATTTTCGTCGTCGCCGGAGAGTCAGCTACATCGATCGTATGCAGAAGAATAGCTTTCACCTCGCCTCTACAACAGAATAGCTTCCACAACAAATATTTTTCTCAATCAACGTTATTTTTCATCGAAATAACAAAATTTAAGCCATTTTTATATTCAATTTATTGATCATTCACAAACCATCATTCAATAAAATCATTTCATAATTCAACGGATAAGCACTAATCTTTTGCCGGGGGAATTATTTTGTCAATAAATAGTTTGTTGCCGATCGTTGTTCTTAATAGACATAAGTCAACTTTGAATTCCCGTTTAGCCGTTTTCTCTGCGGCAAAAGTAAAATTTACTCATTTTCATTCAATCACTGTCGCATCAGGTGTTTGAGTTTATTGTCGAGTTGCACCAATTAAAGTATGTAAATATGCCGGACGACGAGAACACCATTGAAGAGTTAAAATAGCTACGCTCATCAACCAAAGGCAGTATTAGTCGAATTAAGAATATAGTAGACACAAAGGAAAGTGGCCTTTCACCAACCGAATTGGAATGTCGTTTGGGTATTGTGGAATCGTAATTTAAACAACTTCTAGCGTACCAAACTCAGATAGAGCGACTAGTGCCATCCGAAAAAAGTCGAGGAGATTTAGAAGACTTGTATATCTCCACAAAACCAAAATTGTTTCTCTTTTGGGATCTAATCGACGTCTCAGTGTTCTGGAGTCAACATTTTCTCTCCCACATTCAGTTAATCATTTACCAAAGTTAAAGTAACCTCGATTTAATGGTAAATATTCTGAATACAAGAATTTCATTCATTCGTTTACTTTGGTGGACAGCCACCCATCGTTAACAAAAATAGAAAAATTCAACCACTCATTGACATGTTTAAGTGATAAGGCATTAAGAACAGTTAAAGCGTTTCAGGTTACTAAAAACTATCCAAAAGCTTTCGCATTACTCAAGGAAAGATAAGACAACAACTGTCTAATCTTCTTAGAGTACATTTCAGAGTTGTTCGAGTTACCGAATGTTTAAAAATCATCTTCTTATGCCTTGCATAGCTTAGTTAACAATATTTCAGCTCTCTCCAATTCGCTTCAATCAATAGGTTCATCTGACGCAGTTATTATACTATATATATCGCAATGTCCAAACTCGACTCTGAATTTCAGTCAAAATGGGATGAAAATTTAGATTATACAACCCTGCCTTAGTGGTCTGAATGCGCCAACATACTCAGCAAACGATGCCAATATCTTGAAGCGAGTGGAAGTAAACAAGTTCGATCGGAACCAGCTTATCGAAATTTGAACAGGCCACATCAGAATTATCATTCCCAAATATCATTGACTATGAGTCAATGGTCTTGCGTTTTTTGCCGCGATGGTAGCCATTCTATCTCAATTTGTTCCAGTTTCAATACTGTATCTGGCAAGGATCGATTCGAAAATGGTAAGAAACTAGGGCTTTATCTTAATTGCCTAGGAAAGGGTCATGGTCTAGCAAAGTGTCCATCAACATACTGATGTAAGAACTGCAAACAACCTCATCATACTCTCTTACACCGGACACAACCCAACGAGAGCACTGGAAGGAACGAAGAAGCTTCTAGGTCACGCAAAGTGACGGACCATCGACATCAGCAGCATTTCACGCAGCAGTTGAAAATACTAGGGTTCAAAACACTCAAGTTATTCTGGCAACGGCATTGGTTCATGTTCAGTATTCGTCAGGTAGATTCCAAACAGGTAGGGTTCTACTTGGCTCGGGCTTGCAGGTTAACCTAATTGAAGAAAGACTCGCAAATAGTCTTCATCTCAAAACGGAGAGAAAACGAGTAGACAATGCTGTAATTGGGGTTAGTGAGACAAAAATTAATTTCCAAACGCAGACAACTATTCGGTCGTGGTACAACAATTTCGAGTTGTCCCTAGAATTGCTCGTTGCTCCATAAACAACCGGATACCAGCCAGAAAAAAATAAAATGTGAGGAACTGGAACATGCCCTGTAATCTGGAGTTGGCAGACGAACACTTCAATCAACCATCATCAAAAGATTTGCTTTTGGGTGCTGAAGCATTCTTCGACTTGCTGCAGACAGGGCAAATCAAGCTCGGCGAAGGACTTCCAACGCTACAAAGAACGATATTGGGCTGGATAGTGTCGGGCAGATACAAAACAAGGGTAGGGAAGGACAGTCAATCTTGCTGCATAAGTTTGTTGAGAGAAGGCAACTTGGAGCACTATGTCGAACAATTCTGGCAACTGGAGGACGTTTAGGGACGCAAATCAAACTGGACAGAGGAGCAACAGGAGTGCGACAGGTTTTTCAAGCAAAGTGTTGAAATTTTATCTAGTGGTCGATTAATGGTTAGACTTCCTTTTAAGAAAGATCCGAGCTGTTTAGGGGTATCCTACGACATCGCATTTCAAAGGTTTTTGTCACTTGAACGCAGGCTTTCCAAAAACGACTCGCTACGGTCCCTGTATATAGCGTTTCTAAAAGAATTCGAATCGTTAGGTCATATGACTCTGGTAAAGGAACCGAATTTAAGCGAACCACATTATTATAGGCCTCATCAATGCGTATTAAGACCAGATAGTATTTCAACCAAATTAAGAGTGGTGTTCGATGCATCATGCCGTACATCTTTGCAAGTTTCGCTTAACGGAATTTTAATGGCTGGTCCAATAATTCAGAACGATCTTTTTAACGTCCTCGTTCGACATCGCTTGCTATTACTGCAGACATCGAAAAAATGTACCGGCAATTCCTGATTCACCCGTCAATAGATTTCATGGAGGAAGAACGAGACAATGCCTGTGCAAACCTATCAGCTTAATACGGTGACATATGGTACGTCCTGGGCACCGTATCTAGCCATTCGTAGTCTTGCTTACTTGAGTGAGCAAAGTAGGGAAAGTTATCCATTGGGTTCCCGTGTTCTGAAAACAGATTTTTACGTAGATGACATGCTAACCGGAGATGATGATCTAGAAGTCGGTCTGCAGATAAAAGAAGAGGTTTCGAAAATATTGAAGTCAGCAGGGTTAAAATTGGCCAAATGGAATAGCAAGTGTCCCGCGATCGTTCAGACTGTAAACCGTGAGAAGGAGATTAATCTTACGGAATCAAATTTCACTAGCACATTGGGAATCGCATGGAACTCTACTTCAGACGAGATTAGTTTTTCTTGCAAACCACATCGGATGTACACTAAGTGCACAAAAAGATCAATCCTTTCGCTAGCTTCGTTGCTCTTTGACCCTATGGGACTTACGAGTCTGGTAATCATCCGGGCAAAGATCATCCTTCAACGATTGTGGATCGAAAACCTGGACTGGGATGCATCAATCCCTCAAAGTATTGATTCCGAGTGGCGCCAGTTTATGGGTAATTTGCAGTCGTTGCAAAACCTGATTGTTCCACGACATGCCTTAATAGCAGATACATGTACGCATCAAATCCATGGGTTTGCGGATGCTTCTATGCAAGCATATGGGTGCTTTTTATATCTGAGAAGTACAGTTTTGTCAGGTGCTGTACAGACAAACCTACTAGTGGCAAAATCGAGAGGACGCGAAAAAAGCAGCTACCTCGATTGGAACTGTGCGCAGCACATCTCTTATCCAAGCTCTGGAGAAAGATAAAAAATATCTTCGGAAGCTCTCTGTCAAAAACCCTTTTTTTGACGGATTCAGCAATCGTCCTGCATTAGATTGCAACTCACACGTCGAAGCTCGACACGCTTGTAGGGAATGGAGTGGCCGAAATACAGGAGGAATCGCGGGATATAATCTGGAAACACGTTCCCACTCTCGAGAATCCAGCAGACATCGTGTCTAGAGGCTGTTCAGAGGAATTAAAAAGCTCCATATGGTTTCAGGGTCCTAAATACTTACATCAAAAGGAAGAAAATTGGCCGTCGGTTGTTCAACTGAATCTCTCCCCAGAAGATCTTACGGTAGGGAAGCGAAAATCATTTGCACACAACCAAAGCAAAATTTTTTGTTGGAATTAGTAAAGCGTTGTAGTTCATATATAAAATTTCTTCGAATTGTTGCATATTTCGCTGAAGAAATCGTATCAATCGAGAAGAATGGAAACCTGAAGGGCAGCATAAAGTGGCTAAATCTATTCATTAGAAGGTCAACAATTTGCGTTTGCTAATGGTAGGTGGACGACTCAAACATGCGGACATCTCTAAGGATTGTAAATACCCACTTTTGCTCCCACGAAACAACGAATTCAGCAAAATTCTCTTTAGGTATCTGCATCGGTCGAATTATCATGCGGGGGCGAAGTCACTCGTGGCACTGATAAGGCAGCGATTTTGGATAGCACCGATTTTGGATAGTAAATGCTAGGGAACTATCTAGGCAGGTCGTCCGGCAATGCATACACTGTGTAAAATATCGGCCAAAATTACTAGAATAAATGATGGGAAATATACCTCGGGAGAGGTTGACAGCTTCACGTCCCTTTTTGGTTTGCGGAGTCGACTTCTGTGGTCCAATCAACACTTACTTAAAGATTCGGGGGAAGGTACCCTATAAGTCATACGTGGCCGTGATTATATGTTTCTCTTCTAAAGCGGTTCATTTGGAGGCAGTAACAGATCTTTCAGCAGATGCGTTTATTGCGGCCTCAAAAAGGAAGATAGGTCATAGAGGAATTCCGAGTGACATCCATTGCGATAACGCGACAAACTTCGTAGGGGCCCATTCAAAACTTCTTGAATTGCGCAATATGTTGATGAAGGAATCCTCACAAGAAATCATATCTAATTTTTGCACTAATAGAAATAGAAATTTCAATTTTATACCCCCCAGGGCACCGCACTTTGGAGGCATTTGGGAGGTGGCCGTCAAGGTTGCCAAGGGCCATTTGTAACGTTCGATGAGCTGTCAATAGCAGTAGTAGAAATCGAGGCGGTCATGAACTCGAGTCCAATTACGCAGATGACGTCAGACCCTAACGACTTCGAAGCACTCACGCTAGGTCACCTTCTCATCGGGTCTTCACTAAAGGCCATTCCCGAGCCAGCAACAGACGTCCTGGAGATCAGCTACATTCAGCGGTGGCGAAGGATAAATGCCGTGAAGACACACTTTTCGTAACGATGGTCGGCCAGAGGTACCATGCGTCGCCCAGTATGCAAATTAGCAGCCTTGCCAGTTTGAAAGGCAGTGCTTTCAAAGGGGCAGGAATGTTGGAGCAGATAGAGTTGGTATAATTTCTGAACTTCCGCGAAAGTTATACCAATCGCCATTTTTTTTTGTATTTTTTAAAATTGTTGACTTAATAAAGCTCAAAAAATAACTGTTGTTCAACGAAGCCTATAAAAACGTAAATTAAATTATGAACCGTCTTGGCTTTTGTTAAACCACATTGGTGAAAGTCTCGCCTTCTTAAAAGCGAACCAGCCCACTGTTCAATTAACGATATTGGACATATCCAGAAAATAATCCAGCCTGAACCAAACCATATTATTTTAATAAATGCACCATTAACTAATATTTACTCTACTTGCAGTAATATTCAACACACAGTCAGCGGAACAGACTTACTGCAATATAAGAACTGTTCCATAATCATTAACAACATTTTATACATCGACAGCTTAACCACAAATCTGGACGAAGTCCACATAATTCCCGCTTCCTATAGTGAAATTCACGCCAAAGATATTACAGAACAACTCAACCTCATTTTAAAAACCAAGCTGACATCAACATCCTTAAAGAAGAAACAAAACAACGAAATCTCTACATCTACGAGTATTCATCAGTTTTCATCGTTATTCTATCAACATTTTTCACATCATACATACTCATCCCATACGTAATCAACCGACATCGTAATAAGGTTACTGTCGTCCAAAAAGAAAACATCGCTTCAACCCCAAATCGTCGTGGTCAACGCTCTATACTAAGGGGGGAGGAGTTACATGTTGCTGACCTCATCATACCACATATCAACACCCAGTACATTTTATTCTAAATTATAAATTTAACTTCCCATGCACTTTTGTTGCACATGCACTTTTATTACACATGCACTTATACTTTTGCTTGCTTTAAGAATTTTAGAAATATTATTTGCAACCTTGCACTTGATGCTTGTACCTTAAATTCTATGAAATAACCAGAACAGAAAGAAAATGTATAAATACTCGTAGTAAATGTAAAGAGAAAAACGTTGTCATTCATTTGGTTGCTGTCAAAATAAAATTTATTTTTTTATAACACCAAGCTGCTTCTAAACTTATTTCGTGCGTAATAAATGGTAGCAATGATGCTAAGATTGCTTTAACAAAAATCGGATGAGTCTCATCAACTCCTATAGCATTTGATTTAACAGACAGGAAACTTTCTACTATGACCGTATCATACACCCTTTTGAAAGTAAAAGACGTTGCAGTTGGTAGAACAGTACCATCAATCACACAATTATCAACAGAGGCACTTGAATTAGGATTTGATAAGCACTTGCGATTTAGGTCATAACGATCGATATTAGTAGTACAACTAAACTTTTGTTTACCAACTCCTAGTTCACGAATATTGTTCCATATTTTACGACCGTCGGATGTAGAACTCAAGCGGTTGGAATAAAATTGCATCTTAGCAGTTCTTATTTCACGGATAACACTATTACGCAAGTTTTTATAGATTTGATGAAGCTCTTCCACCCGAAAACGTTTCCACCTTCGATACGCCTGTCACGTTGCAACATCAACTCTCGAATATCATTCGTGAACCACGCTTCTGCCTCTTACAATCCCTCTTCTGATTGGAATGTATGTATCAAAAAGAAGGTTAATGTTTTTATTGATGAAATCGATTTGTTCATCTGGTGAAGGCATACAATAAATGAGGTTCCATGGAATATAATTAACATGCTGTTCAAGAGAAGGCCTATCAAAATTTTTAAGATCCCTATACATATAATTTGATGTGTATACGCAATCACCAATATCAAAATCGTATGTAAGAAACAATAAGTCGTGTTTAGAAAAGGCTGGTGAAGCAACTTGATCGTAAAGTTATACCTGGTAGGTATTATTTACAAAAAACACATCTAATAGGGTGCTGGAGAAGCTATTGAAATGAGTAGGAACATCATTATTTACCGGTTGTAGATCAAATGATTGCATGTTTTCGATTAAGAGACTTTCACACAGACAGCTGCTATTAAAATCACCGCAAATAATTATATTGGTTGAGCATGTCGACACCTCTTCAACTACTTCATAAATGGGTGTCAAATCAATATTTCGATTTGGCCTATACACAACACCTAAGCAAATACTTCTTTCGCCGCGTATAATTTGTGCAAAAAATGATCCATTTGGCGAGCGACATTTCTGTTTACAAAACAGACCATTTTTAACATAAATCGCCACTCCGACACCAATACGATCAGATCTATCAGCTCGAAAAAGTTTGTATTCGCTCATAGCATACACATCATCTTTCACACCTTCAACAAACCAAGTTTCCGTCACGCAGATGGCATAAAGCTTTGAATCTACAAAAATATCATTTAACTCGTCTAATTTAGGATTTAAGCTTTATGCATTTAAATGACAAACCTTAAAACCTTCTCTATGATTACAAAATACTCTTATCATAGGTCGCAATACTCCATCACTACCACCATCAATGGAACCCACTCCACTCTCATTCAAATGCATTTTTAAGTAGTGAAATAGTACGAAAACCTAACGACGCATTCTGAAAACAAGAAAACTCTTCTTCCCTAGAGCAACAACATTTCATTAAAAGGGGTATATGAAATAACATCAGACAGATTTCAAGAGAAAAAAAAAAGAAAAAGTGACAAAGAATATCAAAAATAAAAATTTAAAAAAAAGAGAACTAGCAAAACAAAAATAAAAAATCTACTGATACTCGTACTTGTTGGTAGATGACGATTTCGATCTGCTGTTGTTCTTTGCGTCTTCTTCTTAAGTCTTCTTCGTTTGACATCTCGTGGCAATAGCATCCATTACTCTCTCATTCTCTACCAGTTTCTCTTCAGCTTCTGCATTCTCTTTCACATATACGGTTGATAAAGGTAGCCGTTGTTCCTAGTTAGGCTACCGTACATGTAAATGTTGCTGTTGTTTTCTGTTTTGCTATCGCCATCTTGGAGATATAACTGCCTATGATTTTTGCAGTAAAGAGCACCTGCATGCAGGTCGGTGTTTCTTTCGGCTAGAGAGCTGAATTTGACTACAATGGAAGAGTCTTTTTTCATTGTATTTGAATACGTTCGTCGTTTTTGCTGAGAGTGAAAAATGCCTTTCAAAGGTGGAGGCATATAGTCAATGTTGTGACATATGTGATGGAAAATTGTCTTCAAGTTTTCATTTGGTAGCTGTGGGACACCAAAAATAATGGCATCGGCTGCAATTTCCCGTCGTTCGAAAGCTTCACACCATTTTTGAAGATCAGTCACTTCCTCTTCAAGGGTCTGCGATTCAGCTAACCGCGTTTTCATCTCGTCTTCCTGCGTTTGAAGAGTATGAATGGACCTTTCAAAATTCGTCAATACGAGTCTCAATTTCCGTTTGTCGTTCTTTTAGGTTACTAAGAGAAAGCTCAACCTCTTTAATGTGCGAAGACAGCCTTTCTTCAATGGAAGAAATATGCAGTATAATATCATTTCGCAAATGATTCATTTCTACGGAGATGCGGTTTACCATTTCATCGGTTAGCTTTGCAAGTCGTTCCTCCAAGTCACACATAGTTACGACCGAT
>OV743718.1:43533816-43773816 GCA_928272305.1 Volucella inflata | reverse complement strand
AATGAGGTTAATGTGCGAGAGTATTTTTGTTTTAATCAACCGTTCAAGGCATTTACTTAACGAACTAAGTAAGCTAATTGGCCTGCAACTATCAGGAAAACAGGGTTTTTTCCCAGGTTTTAAAATTGTAACTACTTTAGCTATTTTCCACTTGTCAGGAAAATATCCCAGTTTCAGACATCTATTAAAAAGTTGCTGAATGAATTCAATGCCAATTACAGGCAAGTTCTTCAATAATATAAATATTTTAAACGCAATCAAAACCTGGTGATTTGTTATTTTTTAGAGTGTATAATACATCAACCACACCGTCGAGACTAATGATACCCGTATTTAGTCCAACATTATTTGCATTAATGTTATTTGTTGATCGTTCAACTATCGATTCTGTATAAGGATCGCTTGAACCATTTAAATTTGTGAAGCTGTTAGCAAATGCATTTGAAAGAGCATTCGCCTTTTCAGAAAGGGAGATCATTACAGAGCTCCCAACTTTAAGCGAAGGCAATGCACAGCTTTTTTTTAAATTATCTTTATTATGTTCCAAAAGGGTTTACTTCCTTTTTCTAATTTTTGAAGCTTTTTGTTCCAAACCTTATTTCTGTAGGAAGAGATAATGTATTTCAAAACGTTATTAAGGTACATCATATCGTAAAGATGTTGAATGTTTCTGGTTCTAGTCCACTTGGATCTGCAACCATTCCTTACCTTTATAACATTTGATATATAAGATGGGAGGTTGTTGCCAGATTCACGAAATCTGACTTTTTTTGGTACAGCTTGATCCACTGCTTCCAAATCGAATTCAGTGAATTGTTTAATTGCCTCGTCAATGTGAGTTGTGCTGTCAGGAAAAGGTGTAAAAGCAGCCAAATTGCTCAGCTTCCGACTGAGATTTCTTTTAAAACAGGACCAATTCGCGTTCTCGTAATCAAAAACCAAGTTCCGATTTTGTACTGGAGAGGAAAGAATATGTAAATTTACTGGAAGATGATCAGAGCTGAGTTCATTGTAAGCCATAGGTTGGTCAAACAGATTGTTCGAATTTGTTAAAAAGTAGTCCAACGTTGAAGGGTTAGAATGAGCTTTTGAAGGAAAGAATGTAGGATGGGGAGGGTACAAAATGTCGAAAGAATGTCTTTGATTATAGTCTAGCAATATGTTACCCCACGCATTTGCTCGTATACAACCCCAGGCTCTATGTCTACAAGTACCAAGCCCCCACCAACTAAAAATGTTCCATTAATATTTATCAATTTACGTAGATTATTACTGAACTCAAAACGCTTACGGGTTGATGAAGTACCACCAGGAAAATATACAGACAAAATTTTAAAGAAAAGACCATTACTGAATTGTATTTCAATGCCAATATTTTCAATTATTTTTGTATTAAGTACTGGAAGTAATTTATGTTGTATTGATATTAGTACAACAACAGCAACACCACCTCCTCTTCTATCTACCTGATCTAAGCGACAACACTTATAATCTTTATTACTTAAATTATATCTAGGAGTTAACCATGTTTTCTGTAACAAACTTACATATATATTATGTTTATTCAAGTAAGCAAACAATTCTACAGATTTATGGCGAATACCTCTAGCATTCCAACATGTTATGTTCAAACAAGTATGCATTATTTTTCTTGATATAAGAACTCAATAGCTAATTCTGCAATGGTATTAAACTGCTCTTCTCTGGAGTTGCATTTACCTAAGAGCGAAATCATCTCAAACGTGAGAGCGTTTAATTCTTCCATCGTAAAGAGCTGCATATTTCTCTTTGAATTGGTTCCGTTGTTACTGTTCATCCAAACATTCGGAGTTGTGTTATAGGTTTTTAAATCTGGCACAACTGATGTCTTGTATGGTGTACGTAGTGGGGGAAAGTCCGTAGTACTCGGAGTAAAAATCTGCTTACTCATTCGTACTTGATGAGGTTTGTTTCGAGGAGCAAACCGCTCACGAATTTCAAAAAAATTTTGTCTACTCACGCATGACGAGTCCTCTGACTTGTGTGAATAACTGCAGTTAGCGCATTTGATGTTTTTTGAGTTGCATAAATTTGTTCGATGGTTCTCAGAGCAAATAGCACAGAAGTGAGTCCGTACATGGCGATTTTTTTCTCCATGCTCATACAGTTGGCAATTTAAACACTGAGTAATTTTATTGATTTGATTTCTGAACACAGAACGAAAATTGCATTTTAAATCTATTAGCTTTATAGAACCAGATTCTCAATATATTAAATAAAAAACGTCAACAAACTTGTCTTGTTTTTTCTTAATTTTTTTAATGTTTTGACATTTTAGACCGAGTGAAATTAATTCCTTTTTAAGAGTATCCACATTCATTTCATTGCAAAATTTTCCCGAATGGATGTTAATTCTATCGGCAGATATCAGTATTTACGATGGCCGGGTTGCCGGCAGAACAAAAAAAACTACTTAAAAAAGAACCAAACACCAGAATCTTATAAAAAAAAACCGAACCACGCGTTTGGTGGTTAAAGCTTTTTTTTCAGTTTTAAATGCATTTTATTTTCTTAATCATGAGTTCTTACATACTAACAAAAAAGGCTTAAATGCTAGCTTAAAATTACTAAACAATCTTATACTAACTTACTGGCCCTACACAGGCACTCTAAGCTACTCTAAATTCTTATATCTATGTCTTTCGACTTTATTTACATTTTATTTTCTAAACTTAAGGCTAAGAAAAAAATTTTTTTGATGAAAAACTTAACGTATGGACATATTTTTTTATTCTTATAAAAACTTAATATCTAACTTAAAATAAACCTTCATCTACCTAACCTACATACAATACGTACATACACACATATAGACATTATACACAATTATATACATACATACATATACCTTCGTATATACTAATATATATATATTACTTAAATGCTAACCTAAACCTATGTAAGCTGGCCATCGCTATTTACAAAGCAAATAGATTGGTCAGCTCTGCCTCATTAGTGAGGCTGGTCCGTAATTGACGGAAACGACGACGAAACATCTTCCCCATCATTCAACCACCAGAAATGCTGGTGCTGCCGAACGACATCCCTTTTATCGCGATTCCCCACCGCCCTACTGAACCTGAGACGATCCACCCTGCCGTGTGCGACGTCTCTGTTGTAGTTGAGTCGCCCGTCCCCAGCTGTCCGAGCGACATGGAAGAATAACGGGACCCCCGATCTATCCTGGATCAACCCTATCTGATCAAGGTAGAGGAATGCTTCCGGTGGAACGAAGCCGTTAGAGCGCACACTCTCATGATAAAGGTGATTGGGGAAGTAAGCCCCAGATATCAGGTTATTCGTCGAGGCCATTGCTCTTGCAATGTGCCTTCGAGTCAGCTTAATTACGAAGTTGTCCACTCGTATTAGGTTCGCCCTGTTGTAAAGGACCTCATTAGGATAAATTTTTTGTACTCCGACTCTGGTGTTCTGTACAAGCGAAGACAAGCCCTAAGACAAGCCCTCTCAAACACCCGAATCTTTTCCATTAAACTTGCTCGTACATTGAACCACACGGGACACCCAAATACCAGCATGGGCCTGATAAGGGCCATGTAGCAGATTATCTTTACCCTCGCATCGAGTTGGCTGCTATAAAGCAGTCTCTTTGTGAGGGCAAAAGCGCCTTTAGCTCTGGATAGAGCAGCATCTACATTTTTGTTAAAATACAGAAATTGATCTAGCCAAATCTCAAGGTACTCGTATCTGACTACATTTCGACAGGCAAGTGGCTGTCCGTGTTGTCCAATGATCGAGAACTTTCGCCAATTTTTTCTGGTATCCCTAGAGGCTCCAGACAACGGCGTTCTAAAGAGAATGGTTTCCGACTTCTGAAAGTTGATTTTCAACTTCCAGTCATCGCAAAATCGTCTTATCTTATCGAAGTCACGCTGTAAGAGAGTATTAATGGCCTAGATTTTTGGACCTGTTCTGTACGCTATCAAGTCATCTGCGTACGCAAGTGTATGGGGAAGTGAACCTATCAAGTCGCTTGTATAAATGTTGAATAGGATCGGCGAATTGACCGCACCTTGCTGAAGACCATTTTTAATTTGAAATATTCCAACAGAAGTCACATCACCATTTTTCACGATGAACTGTCTGTTGGTTAGCATATTATAAAGAATGTACAAGAGTGGTTTACTGATCCCCAGACTAGCCGGCCTGTAGAAAAGACCTTCTAACCATACAGTGTCGAAAGCCTTCTCCAAGTCAACTAGACAGGTACCGCAGGTAGGTAGGTAGACGCGGCATGTGTGATAGCGTGTCCTGCCTTAAAACCGAATTTATTATCCGGAACTATATGTTTGTCCTCAACCCCCCTAGTCAGAGCTCTATTGATTACTTTTTCGAACACCTTACTGATATTCGGAAGGAGACTTATCGACCGTATATTCGCCGGATTGGATATATCCTTTCCCTTTTTGGGGATAGGTTGAACCACCGCCGTTTTCCAATACGCTGGATAATGTGCATTATTCATTGCATTATTAAACAGGGTGGTATAAATGTCCACCGCTTCTAGAGGAAGATGTCGAAGCACGATGTTCGGAATACCATCAGTCCCCACTGATTTCTTACTTCTGATTGTGTCGAAGATCTCATGGAGTTCTTCCTTCGAAATGAAGGGGGGTAGCTCACCTTCTCTGGCAATGACATTATTTGCCATATTTTCGTCGTTGAACCGGGTGAAACCAGAGCCTGGTGGTCAAAGCTCCAAGTGGCGATCTGTCACTTGAGATTTAGGGGGAAAATAAAATGCCATTGGGAAATTTGCAATGGCAGCAAATTGTTTGCTGAACCTGATGGCTGCTCAGCTGGGCTGGGTTCAGGACCAAATTCGCGAAAATTTAAAATTTCAATTTAAAAGAACTTTCGCGGTTTAAAGTAGGCGCCATGCACTTTTTCCGATCGGATGTGCAAAACCGTATGCTGCAAAGAAATAAGCCGAAAACCACACCAGAAAGAAAAAGAATCGTTTTTGGTATACGTTATAAAATGGATCTTTTTATTAATCGAGGATTGGTTGATAAGCTTACAGCCGAAAGGCGGCGAAAACAAAATGTTTTTTTTTTTTTTTTTTTAAAGATGGTACTGGAGGTACCACTAAATATCCCGAACCGCTACTTGCGGAGCCCGACACTAAAACGTGATATGTTTTTTTTATAAGATTCTTGCAAAATTTTCACCCCGGGGAACACGATATACACAACTTGTTCTAACGCAAAAAGGGTACTTATCTTTCTTTCCTAATTTTCCAGAAAGTTCCTTGCCTGTAGAGCTTCCCCTTTCTAGTCCTGAGTTCTTCCTTGTTTCCTCCTCACTGTTTCTTCCCTTTTCCTCTCTAGGCTTCTTCCTTCCTTTTTTTTTCCTCTTTTTAAAAAAAAAAAAAAAAAACGATTAAACTTTTTCTTTCTTTTTTCTGTTTTTTTTTGCCAAACTTCTTTTAAACACTTTAATGGTCAACCAAGAAGTGGTTAACCCTATACCATCGATATTGGCTCGGACCGTAGGTCTCACACACACGTCCATTCGTAAAACCGCTCATACGGATGCAACGGGCCAATTTTTTGGTCTTTGTGTGCAACACTCCGCAATTTTGCTGGAGTGTGCCACCATGCCTTGGACCTCCGTTGCTTCAATTCTCACTCACACACACCCCTGAAGGTCTCATTCTTATTTCCCACATCTGGGGAAAATTTCCCCAAGAATGGGATTTCCCTTTGGTCCGAGCTAATATTTCCCTTACGATCAATCATTGGGGTTGCATTCAGTCGCAATGCAACCCCAGTCCTTCCAAAAGATAAAAAAAAGGAAAAAGATAATTTGCCAAACAGTATACGGCCTATTCGCGTTTATATGTTCTGATCATTATCCGTTTCTGATAATGATCGGCTGAGGTATCGTGGGGGCGAAACAAGGAACTACTCATGTGACGAGACTATTGGAAGGAGTTCTACCTCTGAGCGCTACCCAATGTAAACTAACCAACGACATCCTGGTGAATCCTTTTGTCTTAAATTTCTTAAGTGCGGGGCACGCAAATGGGGGTCCAGTCTTTACTATTATATTTCTTTTACAATGTTTTATTTGGGGTTCGATGGGCGACCGTCCGTCACCGAATAGGGCGTCAGTAGTTTTGAATCTTCTGGGGTTTATGGCACGCAGAGGGTTCCGGACTGTCCATCTGGCTCTAGACGTAACGCGCTTTTACTAAAGTGACCGTCCGTCACTACTAAAGAGACTCCTGTCTCTGCCCTCTCGCAGACCAAGTGGTTGTTCCCTCCGACAAGCATAGAAGCAGAAAGACAGAGTTCAAGAACCCACCAATTCTTCCCGCCAATATGCTTCTCCATGGAAACAACGGACATTAAATGAAGGGGTGGGCCAAAACAACGGATGGGCAGGAAAGAAATGGTTGGAGCGGAGATGCCTTCTAAGGCAAAGGAGACTACCCGATGGGGAAGACGATACCACACAAGGGCAAGAGCCGACAACTTCGGTAAAGGCTCCTAAACATTAATTCGTTGGGCGCGGTTCCTGCGCCTTTCCTCTGGTCGCTTCTATGATGGACCGTCCGTCCTACCTGCGATGGTTGATCCTTCAAGATACTAAGAGGGTGCACCAATGGCTGATGAACCCATGGCTGCCCACCACCCTTCTAGGATTTTGAAGTACCAACGGAAAAGAATGTAAGAGGAAAGACGAAGGAAGGGAAAGAGTAGAACTTGTTGGGGTAAATTTTACCGCAACAAACCCCAACCTTACCTCCGAGGAAATGTGCTTATTATGCTATGCAAAGAAGCCATTTCCTGAGGCTCTGTAGGCTCGGGTATTTGGAAGTCATCAGTGGCCAACCTGCCAGTCTCTACACGCGAATGAAAAAAAGTGGAAGCAAAGATTTCGATTAGATGTTACCGCCGGAGTGAGACAATATCCGTATCAAGAATTAAAGGAACAAGCAAATATGCAACAAAAATCCAAAATAACAAATTACAAGTGTAAGCTCGAATCCTATATTACAAATTTAACTCAACCGATACTATAAACTACCTTTACTATTCAATTGATTTTCCTTTTGGGACTTCAGACTAGTTATTGTTCGATCTGTTTAATCGTTATATGGCTTACAGTGCCATGTATCGCGTTCTTTACCGTCATCGTCTTCTAGTATGTAGGTCCACGGGGACACTCTTTTCCGAATTCTGTAAGGATAGAACAAAATTTCTTCGCCACACAAGCTCGTTCGGGAGATACTGAGTATCTCTCCGTCGGAGATTGTAGGCCTTCGCGGACTTCTTGGTTGCCACCTCTAGTTTTTTCCTATATCTATTCTCAACCTCCTAAATTTATCGCCTAACGCTTCAACATCTACATCCCTATCGCTAACATGGTCGCCCACGGTTGGTATCTCCCATCTGTGAGTAACCATATCCTTCCCAAAGTTTGCATAGTACGGTGAGACTCCTAACACCTCATGCTGAGCCGTACGTATGGCGCAAGCTACCTTCGAGAGGTGGGTATCCCATTCCCGATGGTTCTCTGAGATATAAGCCCTAAGTGTGGTTTTTATTATCTGGTTAATGCGTTGCGCGGGGTTGGCTTGGGGATGATAATGCGCCGTATATTGCAGGCGCTATCCATAAGACTTACATAGAGTGGACAGTTCCTTGCTACGGAACTGGGGACCATTGTCACAGACGGTTACCGATGGGACGCCAAATAGAAGAAAGACATTGTCCTATAGTTCTCTGCATACAGATTTCGCTGTTGCAGACCGCAGAGGGAAAAGAAGAGGGAACTTGGTAAAATAATCTACGACCGTGAGTATATAAGTGAAGCTCCTAAACGACCTTGGGAGCGGACCGACCAAATCTACACACACCGTTTCCCACGGTGATGTAGTCCCTACTCTCTCCGTCATAAGACCAGCCGGCTTTTCGTTAACGGGTTTTACCTGTTGGCAAACTTTGCAGCTCCTAACATATCTAGTAACATCCCCTCTCATTTTTGACCAATAATACTTGGCCCCTATCCTAGCGAAAGTCTTCCTAATTCCCATGTGTCCTGCTAATGGACTATCATGGCATTGTTTTAAAATATTAAGCCTATATGTTTTCCCTACTACTAGCTTCCACTCGCCGTTGTTCTCGTGCACAATCACCCTTCTGGTTTTCACGAATTTAAGCAAACGACCGCTCTCTACTCTCCACGTTGGATACGCAAGGGGGTTTGTCTTGACTAGCGAGATCATCTTCAAAACCTAAGGGTCCAAATCCGCATCCGAAATCTCGGCCACTGCCGGGACTCCCTCTTCCGGTGAATGATTTCAAAGTCGAATTGTTGGAGCCGAACTGCCCAACGCGCTAATCTTCCTTGCGGATCCTTCAGATTACTCAACCATACCAGCGAATAATGATCGGTTACGACCGTAAATCGACTACCTTTGATATAAGCTCGTAACTTCTCAATCGCCCATAGCCAAGTCTGCCAAGTCGCTGGTGCATTGTGTAAGCCGAATGGCATTCTCTTGAACTGAAAGAGACCTCTGTTCGGCACTGTGAAAGCGGTGAAGGGTCTCGATTTTTCTTCCATCGGGATCTGCCAGTAAGCTGACTTTATGTCCAGGGAGGACAGATATTGTGCGTCCCGAAGTTTATCCAACGTTGCCGAAATGAAAGGGAGTGGATACGCGTCCCTATCAGTGTTTTTATTGAGCTTCCTATTGTCGACACAGAACCCATACGACCCATCCTTCTTCTTAATAAGAATTATAGGGGATGCCCATGGACTGCTAGATTTTTCAATAACCCCCGCGTCCATCATCTCCTGTAGCTCTTTATCAATATGAACCTGCATTGCAGGCGGAACCGGGTAGTACCTTTGCTTTATAGGTTCTGCCGACGTCCTAATTGTATGCTCTACCAAACGTGTGCACCCTAAGCCGTTTGGCATTGCTTTCAACGCATCGGCCTCCAGCTGCTTTTCCTCCGACTCTTCCAGGTCTGCCTTTTCCCGAATGGATGTTAGGGCGACCACCTCTTCCTGATCCGAAAATCTCCACCTGCCCGACCTCAGGATCGCACCAAGGATCATGACATGGGGGAGGGTTGGGATTACGAGACATTCCAGAAGAACGGACTTATCTTCCACCTCGACTGGTAAAGTTACAACTCCTAAAACTCCTATTCCTACACCATCAGCTAAAGACACAGATTTTATCCTTCTTTCTCCTAACGCTAAACCTAAATCCTGAAGAACCTTCCAGCCGTCCCTGCAAATTATCGTTCTTGACGCTTCTGAATCTAATAACCCTAACAGCCTAATTCCATATATATTAATTCCTAAGTATGGACGGCTATCCCTTTCGTTCGCCTCCAAAGTGAAACTAAGCTGAATGACTTCAGCCGACTGGTCGCCAGCAGGCGACTTATCCTCTAATGTCTGCGAGGCTCCTGTCCTGCTGACCCAGGAGTCCGCCTTGCGTTTTCCGAACACTTCCGACAATCCTTGCATCGTACCCCGATTTCTCCACAACCATAGCAACGACTGGGAGCGGAATAGGTGTTAGCGAAATGCCCAGGGTCCCCACAGTTGTAACAACGAAGTTGTTTGTTTCTTGTTGCCCGGTCTAGTCTACTTGGTGGGAGAGTCCTGCTGATTGTCGCAACTCTAGGTGGTTCTTCTGTTGTAACGTACGCTAAATCTGGCTCCAATAGGTTTCGGCTCCTACTGTTTGGAGGAAGAGCGAAGGTCTCCACATTTGCCCGTACGGTCTCGAGTCGTCGACCTAATGCCACCAACTCGCTCACTGATTTGGGATCAGCTAGGCCTAGTTGCGTTTAATAGAAGGGAGCCAGGTTCCTTTGTAAAATACCTAGCTTCCTCCTTTCCGTCAAGGGTTCCGACAATCTCCGAAACAAGTTCGTCATTGTCGCTACGTAAACCCCTATTGTCTCGTCTTTTCTTTGAGTCCGTCTGCGTATTTCTTCTAGTAGTAGGTCATCGTAATTTGGGGGTAAAAATTCGAGTTTGAGTTCCCTAATTTCCTACTGGTCCCAGTTTCCTACATTTTCCCTAACCGCCCTAAACCAAATAAGCTCCTTCCCAACAAACAGATCGACAGCTGATTTGAAGAGGTGTTCTTCCGAGACACCCCGTGCTTCCCTAAGTTCTTCTACTTGTTCGAGAAAAGCGTTTACCGATGAACCACACCGTTCACCCGTAAACTTTACGTTCCATTTCTCGATTCTTTCAGAACACCGCTCCAGTGTGGGAGGAATTACAAATTGATCTACGGGACTGGATTCGACTCGTTCCGGCGACCGTTGAACCCTCGATAAACCACTTGCTTGTGGTGTACCTCTGTCTTCCTCTTCTTCTTCGTTCTCACTCTCTTCGTCCGTCAATTCCCCAAGCAACAAAATGAGGGCATTTCTAAGGGTGAGTCGACCTGCTACTTCCTCCTTTGATTCTGCCCTGGCCCTATCTCAACGACCCATCGACCATTCAATTTTCGTCAGGATCTTCAAATAATCCGTCGACTTCGGATCAGTTGGCCGATCCTTTAGAAGGTCTTCGAACTCGCTGATCTTGGATTTGACGGCGTCAGAATCTTTCTCAAAAGTAAACGGATAGTTTAAATCCGTTGACCCCATTGAGCCCCTACGCTCTAGCAACCCAGCAGCCCGAAGTGATTTCCGCATTGCGTCCACACCCCCTTTTGATGGTGCGGAGAGACCTCGAGCTCGGATTTCGTACTTTAACTCCTCTGCCGACAAACGATTAATCTCTAATTTCGATATGCTAAATATATTGATAAACTGATCACACAAATTGCTCACCCACTCCGAACAAGAAATGTAACCACACCAAACTGATTAAATCAGAACAAGACTACCGAGAAATCAAAATCAAAATCCACCGAAGTTCTTAAACAGCTGTTTGCCTGAAAGTTCAAAGACCTTAGAAAAAAGAACGAAAACGAACCCAAAAAAAATATGTCAGAACAAACTATGTAATTCCGGGTTGTGAATGTGTGTGAATATATGTGAAAATATATACATATGTAAATATAAAAGGAACAAAACGAACCCAAACAAATGTCAGAACAAACTATATTAAATGCGATCACGAATATATGTAAAAATATATATCAAAACAAATATGTATATGAGTACAAAATATATGTATGAATGAATAAATATATATGTAGTTGTTGAAAGGTACAATATGTGCAAAAATTTACTTGATTTGCTTATTTGTTTTTTTTCTTTTAAATTTCATTTTTTTTTTTTTGCCCCTTTCGGGTAGGGGTTAGAATATACCCGAGGTATGCATGCCTGTCGTAAGAGGCGACTAAAATGCACTCTCCGTATACCGAGCGCGAAGTGTATACTAATTATGCAATGAGTAAAACAAATGGAATTATTACCCCAGGTGGCAGACCAGCTATGCTGGAAAATCCACCCTCTACGGAGGTCGGCTCGATGGATTCTGGGGCGAGCCAATTATTGCATCTTATCAACCCGTTCGGAAAAAGTTCACGGGTTTCGAGATCTCCACCACCTAGATCTCCAAAACAAGAAGATAACAACAGAAGTCCAACGACATCAAAAACGTCGTCTTGCGAAGAATGGACCTCAGCGAAAATAAATAGCCTGAAAGACGAAAATACCGAACTTCGTACTAGGCTAACCAAAATGGAAGCGACATGCGAAGATCTTAAAAAAGAACTGGAAAAACTGAAAACCAAGGAAAAGTCAAACAGCGACGTTATGTCTATTGAATCTGTTAAAAATATCTACGAAACAGATGAAGAAGAGCTCGGTCGAGAAACCGACTGGATCTTGCAAAAACGCCCCGGAAAAAAGCGTAAAGCTGCGTCTTCTCCCAAAATCGTCTCTCAACGTGAAGCAAAGGGAGATGAATCGAAGAAAAATGTCAACAATAACATGAGTCCTGAAAAAATCAAAGCGGAAAAACAACAAACACCCCCGCCAATCAATGTCACTGGAGTTTCAGATTACAAGAAACTCCAAAACATATTGATGACCCTGCCGAGATCGGACTATATAGTAACATCGCGCAATAATAATGTATGGAAAGTCAACGTCAAGGACGCTGACAACTATCGCATTCTTTCTCGCAAGTTAAGCGTCGAAAAAATCCAATGGTTCACATACGAGAACAAGTGCGAAAGACCTATTCGTGTCGTCGCCAGAGGACTGCATCCGTCTTGCCCAAAAGAAGATATCGTAAGTGATTTAAAAAACAAGGGTTTTAAAATCATTGATGTCGTCAACATCGAAAAGCGAGAGAAACAAAAAATTGATGGAAAGGATATGACAGTTAAACGTAGCCTTCCCCTCTTTATGCTAACCTTTGAGAACACTGAACATATCCAAAAAATATACGATATTAAGTCAGTCCTCAACATTATTGTTAAAATTGAGCCTCGACGCAAAAACTCGAAACTGATCCCGCAGTGTAAGCGATGCCAGGAATTTAACCATACGCAAGCTTACTGCCAAAAAGAGCCTCGGTGCGTAAAATGCGCAGGTAAACACCTGTCCAAAGAATGCAACGTAAGCAAACAAACCCCTCCGACTTGTGTCAACTGCAGGGGTAAACACGTAGCAAATTTCCGTGGCTGTGAAGTAGCAAAGGAGTTGCAAAACAGACGTGACAAGTTGTTTAAGCCACAAAAAGAGAATCCCAAAACTAAAGAAAAAACATCGGGATCTGCTCAAAATATCGTTAAAAACGCCAAGGCGAAAGTGATTGATTCCAGTGTTGAAAAGAAAGCATCGGAAAAACTTACATACGCTGAAGCTACCAAGCTAAAGGCAAAAGATTCCGGAGATCCTGCTTCCCAAGTATTTTCCGTTATTCTCGCGCAGCTTGAGCAGCAAAACAAAATCAATGAACTTATTTTAGATAAGCTAAAGAAGTTTGAAAATAGGTTCAATAAAAAACGTCCTTCGCCTAAAAAATGAAAAGGGAAAAATTAAACGTACTCACCTGGAATGCAAACGGAATCTTAGAAAAACTTTATGAACTTGAGTTATTCCTAAGGAAAAACGACATTGACGTTTGTTTGGTTTCCGAAACCCACTTGAAAAATGGGTCATCTGCAAAAATTAGAGGTTTTAAAGACTACTACGCGTATCACCCTTCGGGAAACGCGAGAGGCGGATCCTCTGTATACATTAAAGAGTCTCTTGAGCACAACGAAGATATAAAAGTAGAGCTCGAGTCTGTACAACTAATTGCGGTGCGCGTAAAATTGGTACGGAACTCCTTTACTATTTCAGCCATCTACTGTCCTCCACGATTTACGCCTTCAAAACATATATTTAAAAATATATTCAATTCTCTTGGATCGGCTTTTATGATTGGCGGTGATTTCAATGCCAAACACACTTTTTGGGGATCAAGATGTGTCTCCCAAAAGGGTAAAATACTCTATAAAGCATGTATGGAACACAATTGTGACTTCTATTCAACGGGCAAGCCGACTTATTGGCCAACAGACACAACGAAAATACCCGATCTTGTCGATTTCTTCGTTGTTAAAGGAATTCGTAACTCGGATATAAACGTTGATGAAAGCTTCGATCTTTCCTCCGATCATTCTCCAGTCATACTGACAATGAACGACACGTTTATTAAAAAACAAGGACCATTAAGACTAACTGGACGAAATACTAATTGGGAAGGATTCAGAAATGAGATTAATAATAACCTAGAACTAGACGTTTCACTTAAAGCAGCACTTGAACTTGAAATCGAAGTGGATTCTTTCGTTGAAATAGTCCAATGTGCTGCGTGGAACAATACACCTTGTCAACGAAAAAACACGGCTAAACGTAACTTAAACTACCCGCCTGAGGTAAAAGATATGATAAGAGAAAAAAGAAAAGCTCGCAAAAGATGGCAAACAACTCGAGCGCCGCAGGATAAAACACGCTTAAACAGGCTCTGTAATCTGCTCAAGGAGACTCTTAAAAGTTACAGAAATTCCGAAGTAAATACATATGTTCAAAACCTGACGGCAGGAAAAGAAACAAATTACTCGCTTTGGAAAGCTTTAAAATGCTTAAAAAGGCCCAAAATCCCCGCGCCACCAATCAAGGTCGGCAATAACGAATGGGCTAAGGGGGATAAGGAAAAAGCGGAGGTTTTTTCCGACTATCTTGAAGAAATTTTCAAGCCCTCCGACGGCCCGACACTGGCACCCGGCACCAATTCTTTAGAAATAGCATATAGTAATTTTGTAATGACAAATGCAACTCTTGCTGAAATCAAAACTGTAATAAGGAAATTAAAACCAAAGAAGGCTCCGGGGTATGACCTTATTACCGGAGAAGTTCTGAAAATGCTACCCCAAAAAGCACTTATAAAGCTCTTACACATTATTAACGCGGCTCTGAGGCTTGAATACGTGCCAAGCCAGTGGAAAGTTGCAGAAGTCATTATGGTACTAAAACCAGGAAAACCTCCAAACGATAAAAAATCATACAGACCCATTTCTCTTCTACCGATCCTGTCGAAAATCTTTGAGAGGATTTTGCTAAAACGTCTTCTCCCAATTATCGAAAACCAATATCTTATTCCCAGCCATCAATTTGGATTTCGGACTAAGCATTCAACAATTGATCAGGTGCATAGAATTACTGATGTAATTGAAAGATCCCTGGAAGAAAAAAAGATTTGTTCGAGCGTATTTCTTGACGTCTCACAAGCTTTTGACAAAGTATGGCATGAAGGTTTGAAGTTCAAACTGCGACGAATTTTGCCATTAAAGCCTTATAATATATTGACAAGCTATTTTGAAAATAGAATTTTTCGCGTTCGATACGGAAATGATGTTTCGAAATTTAAAGATATCCTAGCCGGAGTACCGCAGGGAAGCGTACTGGGCCCACTTTTGTACCTTTTATATACAAGAGATATACCACACGTCGAGGATACTGTTCTCGCTACTTTTGCTGACGACATCGCTATCTTAGCGGTTGGAGAATCAATAGAAGACTCAACGGCGAAACTCCAGACTGCTTTAAATAAAGTCTACGAGTGGACAAAGATCTGGCGAATTACCCTTAATGAGACAAAATCTGTACATGTTGACTTCACCTACAGAAAGATAAATCACTTGCCCATTTCTATAAACTCGGTGTGTATCCCCTTTGCAAACGAGGCTAAGTATTTGGGAATGACACTTGACGCGAAGCTTAAATGGAAAACGCATGTTAGAAAGAAACGAAAAGAACTAGAGGCCAAATACAGAGAAATGTACTGGCTACTTGGTAAACATTCCAAGCTAAGCTTAGAAAACAAGCTGCTTCTTTATAAGCAAGTGCTAAAGCCGGTGTGGACCTATGGTATACAACTCTGGGGTTGTACTAAGAAATCAAATGTAAATATAATACAAACTTTTGAAAATAAAGTGCTACGACAATCTGTGCGTGCCCCATGGTTTATAAGAAATAATGACCTGCATCGAGACCTCGGAGTTAATTTCGTGGAAGATGAAGTCAGGAACTGCGCACGAAAACATAAAGTCCGGTTAAGCGGCCATATCAAAAATACAGTCCTAGAAGTCCTGGACGAACGAAACATACTACGCCGTCTTCAACGAACTAAACCGTTGGACCTTGCGCGATAAATTGAAACCGCATTAAGAAAGCGGAATATGTAGGGTCTTCCATTAGAAAGTGTCCTACCAATCGTGACTAACTTATGAAATAAAAACTGCTTGATAAGTTCTACTTAGTTGCGGTATTAAAATCAACAATGAAGGGAGGTGTTTTTAGTGAGTAAGAATCTCACACTACTATGAGCACGCGCTTCTGATCCTCATAGTGTCTGATGGAAGATTTTAAGTGAATTGGTGGGTCGTTAAACAAAGGAGACGAAAACACAGTGAAATGAAACCTAACTTCCCTCGTCGATCTGCAATTTGACTTTGTCGATACTTGAGAAATTTTCCACAACGGATCTCGTTGTTTGCTGTGTTATTTTATTTCCAAGCTGACCCACTGTCCCTGCAAATATGAAACCGAAAGGAAAAGAGCACCAAACAGAGTAAAAGACACAAAGAACGACACACTTCCCTGATAATAGCGTTTTCCACTAGCCCCACGTCGGGCGCCAATTGTATCGGCAGTTATCAATATTTAAGATGGCCGGGTTGCCGGCAGAACAAAAAAAACTACTTAAAAAAGAACCAAACACCAGAATCTTATAAAAAAAACCGAACCACGCGGTTGGTGGTTAAAGCTCCAAGTGGCGATCTGTCACTTGAGATTTAGGGGGAAAATAAAATGCCCTTGGGAAATTTGCAATGGCAGCAAATTGTTTGCTGAACCTGATGGCTGCTCAGCTGGGCTGGGTTCAGGACAAGATTCGCGAAAATTTAAAATTTCAATTTAAAAGAACTTTCGCGGTTTAAAGTAGGCGCCATGCACTTTTTCCGATCGGAAGTGCAAAACCGTATGCTGCAAAGAAATAAGCCGAAAACCACACCAGAAAGAAAAAGAATCGTTTTTGGTATACGTTATAAAATGGATCTTTTTATTAATCGAGGATTGGTTGATAAGCTAACAGCCGAAAGGGGGCGAAAACAAAATGTTTTTTTTTTTTTTTTTTAAAGATGGTACTGAAGGTACCACTAAATAGCCCGAACCGCTACTTGCGGAGCCCGACACTAAAATGCGATATGTTTTTTTTTATAAGATTCTTGCAAAATGTTCACCCCGGGGAACACGATATACACAACTTGTTCTAACGCAAAAAGGGTACTTATATTTCCTTCCTAATTTTCCAGAAAGTTCCTTGCCTGTAGAGCTTCCCCTTTCTAGTCCTGAGTTCTTCCTTGTTTCCTCCTCACTGTTTCTTCCCTTTTCCTCTCTAGGCTTCTTCCTTCCTTTTTTTTCCCCCTGTTTTAAAAAAACAAAAAAAAAACAATTAAACTTTTTCTTTTTTTTTTCTGTTTTTTTTTTTTCCAAACTTCTTTTAAACACTTTGATGGTCAACCAAGAAGTGGTTAACCCTATACCATCGATATTGGCTCGGACCGTAGGTCTCACACATACGTCCATTCGTAAAACCGTTCATACGGATGCAACGGGCCAATTTTTTGGTCTTTGTGTGCAACACTCCGCAATATTGCTGGAGTGTGCCACCATGCCTTGGACCCCCGTTGCTTCCATTTTCACTCACACGCACCCCTGAAGGGGTTTCCGATAATGATCGGATGAGGTATCGTGGGGGCGAAACAAGGAACTACTCATGTGACGAGACTATTGGAAGGAATTATATTTATTATTATATTATTTATTATTATATTTCTTTTACAATGTTTTATTTGGGGTTCGATGGGCGACCGTCCGTCACCGAATAGGGCGTCAGTAGTTTTGAATCTTCTGGGGTTTATGGCACGCAGAGGATTCCAGACTGTCCATCTGGCTCTAGACGTAACGCGCTTTTACTAAAGTGACCGTCCGTCACTACTAAAGAGACTCCTGTCTCTGCCCTCTCGCAGACCTAGTGGTTGTTCCCTCCGACAAGCATAGAAGCAGAAAGACAGAGTTCAAGAACCCACCAATTCTTCCCGCCAATATGCTTCTCCAAGGAAACAACGGACATAAAATGAAGGGGTGGGCCAAAACAACGGATTGGGCAGGAAAGAAATGGTTGGAGCG
Source organism: Volucella inflata (assembly GCA_928272305.1). Lineage (NCBI taxonomy): Eukaryota > Metazoa > Arthropoda > Insecta > Diptera > Syrphidae > Volucella > Volucella inflata. The sequence goes on along the minus strand of OV743718.1, from coordinate 43,756,069 downwards.
GAGATGCCTTCTAAGGCAAAAGAGACTACCCGATGGGGAAGACGACACCAAACAAGGGCAAGAGCCGACAACTTCGGTAAAGGCTCCTAAACATTAATTCGTTGGGCGCGGTTCCTGCGCCTTTCCTCTGGTCGCTTCTATGGTGGACCGTCCGTCCTACCTGCGATGGTTGATCCTTCAAGATACTAAGAGGGTGTACCAATGGCTGATGAACCCATGGCTGCCCACCACCCTTCTAGGATTTTGAAATACCAACGGAAAAGAATGTAAGAGGAAAGACGAAGGAAGGGAAAGAGTAGAACTTGTTGTGGTAAATTTTACCGCAACACATACAACATGGCTTTTAACGCCCTTGAAGTTGGAAGGTCGTGGTTTAAAAAATTTGTTCGAGTTTAAATTCGCACAAATACTGTTATGTGTTTCGGGTTTGTCACAAATAATTTTAATACCGATGGATACTTTCTTCACACAATAGTCTTAGATTTTCAACTCGCGAAGTAGAGAATGAATCTGTTCACTAGTCTTATGCAGAACGCAGATAGAAGGAATTTTCATTTTTTTTTGATATAGTTGGAGATATGATCTCGTCACTCTCGATTTCATGGTCCGATTCGGGTAAATATTGCAGGGGTGCAAAATAATTACTCAAAGAGTTATTAGCTCTGGAGTTCATTTTACGAATTTTTGATGTCGAAGACAAATTGTCTTACTTACTCTCTTACTAATTTTTAAATAAAGCTAGGTACCGCACAGAAGAAATCAAAAACTTGACGCTAGATGTGATCGACTTGAAACGACAGTTCGAACTGAAATCTCTACCTAGGGTCCTTCTTCCACAACGACTTGAGTGACTTATGCAAGTCTGCTACGCTTTATTAAGAGCTCTATCAGAATGGGCTAATAGGCCTAAGTCGGTTGGTTTTTCAACAGCTACCTAAACCAAATGTAACCATGATGTCAGGGCGACCACAATGGAATTCCAGGAAGGAGATTTATATGGCTATACAGCCCTCATCCAAATTACAGCAAGATTGGGACGGACCCTATAAAGTCAAAAAATGCATCAAAGATGTTGTCTATCGCATTCAACGAGGAAGGGGCAAGATTATTAGCTATATTGGGCAGAATGTCGAAGAGTTTGTTCGGGGCGAACAAGTTTTAGAGGGGGTTATTGTGGTATATATGTGATTAAATCAAGTATTCAGTGTTGCATAACTTTAGGATCATACAAACTCTCCATGTTGGAGAGTTCAGTTATTACCCCAGTCTCAAACCAGAAGTTACGAGAAAGAACTAGAACCCGGCAAACGTGGTATAAATACAGGATGAGAAACAGCGGACAATAAGTTGATTTCTGGAAAGCGACAGAAAAGGAGTTACGTCATATAATAAGCGATAGGAGATCTGATTTGTAAAATAGTAGTGAAATCGGTTTTGAATTAGTTGAAAGTTGTGTTGGATAATAATAAATAGAGTGTCATAAAACATGTGGCGATGGCGATGGCGATGGCGATGGCGATGGCGATGGCGATGGCGATGGCGATGGCGATGGCGATGGCGATGGCGATGGCGCGATAGTTAGCTCATTGGACTATCACGCAGACAGTCTGGGTTCGATTCCTGGCTGAGTCACCAACAATTTTTCAAATCGCCATCACCCCTTTGGCGGGCAATGGCAAACTCCCGAAAGTAAAATTGCCTACGAAAAAGCTTCTAAGGAGTGCCGTTCGGATTCGGCGATAAACCGTAGCCCCCGCTCAGATGTGACAAAAATGAGAACATGAGCAACACAAATGAGTGTCAAGAAGCTAGGCGATGGCCCATACCGGGCTGCCAGCGCCAAAGTGTTTTTTTTTGTGTTTTTTTTGTTTGTCATAAAACAGAATAACGTTTTATCATTTCGAAATCTAGTCAAATATTACAGTGTATTAATGAAGCTTATTATATGTAATTAAGGAAATTCGTTAAACGCACTCAGAGGAACATGAGCCTTTCATGAGATGAGTAAGGAATTTTTTTTTGCTGTTTCTTGAACGGCGAAGGTATTTCAATTGTAATCTTGGAGCGCGTTTATTTATATTAAAAGATTTATTAGTTGTGCCACGTCAGATGTCATTGAGTGAGATGTTTTTTAAGTCAGCATATTCTGTATTCACGACAAATTGCGTTTTATTCTTAAATTGGTCTTACCTCGAAGAAGGTTAGTAATAGAAAGAGGAAGTGTAAAATATTAACGTGGTGAGGTTCCCCGTAGACGGTGTACAACTTTGCTATTTAAGGGTGATATTGCATACTCATAAAGAGTAGAATTTAGTTTAGTGTATAACATTAGTTGAGAGCTATTTTGGCTTCAACATTGCCGCCCACCTTGCAGGAATAATTTCTGCAAACCTAGCTGGACCCTATATCTGAACGTAAGTCAGATTGGGAATCTTTGTACTTTACCGGAGGGGTTCCACTCACTGCGGAAGGAAGGAAAGTTGGTAAGGGATGTCTAAACTATCTGAATTATATAATTCAATTTACATTCTTGAAATTTCATAAATGTGTAAGACATTTAGATAATCAATAATAAATCAGTAAAAATTTGTATCTATATGAATAAAAATGAGATACATGTACGGTATTAATAGTTCATTTCAATTACATCTTTAGTAAATCAAAAAATTAAAACTAATATAATAAAAAAAAAAAAACGCTTCAATTAATTCAATCATAACTGTTTTAAGTATATATCTATCTTAAACAAAGTTATTCTGAAGGAATAACACTGAGTTTTATAATAGCTCTCGTTATTTCACCTTACTGAGTTCAAATGCCAGCAGCACGTACCCCACCGTTGGAGCCTGCTAAAACTTTGCTGATACGGCCTAATCGCCACTCCGTGGGGGTTAGGTGCTTCTTTCATACAACTTCGAGTTCCCCAACCTGTACATCTCTCTCTCCATTTGTATCTTTTATGCATTGTCTCATCTTTCCAACGTTTAGCAAAATTTCGTTGAAGAATCTTAAGCTTTTCCCATCGAATCACAAGAGAAATGGAGGATTCTTTAGGTAGAGATTCTTGTAAAGAAATAAAAGGACATCCGATCAGGAAATGACTCGAAGTGAGAGGAAGAATGTCATCGACATTCTCAGATGTTGCACTGACTGGACGAGAATTGAGTCGAGAATAGTCGAGGCGAATAAATCAATTATTAGTTTTCAACAAATAAAATTAAATTAACCTACTGGAATAATTGCAAACCTGTGATAATTTACGATTACCACGTGGAAAATCATCCACTTAATCTCCTCATCATCAATTAATAATCCCAATCATCATTTCTAATTAATCCTGCATCATCATCATTATTACCTTGCACAACTAAAACAAGCTTAATTTATCACTCATAAAAAGCAAAAAAATAGAAGATCTACAAGTTCATCAAAAAAAAAAAACACAATCTAACATAATCATCATCAAAACTTCATTATTAACCATCATCCTATCAGTGACGAAACTTCAACGCATGCTGACCGTCGCAGCTGTGCACGCATCAACCGCAAGAAGATCAACATCTTCTTCTTCTTCTTATCCTTTTATTAACCCTTTCCTCGTTATACGAACTTATGCGTAACGAGTTTCCCATTTTTACTGCATCGCTGCTGCTCCGCTTATGGGGTTGGCTTATGTCGCAGACCGCGGAACGCGTCTACATAATGCTCGGTCCTGGATCGCTTCAGTGGTAAGCCAACGTTGTTGCGCATTTGCGCCTGGGTTGTTGCGCATTTGCCATCTGAGAAATCCAGGAATTCTTTTTCCGACCTCGTTTTATTACAGTTGGAGTGACCGTAGTTGATAGTGCCTTTTTTACCGGATTTTCCGCAGATCTTCTTTGAACGTGGCAATACCAGCTTATTCTATTCGCCTCAAGCTGTTCGGTTACCGAATTCTTTATATGTAGACTTCCTCTGATACGCGTAGATCTTATACAATCGCGTTTAGTGACTCCACTAGACATCCTTAACATTTTCATGCTGCCGTCATTTTGTTTTTATACGCTTCGTACATTGTCCAGCACTGTGAACCGTATATAAGAGCTGGTCTAACAACCGTGGTGTAGAGTTTCCCCTTTAATTTAAGTGGAAATTTTCGGTCGCAAAAGATTCCTGAATTTTCCCGCCATTTCATCCATCCCACACTCACTCTGTGGTTTACGTCGTCGTCACATTTCGCTTCCATGTTAACGATTGATCCTAAGTACTTAAAGATAGTGCTTTTCGGAAGAACTATTCCGTCTAACATTATATCCGGAACAGGTCGCAACGGATGCGCAAATGGGCACGTCAAATGCTCCGTCTTTGAACGACTTATTTTAAACCCGTTTCTTTCTAGCGCATTTCTCCATGAATCTAAGGCGTTCTATAAATCTTCGACGTAATCGCTAAGTATAACTGCGTCGTCAGCGAAGAGAATTGGCGTTACATTTGCTTCGCGCATGCAGTCTTTTAAAAGATAGTCGAATACTACGTTAAAGAGGAAAGGGCTAAGTACGCTTCCTTGATGCACTCCGACATTAACTGGAAATTCTCTCGTTAGTCCAGCAGAGCTTTTAACCGCAGTTTTCACGTTTCTGTACATGTCTTGTATTATTCTAACATACGTTTCCGGTACGTTTTGAGACCTCAGCGTGGCCCATATGAGATCCCTAGCCACTCGATCGAATGCTTTCTCGAGGTCGATAAATACCATGTGTAAATCCTTAGACGAATCTCGGCGCTTTTCCATTATTATTCGTAGGCTTTGGATAGCGTCCACCGTCGATCTTCCTTCAATAAATCCACACTGGCTATTATCGAGCTTTATTATTTTCGGAAGACGTTCGTTTAAGACTCTTTCGACGATTTTCATTGTGTGTGACATAAGCTTGATTGAACGGTAGTTGTTGCATTCTCGAGTGTCGCCTTTTCCTTTGTTTAATGGAACCAAGAAGCTACTTCTCCATTGATTCGGCATAGGTTGTCCAAATTTTAATTTATTTAAAAGTTTCGATAGCCAAACGCTGCCGATCCCCTCCATCTTCGACCAAAACCCTGATGGAATGCTGTCTGGTCCCGCCGCTTTCCCCCGCTTAATTTTTCCAATTGCTATACTTATTTCTTCGATTGAAAAGTCCAAAACTTCCTCCTCGAATAGACCAGCTGTCGGCACGATATCACATGGAAACTGTTTGTTAAGCAACTCTTTGCAGTATTCAAGCCACCGATCACAAATTTCCTTTTCATTTGTTAGTAAGCGACCGTCTGCTTTTTGATGTATTTCGGCGAGGTTATTACCATTGAATTTTTCTCCTCTGTGCAGCGAGCTTAAAAATATTTGGCATTTTAGTGTTGTACGACGTTTGAACTTCTTGGATAGCTTGTCTTCTATCCGCCGATCGTGAGGATAGGTACAGGTTTTCTGCTTCTGCCGCTCGAGTTCGAGCCAGGACTTTCTTTGCGATCTTTTTAAGACGCTCGTATTCAAGAGCCAGTCGAGCTTTTTCGATATCGTCGCTCCGATCGCATTTTGTCCACGCTTGGAATGCACTCTTCTTGTCGGCCACAGCTCGTTTGGTTTCGTCATTCCACCACCATGTTTCTTTGCCGAAGTGATGGTATTTCGATATAGTCCCCAGATGGGACTTTGCGAGTGTTATGCATTCCTCGTGCATGCTGTTCCACATTTCTTGCGGGCTAAGTGAGTCTGCGATACCGTTTATATTTTGAAGTACTTCTTTAGCCAGTGCAATAAATCTTGCGCTTCGTTCCTTCGATGGATTATACCACCGGATTTTTGGCTTTCCAAACGATGCCCGTGTTTTCGGTGGTTCCGCTGTGAAAAATTCTGTATTGAGCAGACGGTGTTGGCCTGCTAGCGATTCTCCAAGTATTACTTTACAGTCCTTAACACGGTTTCTCATCGACATTTTGCAGAGGTGATAATCTATTTGCGTTTCGTGGCCTCCGCTGCTATAGGTGATAAGATGTCGTTGATGTTTAATAAACATTGTATTTAAGACGGTTAAGCCGTAAGCCCCACACGCTACAAGGATGTCTTCGCCAGCTGAATTTCTGGTTCCAAAGCCTTTACCGCCGTGGCAGTCCTCATAATCAACATTTGTTTCTCCGACGTGGCCATTTAAATCTCCGCCTACGAAGAGCATCTCATCGATAGGTATATTTCTAAGCAAATTACCGAACTCTGACCAAAATGTATCTTTTTCCGATTGGTCGAATCAATTTGTGGAGCGTACGCGCTAACAATGTTCCACGTTTCATTGTGTATGACGAGTTTAGCACTCATCAAGCGGTCGCTTATTTTCAAGATACCAACGATGTAGTTTAGAAGATCCGCTGCAACAACGATTCCAACACCGTTTCGTCCATTCACCGTTCCATGGTAGAACATCTTAAATGCCTTAGTTTTTAAATCTAGAAAACGCGCTTTATTTCCTGTATTACACCACTTCGTTTCCTGTACGCACAGGATTTGTAGAGTTCTGCGACGCATAATCGCTTCCAGTTCTAAACTTTTTGAGGTCATCGATCCGACGTTCCAACTTGCAAACCGAAGTTTAGGAAAATATTTTGGAAACTTCATTTTGCCCGCCCCCGGAATCCGTCGGGCTCTGACACAAGCACTTCTGCTTGCTCTGGGATCACCCGAGTGCGTTGCAATCGTGGTGCCCAGCGGGGTAGTGCTATTAATTGCGATCATTTCCATGAAGTGTATCTAAAGTTTGAGCGGTTTGACACTTGTATGCTCATTTCGAATTGATTGACTGTTCTTTTACCCCACCGGTAATCTCCAGACGTGGGAACCCACTGATTGCATACAAACTTGTGGGAAAGTTTTAAGGTGTTTAAGTGTCACAGGCTCATTTTTGGTGTCATAGTTGCCTGTATATGATTGGTGTCCCATTTAGTCGCCTCTTACGACAAGCTGGGACGCACTGCGGCACTATTCTTTATCCGATGCCGCACGGTTATGTAAAAAAAAATAGGGTAAAAGAAAATATTTTACAACCGACTCGTGTCAAAAATTCGCTCCAGAAAAGTGTGGAAGGAAACAAAAACGTACAACGAAAATAACTTAAATTCTAAATTGGAAAGATGTGCCTAAGGAGTTGTGCGCGTCCTGCGATAGTGTATCGCACGGCAGTGGATAGTGGATACGGTGTTTTGTGTTTTTTTTTTCGTAGAATTAAACTTAAATAACTTAGAATATACAAAGGTGAAAATAAGCCACAATTGTTTTTAAGCGTTTCACAGGACCGTCACGACCGTAAGAGTTGGAGTCTTCGGAGAATTGCACAAATTCGGTGGCACCCTGCCAATCTCTAACCATTGAAAATCAGGTGCTTAAATCTTCAGCTGTGAGAGCGCCGGTATAGCTCGGTGTTATTTGCGGGGGTGTGCTCTTTTGTGAGGTGTTCTCCTTGTCCTTAGAACTCGAATGCGAATGATGGACCTTCTTCTTTTCACTATTCGATATCGGCACCCATATGTAGATTTTCAAAGTTGTATTACCGATTGTAACCCATTTCTTCTTCCAGTGTCGAACTTTGTCGACCGCCTGCATAACACTCTTAATGTCAAGTTTACCATGACTTCGAATTTCAGCGCGTACACTTCGCGACATTGTCGTGGTGGAAGGAATTTTGACTAATTTTCAAAACAAAACTCTTGAGCAGGAAATGTAATTTTTGATTTAACGCTGAAATTTTCTCGACGTAGGCAATTTTGGAGCGTCGAATAAATTTTTGTTGCGAATCCACTAACTGGTCCTGTGTGTGAAAAATGATGGGGTAGATAGTTAGACGTAATCTTACTGTCTTGGATCAACTCATTAGAAGGTACTCGTTGCATGTGATCAACCTCTATTTATTCTTTTATAACCTTATTATATTCAGACTCTAAATATGGATTTTTCTTTAATCGACATTCGGAATTAAGAAAACGTTTTTCGCAAATTTTTCTTTAAGTCCCAGTTTCTTGTTTTCCGTAAATTCAGGCTTAAATGTTAGTTTCACTACATACGAGTATCTTCCATCAATATCTCGATATGTCGATTCGGAATAGAGGCTTTCGCAATAGCGATCTTCATAAGATAGTGACTTGGGAGCTGATATTTCTTCGAGTTCCCAAAAGCGCTTTATATCGTCATCACGAGAAATTGTGTTGAAATATGTAACGAACTTTGTGAGAGATGAATTATGTAGATTAAGTAAAGGACCGGATAAGATCCAACCAAAAATTGTATTTTGAGCTATTAGCTTTCCAGATATACTATGATTGAGTCCTTCCAAAATTATGTCTGGATAGAGATCGGCTCCTATGAGTAAATCTACTCGAGAGGACTTGTAAAGATGTGGGTCAGAGAGTCTGAGTCCTGATAACTTCCTCATGTCTAGAGATTCAACTGACTGAGACGGAAGATTTCCAGTTGGGTTTTTAACAACTAGCGCTTGTGCAGAAATCGCAGCTTTTTGACCTACGTCAGATCCCAATGTGAAATGACATAACAGTATGGATGCTGTAACTAAATCTGTGTTAACACTAGATATTTGGGCATGGATAAGAGTAAGTGGGAGTCCTAAACAAACTTGTGCAGCTTTGGATATCAAAAAGACTTCCGATCCGGGGCCAATTAAGGCTCGAAGAGTGTATTTGAAACCCTGGACAAGAATAGAAACTAAAGCAGTTGCTAACAGAATCTGTTTTGTCGAAGAAGAAAAAAATGAACTGACATTAGCTGAAGTAGACTTAATCGGGAGTAAGTTGAAGAAGTTGGCATGGCTCGCAGTGGTGAAGTGGGAATATAAAGAGGGATGTGGTGCCGTTTCTTACAATGGTTACATGTAAACTGGCTCTTACATTCCTGTAAAGTATGATAGGAGGCCAAACAATTTGAACATAACTTGTGGTTTCGAACTATTTCAGATCGGTTCTCAACTGACATTCGTAAAAACGAGCGACAGGTTCTAAGTGAATGATTGCCTTGACAGATCGCGCAGGAATTTTACTCGAGTTAATATGATGTGTGTTGACCATTCTAGTCATATTTGCATGAATAACATTGGAACTCTTAGATTTTGCAGAGAGGCGTATATCGGTAACCGTTTCCAGCATTTAATACCCAGCTGCTAGAAACTCACTCATATTTTCCAGGTAGGCATTTCTGATGGATTCTTTAGGTCCTGTTCCCATAGCGAAAGACTTTTCTCAGGTAGACGAACTGACACAAGGAATGTCAAGAATGAGTCCCATGAATTTGTGTCGGGTCCATAGGTTATAAAGATGGAAAGACAATCGCTCACTTCTCTATGAAGGCGCTTAAGGGCTTTATCTGTTTCAACAGTTATAATCGGAAGATTCATTAAAATCTTCAATTGACTATTAACTGTGATCCTCTTGTTTTCGTATTGATTACTTAGAGCTTTCCACGCAAGTTCAAAGTCGGTATCTGTTAAAGTGAACTTCGATACAATGTTAAATGCGTCTCCTCGAGTCTTGGCTCGGAGATGAAACAACTTTTGAACTGGGCTTAATCGAGTATGATTTTTGTATACCGCCGAGAACATATCACGAAAGGATGGCCACTATAGATAATCATCGTGAAAATTTTAAGAATCACATGGAGGTAAAAACACTATTTAAAGAATAGTTGTCTGGTAAAGGAAGTTTAGCTTGCGAAACACTACTCTCTTGCGAAGCACTACTCTCTTGAACATCAAGAGACTTAGGGTCACTAGGGAAAGGATTTAAGTTGTTGGAAGCGGTCAATATTAATTCCAAACAGGATATGCAAGTCTCTGGCGAGAGCTTGTATTTGGATTAGACTGCAGTTAAATTTTTTTCCGACAATGGCTCTAGTTCACCACGAACACAGTCTGCATATGCAGATTTAACTTCGAACCACAAATCCGAAAGTTCAGTTTTCCTGGCCTGTAGCAAAATCAACGTTAGGGAACTTGTAGGAACTTCTTTAATATCAGCAGAGTATCCCACTAAGTTATCAGCGCAAAAAATGATATTCTCCATTTATGAAGTTTTGTGGATAAATAATTAAATGAAAACTAACCGAGTATGTAACTTAAATTCGAATCAAAGTTAAGGTGCACTTATATATTATTTATATCAAGATATGTACGAGTATAGTATACGTACTTAATTAGCAAATTATTTTATAAAAAATTGTATTTTTAAATATATATTGCACTAAAATATTATACCGTACACGTACCTTTTACACTTGTTTGATATACCATTCCCCAGATGGGAACGGTCAATGGACGAAACGGTGTTGGAATCGTTGTTGCAGCGGATCTTCTAAACTACATCGTTGGTATCTTGAAAATAAGCGACCGCTTGATGAGTGTTAAACTCGTGATACACAATGAAACGTGGAACATTGTTAGCGCGTACGCTCCACAAAATGGATGCGACCAATCGGAAAAAGATACATTTTGGTCAGAGTTCGGTAATTTGCTTAGAAATATACCTATCGATGAGATGCTCTTCGTAGGCGGAGATTTAAATGGTCACGTCGGAGAAACAAATGTTGATTATGAGGACTGCCACGGCAGTAAAGGCTTTGGAACCAGAAATTCGAGCCGACAAGAAGAGTGCATTCCAAGCGTGGACAAAATGCGATCGGAGCGACGATATCGAAAAAGCTCGACTGGCTCTTGAATACGAGCGTCTTAAAAAGATCGCAAAGAAAGTCCTGGCTCGAACTCGAGCGGCAGAAGCAGAAAACCTGTACCTATCCTCACGATCGGCGGATAGAAGACAAGCTATCCAAGAAGTTCAAACGTCGTACAACACTAAAATGCCAAATATTTTTAAGCTCGCTGCACAGAGGAGAAAAAATTCAATGGAAATAACATCGCCGAAATACATCAAAAACGCAGACGGTCGCTTACTAACAAATGAAAAGGAAATTTGTGATCGGTGGCTTGAATACTGCAAAGAGTTGCTTAACAAACAGTTTCCATGTGATATCGTGCCGACAGCTGGTCTATTCGAGGAGGAAGTTTTGGACTTTTCAATCGAAGAAATAAGTATAGCAATTGGAAAAATGAAGCGGGGGAAAGCGGCGGGACCAGACAGCATTCCATCAGAGTTTTGGTCGAAGATTGAGGGGATCGGCAGCGTTTGGCTATCGAAACTTTTAAATAAATTAAAATGTGGACAACCTTTGCCGAATCAATCCAATCCATTATACAAAGGAAAAGGCGACACTCGAGAATGCAACAACTACCGTTCAATCAAGCTTATGTCACACACAATGAAAATCGTCGAAAGAGTCTTAAACGAACGTCTTCGGAAAATAATAAAGCTCGATAATAGCCAGTGTGGATTTGTTGAAGGAAGATCGACGGTGGACGCTATCCAAAGCCTACGAATAATAATGGAAAAGCACCGAGATTCGTCTAAGGATTTACACATGGTAATTATCGACCTCGAGAAAGCATTCGATCGAGTGCCTAGGGATCTCATATGGGCCGCGCTGAGGTCTCAAAATGTACCGGAAACGTATGTTAGAATAATACAAGACATGTACGGAAACGTGAAAACTGCGGTTAAAAGCTCTGCTGGACTAACGAGAGAATTTCCAGTTAATGTCGGAGTGCATCAAGGAAGCGTACTTAGCCCTTTCCTCTTTAACGTAGTATTCGACTATCTTTTAAAAGACTGCATGCGCGAAGCAAATGTAACGCCAATTCTCTTCGCTGACGACGCAGTCATACTTAGCGATAACGTCGAAGATTTACAGAACGCCTTAGATTCATGGAGAAATGCGCTAGAGAGAAACGGGTTTAAAATAAGTCGTTCAAAGACGGAGCATTTGACGTGCCCATTTGCGCATCCGTTGCGTCCTGTTCCGGAAATAATGTTAGACGGAATAGTTCTTCCAAAAAGCACTATCTTTAAGTACTTAGGATCAATCGTTCACATGGAAGCGAAATGTGATGACGACGTAAACCACAGAGTGAGAGTGGGGTGGATGAAATGGCGGGAAAATTCGGGAATCTTTTGCGACCGAAAATTTCCACTTAAATTAAAGGGGAAACTCTACACCACGGTTGTTAGACCAGCTCTTATATACGGTTCACAGTGCTGGACAATGTACGAAGCGTATAAAAACAAAATGACGGCAGCGGAAATGAAAATGTTAAGGATGTCTAGTGGAGTCACTTAACGCGATTGTATTAGATTTACGCGTATAAGAGGAAGTCTACATATAAAGAATTCGGTAACCGAACAGCTTGAGGCGAATAGAATAAGCTGGTATTGCCACGTTCAAAGAAGATCTGCGGAAAATCCGGTAAAAAAGGCACTATCAACTACGGTCACTCCAACTGTAAGAAAACGAGGTCGGAAAAAGAATTCCTGGATTTCTCAGATGGCAAATGCGCAACAACGCCTGGGGCTTACCACTGAAGCGATCCAGGACCGAGCATTATGTAGACGCGTTCTGCGGTCTGCGACATTAGCCAACCCCATAAGCGGAGCAGCAGCGATGCAGTAAAAATTGGAAACTCGTTACGCATAAGTTCGTATAACGAGGAAAGGGTTAATAAAAGGATAAGAAGAAGACCCTATTTTTTTTTATAAAAGACAAAAATACAATTAGTAAATGAAAAAAAGAAGTAAACTTAGAAATAATTCGTAAACAAAAGTAAATATATTTACTAAAGATTTCTCTTGCACAATTTTTTAAAACTCATTAATTGAAGAAGAAGAAGCAAAAGATATTTACTATAGATACATATGTGTAAGCGATAGCTATTCTGCAACAAATACTAGAAGGGCACGGTACACACGATCGGATTTTTTTTCCATTCTAAGATGTACGAGTACCTTTTTACTTTATATGGTCTCCTTCATACTTTGTTCGAAGGGATCCATCATATTATTTGTTTGATATGTAGCACCAGAAACTAAGTTCAAAAGATCGATCGATGGGGTACATATATTGCCTTTAGTCGTAGTCTCATACCTGATTTCTTTTGTTTGCCTCCTTTCTTATCTTGGTCAGTATCGTTTTTAATACGTTATGATGGTGCCGATTTAAATTTACATTTGCAAAACATAAAGTCAGTGCCCGATTCAATAAAAAGGAATTTAGTGCTGCAGCAAAGCCTTCTATGTCAGACCGTCATGCCAAGATCTTTCAAAACATTTATCTTTCCAAAATCTATTCTCTGTTATTCATCATAGAGTTGACTGCAGTAGTAGGATAGTTCGTCAATACCTGTAGCGATGTATTGCCTTTGTTGAGTTTATCCTGACGCACTATTGTTTCCCCTCATTCTCCAAGACAAAATGCACTTTTTAGATTAGTTTCTAATTCGTGGCCTGTTGAGGTTTCTTTTCTGCTTTATTCTACTCGTACTATCCCAGAAAAGACCATTCTAATTGACACTTCTAATCTTGATTGTTCTAGAGGGAGCTCCCATATTAAATGTTGAAAACTGAGGAAAATAGGTACCAGCTACATCTGAACTCCATCTTTGCTCATCCCGATGTTCCCTTTTAATTATGTCTTGGAAATAACCTAGATCTTGCTCATCGTCAACAACCATTTAATTAAGTTCGACATCCGGTATTCTGAATTACATTCTAAGTGTTCCTGACAAAGATGACCAAACCTGCTCTTTGTCGGTTTGTCCACTCCTAAATGCTTAAGTAACGCAGGAGGACATTTGGCTATTCTCCTTTTTTTTCTTCTTATGAAGTCAAAAGTATTCCGGTGTTGAGTATTTTAATGTTCTTTTACACATGTCAAGAGAAAACTCAGTTTATCTTCCACCGCGACCATGGAAATATGGGAACTATTGAATCATGATCTCTTTGTAAGTACTTTCGTTTGTTAAAAATGATTGAAATGTTCCGGTGAGATGTTGCCTTTGAATTTCATAAATGGTAGTGTCTTCACTTTGTCCTCATTCATTTCTAAATCCTAAAATAGAATAGAAAATAAATTGCCCTAGATTCTCCTCATACTTGATTTCTGGATGAACATGAATGAGTGAAATAGTGTGCGATAGATCATGGTGCTCTTCATGGCACTTCTTGAATGGATTAGAGGGACCAAAACTATCTTAAAGTCGTCTTTGTTTATTATGAATATGATGTCATATTGCTTACTCATCCCTTTTCAATTTGAAAAATTGCTTGGATGCTTGCCCTGTGTTGTTATTGTTGAGTCGGCATTTTGGCTTTGACCTATATAACACACTACGGGGTGAATGCGTTGAAGTGTCTTTGTTTACAATTTTCCTTTTCGATTATGGCCATATAACACACTTCGGCGTGAAGTGTCTGATTGGATTGGGTTTGCATGAGAATCACTTATTATGTTTTTTTGTGTATCGATGATGGGTATGATGTACTATTGGTATTGGAAAATGCAAGGGTTGCTTGTGGTTATATTGAAAATGTAAGTGTTGCTTATGGGATGGGAATATATTACTATAGCGTAGTGTAGCGGAGTATTACACCCCATCCCCCTAATAAGAAGAAAATTACTACCTTGAAGAGGTTAATTTTCTGAGAAAAGTGGCAGTGGGTGTGAAGATTTTACATTATAAAAACTTTCTTAGTTTCTAATATCTACATTTTTGGATATTAATTTACATGATTGAGTTTTTCTTTTTTTTTCATTAGGTAATTGATTAGATAATATTTTTTGTTTTTTTTTTTTATACATTTGATTAACTTACTTTCTAATATATTAATTATTGGATATTTTATATATATGTACCTTAATGTACCTTTATTACATGATTATGTTTTTTTTTTTTTTTTGTTATCTATACATTAAATATTTTTGATTTTTTTTTATATCTTATTTTCCAATAGAATAGTTTTTCTTTATTTTCTATTTATAATTCTTATAAAATTTTTATTTTCATATTGGATTTGATTTTATACATTGATGTTTAATTTGAATTTAATTATTCGATATTTTATATACTTTACTTACAATACATGATAGGGTTATTATTATTTTTTTTTTTCATTGATTTACGTTAGTGAATAATTAATCTCTTGTCTTTAATTTGAGGATAGGATAAAGGTAGGTATTTCATTACTTGGGGTGTTGTTGTTAATTTTTACAGTTTTTTTCATTTGACTCGTGTCTGAGTTTGTAAGATTTATATTGTTTGCGGAAGGCCATTATTAATTGTTCCAATAATAGTGTAAATTAGGATATAGTGGTGAGCATTATTTTTATCTATAGGGAAATGTTTTGATTCTTCTATTTTTAGATCGTTTATTGATCTTGAGACGAGCTCAAGCTCATTTTGGCTTAAGTATCTTACTATTACTATCTTAGGGTGTTAACAAAGGAGTTGGATAGGAATTTTGAAATGTTCAAGGGAGAAACGAAAGAGTTGTTTATAGTTGACGATTTTTCGTCGAAGGCGTGCAAGGTTAAGTGCTTGGTTTTCAGGTAACAGTGTCCTGACAATGTTATTATTGCCGGTTCTTGGAGGGTATGTTATGGGGCATAAGAAGTTTTTGTTCTGGTTTTTACAGGTATTGAATTCGTTTCGGCTCAATGGTGAAACCATTCTTGTAAAAGAAGAAATTTTGTTGAAAATTATGAAGACTTAGAGGCGGTTTGTTATTCGAGGTTGGAGTTTTTGGAATTTTTATTCTTGAAAAGGTTGTTGTTGTGGATCACTTTGGTTCTTTTTCCGATTTTCACTATGGAGTTCTCATTGGATAGAATTTTTACTATCTCAAATGGACCTTCCCATAGTGGAGAGAGTTTGTTCTCTTTGGCATTGTTTTTTAATAGTACCTTATCACCGATATTGAAAATTTTGGTAGTAGATTTTTTATCCAAATATTTTTTGGAACTTTCCTTTTTCCTTTTCAGCATTTCCCTGGTTTGATATCCATATTGCAACCGTGCCCTTAATTCGTTCGCATAGTTTTCATAATTGTATGAAACTTTCGGCTGCTGTGTAAGCTTGCTGGGGACGTTGGCTGTATATCCATAAAGAAATTCATAACGCGTGTAGCCAGTGCTTGAATGCGGAGTTGTGTTATACACAAAGATCGCGTAGGGAGTCCATGTATCCCATGTAAGAGGATCTTGATTGACGTAATGACGTAGATACTCAATTAGCATCCTGTGACTGCGCTCAAGTGCTCCGTTTGTCTGAGGATGATAAGGTGTAGTGTTCAGTTTTTTTATTTTCATCAGTGAACACATTTCCGTAAACATTTTGCTTAAGAAATTGGCACCTTGATCTGTTAGTAGCGAGAATGCCTTATCGGCACACAATATTCTCGACGAACACTCTTGCGGCTGTCGGAGCTTCCGCGTTTGGTAAGGCATACGCTTCGGAATATTTAGTCAAATCATCTTGAAAGGTAAGTAGATATTTATGGTCCGCATAACTAGTTGGTAAAGGTCCAACTACGAGTATATCTAAAGCGATCCTTTCGAATGGCCTTGAACTAGTCGTTGTGATTTTCATGGGTAATGGTGGGTTTTTTCTGCTTTTGTTTATCTGACATGAGGCACATTTTCGAACGTACTTAGCTGTGTCAGCTGCCATTGTGGGCCAATAATATTTGGATTTGATCCTTTCTAATGTTCGGGTGGCTCCTTGATGTCCCCCGAATGGTGAGTCGTGATATTCAACGTGTAATTCACGTATGTTCGTAGGGTCCGTTACAATTATCCTGCTGTCTGTGTAAACAGCTATTGTAATATCCAGAGTTTGAAATGTTTTTTCGAGAAGGTCTCTGAAGATTAACCTGTGATTGTTCCATATTGCGGGAAGAGAAAACCCCATAGTTTTAAGACATTCCTTTGAACATATATCTTTGATGTCGTTCAGACAGGATGTCACAATCTTTTCGTCAGATTGACTTCTGATCGGTATTGGGAGAGTGACAACCTGGATGGATGCTTGCTTTTGCAGTGCTAGCGTTGTGCTTTTCCCTGCTTGGGGTTTCTTAAACTGAGAAGACTTGGATTTCGGGATCTCTTCGTCAGGTGAGTGTATTCAGGGCAATACTATGACCTTATATTTGGCTAGTTTATCTGCAAAAATTGATCCCGTCTATTCGTGCAGAACGAGACTGGAAAGAACTTGAATTTCTGGTAAGTTAAGGCTTTGGTTTTTTGTTTTGTTTTGACTACGGGTAGTTACATGTACAATGTGTTGCTTTATACTTTCTTGCTCGATTGGTAAGCGACTTAATGCGTCTGCGCTTGCATTATTTTTTCCCGCTTTTTAAACAATTTGATACTCGTATTCATCGAGTAGAATTCTCCAGCGTGCTAGTCTTGACGTTGGATCTTTAAGGTTCATAAGCCACTGCAAGGGCTTGTGGTCTGTACATATTTTGAATTTGCGTCCGTATATGTATGGACGGAATTGTTTGACGGCGTATACTATTGCTAATAATTCTTTTTCTGTAGTACTATACCGAGTTTCGGCGTCCATGAGACCATGTTCTTAAATGATATGTCCTAAATACATTAATTCTTTCTTTAAGAAATTACATTTGTTGGGCTGGAGTTTTAGGTTATTTTGACGTAATAAGACGTAAGACTCGATTTAGTTTGGCGTTGTGATCTTTTAAATCGTAACCGAACAAAACGATGTCGTCGACGTACACGAAACAGTCGAATCCTTGAAGTGCTGTCAGTACTGTATTCATCAGTCGTTGAAAGGTTGCTGGGGTGTTTCTCAGGCCAAATGGCATACGATTGTATTCGTAATGTCCAGAAGGGGTACTGAATGCCATTTTGCACCTATCTTTTTCGTTCATACGAATTTTATGAAATCCGTTTGCCAGATCGAGCGTGCTAAAATATTTTGCCCTGCCAAGTTGCTCCAGTACATCCGTGATGTTGGGTAGTGGGTATGCATCGGCAATCGTTAATTTGTTCAACTGACGAAAACCTACCACTACTCTCCAACTCTTGTTACCTTCCTTGTCCGTTTCTTGGGAACAAGAAGCAAAGGGGAGTTCCACGGGCTTGCACTAGGTTGGATTATTCCTTCCTCAAGCATTTCGTTTACCTGTCTGTGGATTACGTTCCTGTTTGCATCAGGGAGTCGGTAATGTTTCACGTATAGTGGAGTCTTGTATTGGTCAGTTATGATTTTATGACTTAAAGCTTCTGCACACGAGAGTTTGTCGCCTTCAAGAAAGAATAAGTCATTAAAATCTCTGCAGATATTGAACACCGTTTCTTTTTCTTCCCGGTTGCAATGATCTAGGTCTATGACTGACTTGAGTTTGTCTAGTCTGCCTTTGATCTTGTCATTGGGTTTAATAGTTACCATGTTAAATTTTCCAGGGTGTCCCACGCGATATTGATATCGAATATTTGACCGAGGGATTAAATTTTACTCGTATTACTGGCTCTTTATATTCAGGACGGAATGATACGAGGGTAATTAAGTTAGCTTTAGTTTTAAATGCATTTTATTTTCTTAATAATTAATTCTTACATACTAACAAAAAATGTTTAAATGCTAGCTTAAAATTACTAAACAATCTTATAGTAACTTACTGGCCCTACACAGGCACTCTAAGTTACTCTAAATTCTTATATTTATATTTTTCGACCTTATTTATATTTTATTTATGATTACTTATTTTCTAAACTCAAGGCTAAGAAAACAATTTTTTTGATCAAAAACTTAGCATATGGCCATCCCTATTTACAAAGCAAATAGATTGGTCAGCTCTGCCTCATTAGTGAGGCTGGTACGTAATTGACGGAAACGACGACGAAACATCTTCCCCATCATTCAACCACCAGAAATGCTGGTGCTGCCGAACGACATCCCTCTTATCGCGATTCCCCACTGCTCTACTGAACCTGAACCGTGTGCGACGTCGTGTTGTAGTTAAGTCGCCCGTCCCCAGCTGTCGGAACGACATGGAAGATTAACGGGACCGCTGATCTATCCTGGATTAACCCTATCTGATCAAGGTAGGGGAAGGCTTCCGGTGGAACGAAGCCGTTGGAGCGCACACTCTCATGATAAAGGTTATTGGGGTAGTAAGCCCCAGATATAAGGTTATTCGTCGAGGCCATTGCTCTTGCAATGTGCCTTCGAGTCAGCTTAATTGGGAAGTTGTCCACTCGTATTAGGTTCGCCCTGTTGTAAAGGACCTCGTTAGGATAAAAATTTTTGTACTCCGACTCTGGTGTTCTGTACAAGCGAAGACAAGCCCTAAGGCAAGCCCTCTCAAACACCCGAATCTTTTCCATTAAGCTTGCTCTTACATTGAACCACACGGGACACCCAAATAGCAGATTTTCTTTGCCTTCGCATCGAATTGGCTGCTATAAAACAGTCTCTTTGTGAGGGCAAAAGCGCCTTTAGCTCTGGCTAGAGCAGCATCTACATTTGTTAAAATACAGAAACTGATCTAGCCAAATCCCAAGGTATCTGACTACATTTCGACAGGCAAGAGGCTGTCCGTATTGTCCAATGATCGAGAACTTTCGCCAATTTTTTCTGGTGTCCCTAGAGGCTCCAGACAACGGCGTCCTAAAAAGAATGGTTTCCGATTTCTGAAAGTTGATTTTCAACTTCCAGTCATCGCAAAATCGTCTTATCTTATCGAAGTCACGCTGTAAGAGAGTGTTAATGACCTCGATTTTTGGACCTGTTCTGTACGCTATCAAGTCATCTGTGTACGCAATAGTATGGGGAGGTGAACCTATCAAGTCGCTTGTATAAATGTTGAAATGCGCCTTGCTGAAGACCATTTTTAATTTGAAATATTCCAACAGAAGTCACATCACCATTTTTCACGATGAACTGTCTGTTGGTTAGCATATTATAAAGAATGTACAAGAGTGGTTTACTGATCCCCAGACTAGCCAACTTGTAAAAAAGACCTTCTAACCATACAGTGTCGAAAGCCTTCTCCAAGTCAACTAGTCAGGCACCAGTACACTGTTTTTTGGCTTTATTCCATTGGATATCGGACACCAGTTTAGACGCGGCATGTGAGATAGCATGTCCTGCCTTAAAACCGAATTGGTTATTCGGAACTATATGTTTGTCCTCAACCCACCTAGTCAGAGCTCTATTGATTACTTTTTCGAACACCTTACTGATATTCGGAAGGAGACTTATCGACCGAAGATTCGCCGGATTGGAAATATCCTTTCCTTTTTTGGGGATAGGTTGAACCACCGTCGTTTTCCAATGCGCTGGATAATGTGCATTATTCATTGCATTATTAAACAGGGTGGTATAAATGTCCACCGCTTCTAGAGGAAGATGTCGAAGCACGATGTTCGGAATACCATCAGTCCCCACTGATTTCTTACCTCTGATTGTGTCGAAGATCTCATGGAGTTCTTCCTTCGAAATGAACGGGGGTAGCTCACCTTCTCTGGCAATGACGTTATTTGCCATATTTTCGTCGCTGAACCGGGTGAAACCAGAGCCCTCGGATCGCCAGTTCTCTACTTCATTTCGAATATAGAAGTTGTGCACCAAGACGCGATTGTCCAGGTCATAATTAGGGCCAATGATATCATTGGCCTTATATACTTCCTGGAAAGTCGCCCCTATGGCCTCAACCTTCTCCTGTGGATCCTCGATCACAAAGAAGTCGTCATCATCAGCGGCCTCATTTGTATCAATGCCTGCTATTGTTAGTAACCGTTCGTTGTCTTTTGTCCGGGCTATTTGAAGACACTGAAGGTCGTTTTGATTTTTTCTCGGAAATAGTTTATTTATTTGTGGGAACATATTCGGGTTGCTGGCGTACCTTATTGTTCCAATACAAACTTACAGCTATTCTGTAATTCTCTTTAATTAACGTTTGAATATTTTTAATGGACGACCTCAGTGTCCTAATCGCTGGGTGTTGTGTGTCTGCAAACTGTCTGTACAAGTTTTTAAGTTTTGTCAGAAGTCTACTTTTCTGTCGGTGCAGTGCGTCAATAGTAGGATTGCGGAACAGATTTTCGTTAGTCGTTTGTTTATACCGCGGTATTGTAGTGTCCATAGTTTGTTTTATTGTCTCGTCCATTCGTTTAAGGTACTTATCGATCTCCTCGTTTGATAAATTCCTATTGGACGGTGGGTGGAGCGTGTTCGAGGAGAGTGCTCTTGTCGAGGTTGCGGAGAAGCGTGTCCATCGAGTCTTACTGTAGTTGTAATAGTATCTTTGGACAAACTCCTCCAATTCCGCAATTTCGTTGGGAACTGTGATTTCGGTGCTAAAACCGCAATCATACACTGTCATACACAAATGTGCGCAGACAGTTAAGCGTTTGTAAATTCGTACCTGTCAGTCGTATACGTTCGTCGTACAGTAATAGATCCAAATAAGACCCGCCTCTGAGAAACGACGGATTATCCGTCGCTTTAAGACCGAGTCTATACATGGCATCGTGCTGACCCCACTAATCGAGTAGTAGGTTCCCCCTAGTATTTGGCAAATTATTTCCCCAATCTCTGTGTCTAGCGTTGAAGTCCCCGCCGATTATAAAATAATTCTCCCCCGATTCCAGCCTCAGAAGTCGAAAAAGTGTGTCGAGCTCTGTTATAAATAAAGTGGATTGTGAGGCCTCAGGTGCATAAACAGAGGCCAAGTACAGCCGCTTTCTACTGCGGAGCGGGATGTAAATGACGACTGCCTCCAACACCCGGAACCTGCGTAAAACTCTCTTGTACACTCTGTGAAATTTTATACCTTCTTTAATGAAGATCGCGACAACGCCTCCACGTCTGGATCTGGGCCGGTTTCTTCTTCTAACAATATAATTATTGTACTCCAGTTCGTGCTTATCGGTTAGCTTGGTTTCGCTAGCGAAAAGCACATCAGGAGTTTGGTCTTGTAGCAATTTAAACATCGCGGCTCTTCGTTCGATCCTAATCAGTGAATTAACATTCACCGCAAGGACCTTCAAAGTTTGCTCTACCATGTGCGTACACATTACGACATGTGTTGCGTTAGGCTTGGCAGCAGTGCGTAGATCTGGTCCACCCGCTTGGCCTGTTCTTGCACCTGCTGTTGCAACTGAGCCATCTGCCCTTGGATTGCGAGCAAGATGGCCAGCATGTTAGGTGCAGCTTCTGTTATTCTCGGCATTGGCGCAGTAGAAGAAACAGCCGCTTGCTGTGCCACTGTATTACAGTGTATTACAGAGGATGGCATGGCGATCGTTCAACAATGTTAATGTTAAAATTATTACCAATGACCAACATACACAGGTCCTTGGTTGCATTTACTTCAAGTTTGTAGGTGTTGATAGGAGGCACTTTCTCCTTCTTCTTCTGCTGCTGCTGATGTTGTTGTTGTTGCTGCTGTTGCTGCTGTTATTGCTGCTGCTGCTATTGTTTTTTCAGCTGCTGTGGTTTCAGTTGTTGTTTTTGCAGCTGTTGTTGTTTCTGCTGCTGCTGTTGCTTCTGCTGCTGCTGCGTTGCTTGCTGCAGTTGTTGTTTCTGCTGCTGCTGGTTTTGTTGTGGCTGCTGCTGCTTTTGCTGTAGCCGTTGTTGTGGCTGCTCTTGTTGTTTTTGCTGGTGGACGAGGGTAATTAATTTAACTAGTAGATGTCGGCTTGGGTCTGCACTCGGGATCGATTTTCGACTGCATCTTCCCGAGTCGTCCCGTTTCCCATGTTAGTTCCGTTTAGGAAATGATGCCTGGTGCCTAATTGTCTAACTTCGTGGGGAGCGTTTTGTGAAGTTGTTTGACCGGTGTCAGGAGTGTTTTTACGAAAAGTGTTTTGTTTAGGCAAAACTCCGATGTCTATCAGACGTGTCCTACATACGTGTTCGCTATGGTTAGGCTTTTTACAGTAGCTACATTTCAAGACCTGCATCTCTTTCTTGATATTTTGTGGAGCGGATTTTGAAAAATTCGTGTTTTGGTAACACGTGGCGGAAGTGTGTCCCACCTTGCTGCAGGTTTGGCAGGCGGGTTTATTATAAATACCTTTGGGATTTCTGAAACATGAGGGTGATGTGTGTCCTACCTTATTGTAGGTTTGACAAATAGGCCTAGAAGAGGTTGCTGTTTTAGTGGACTTATTGCCCGAAGGTTGAGACGCTGTGATCCGCTCGAGGCGAGCCGAATGCTCTTCCGCGTATGAGACTGCTCTTTTCAGGTCCTTTTCGCCGTGGGCTTGAACCAAAAATTTGAGATTCTGGTTCCTTAGTCCATCCCCAAAAACTTGGATGGCCAGACGATCGTTTTCGTCGACTAGTAACCGTCGGACAGCTTCGTCGTTGGTGGTGGCGAAAGTAGCAGAGTTCAGGAAGGTCAGCAATCGACTGATGCGATCACCGAATTCCCTGATAGATTCATCTGGTCTTTGTTGCACTCTCAACAATTCATTCTGCACCGATGACCGCGACTTCTCTTCCCTGAATTGTTTTTCCAATTCAGATCGTTCCATTTATTAAAGGATTTTAGTTGGACTAGCTCTAATGCCGGTCCTTGAAGCCGAGTTTTCACTAGCTCTAGGAAGAGCTTGTGTTCTGGTTCCGTCTTTATAGACGTGAATAGAATGTTACCGCACGCGATGAATTTATTTAACTCTTCCGGGTTTCCTCTGAACGCCGGGATCAGGTTGTATACGTCGTTAAGACTGATTTTATACTCTGACATGTTGGTGTCAGAGTCTGAAAAATCGTTATTGGGAAGAGGTTAGTGTTTAAAAAGCTGCAGAATAGCAGCCTGCTTACGAGTGGTAATATTGGAGGGGAAGGAGGAACAGCGTTAAGGTGTAATATATATGTAGGTATAGAGATTTTCTTATAATTACTAGTTTACAATAATTAGTATATAGTATAATTAATGGTTATTTTTATTTTTCCTGTTGCTGCTGCTCCTGTTTCTGCCTTGTTGTTCAGTTTTGAAGATTCGCTTTGATTTCGCGCCCTAGAGTTGGTAATTACGACCTGGTCTTTAACACTGCCCAATTTTTTGCCTCAGGCTTCCGATTCTGGAATTCGCCATGTCTTACGTTTTATGGGACTTTATACACTTTCTCACTTTTTTCACTTTTTCACTTTTTCATTTGACTCCTGGTGTGTAGCCCCAGTACGCATCGAGTTCAGTTTTGACTCGTAGTTGGTAGCAGGATTCGTTCGTTACGGGTATCCCACCGCTGCCACCAATTATTGGATTACGCCTTTCGTACCGTGCTTTCTTCGTATTTTTGCGGAGAAGAGTACTGAAGCGGAGAGAAAGAAAACACTTTCGTTAATCGTTATAATTCTTTATTTAATTATTTCCTTTTATAGTTAAAGGCCCGCTGTGTTTCCAAGGGCTGCGACCTTCACTATTGGGAGTATTTTTGTACTTGATTCTTTTAACAATTTATAAAATAATAAAAGCCCGCTGTGTAACCAAGGGCTGCGACCTTTACTATTTGGAGTAATTTTCAATCTCTGATTTTGTTCTTCCTAACTTTTATACTAATTTCGTCAATGATTCCTCTTGCACTTTTACGCAATAGCCTCAGCACATCATTTTCCACTTATCGATTTGAAGAGTTTGCATTTTTGACTTCGTTGACCTAAGTGTCCCAGTCAGTTACCCTTCTGTGTTGACCTATTTATGGTTCATCGGCGATACAACGATCGTTCGTACGACACTCGATGCTTTCCCTGTGTTGTTATTGTTGAGTCGGCATTTTGGCTTTGTCCTATATAAATACTACGGGGTGAATGCGTTGAAGTGTCTTTGTTTACAATTTTCCTTTTCGCTTATGGCAGCGTAAGTGGGTTTCCCACTGGGTTATGACATTGGATTGGGTTTGTATGGGAGTCATTTATTCTTGATGACCCATACAACACACTTCGGCGTGAAGTTTCTGAGTTATGACATTGGATTGGGTTTGCATGAGAATCACTTATTATGGTTTTTGTGTATCGATGATGGGTATTGGAAGATGCAAGGGTTGCTTGTGGTTATATAGAAATATAGTAGTATAGCGTAGTGTAGCGGAGTACTACATTAAGATTTGTACAGTTTATACTTTCTAATTTGTAGTTTGTTTTCTTATTTATAAATTATGTATAGTAATAATTTAAATGAATTAACAGTGAATACATCATGCTGTTGTGAAACCAGAAAGCTCGACCACGAAACTACGAGTGGACTTTAATGCTTCAAATCCATCGGATAATGGCAATAGTCTTAATGACGTGCTTTATATAGGACTGGCCTTACAACAGGATCTAATTTTA
The DNA here is from genome assembly GCA_928272305.1 of Volucella inflata. NCBI lineage: Eukaryota > Metazoa > Arthropoda > Insecta > Diptera > Syrphidae > Volucella > Volucella inflata. Next base: position 43,730,816 of record OV743718.1, on the reverse strand, counting down.
CTAGATGCTCCGCTGGCGTAGCCACAAGTATGTCTTCAATGCCGACATAGCGAAAGTGTACAGGCAAATACGAATTCATCCTACTCATACGCCATTTCAGAGAATCCTTTTTAGAACATCTTCTGACAAGTTCGTTGAAGATTTTGAGCTGAAAAGAGTTACTTTTGGTATAAACTGTGCTCCGTATTTGGCAATTCATACTTTGTTGTAGTTGGCCGATGATGAGGAATCGAATTACCCCCTTGGGTCCAGAATGCTTCGTAATGACTTCTATGTAGATGATTTATTTTCCGGATCTCATTCTCTTCTGAAATCAATCTGAAATCATATCAATCCTAGACTCAGCTGGCAAGTGGACTTCCGATAATCTTTGCTGCAGAATATTCCTAAGGAGCATATCCTTAATGACCAATTTTTGGAACTTAATGATCACAGCTCCGTAAAAACTCTCGGGGTATTTTGGAATGCGAAATCAGATTCGTTTCACTTTAAGGTACATCCGATATCCATTTCGAATACTTGCACTAAGCGGGAAGTATTTTCTCAGATAGCCAAACTCTTTGATCCTGCAGGTTGGATAGCTCCAATAATAATCAAAGCAAAGATCCTAATGCAGCGTATTTGGAAAGACAAAACCCAATGGGATCAAAATCTTTCACCTTCTTCTCTATCCATATGGAAATCGTTTGTCACCACCTTCACAGATATCTCAAAGTTACAGATAACGCGTTGGATAGGAACAAATTCACAGAACATAATTCAAATTCACGGGTTCTGCGACTCCTCGGAGCTAGCCTATTCCAGATGTATGAGCCAACAGTTATGTGTCAAAACAAAGGTTGCACCCGTAGAACCAATCACGTTGCCAAGGTTAGAGCTATGCGGCGCAGTCCTTCTGTCGAAGCTTATGAAGACAATTATTCCCATGTTTACTGTCGCTGATTCTTCCATTTATTTATGGACCGACTCTTCTATCGTCCTGGCGTGGCTAGAAAAATCTCCTTGTTCTTGGAAGACCTTTGTAGCCAATCGCACTAGTAAAATAAAAGGCAATGTAGGAGACCTCAAATGGAGACATGTGGCTTCGCCAGACAACCCAGCGGATCTTGCAACTAGGGGGATGGCTCCTGGTGAACTTCTCGACAATGAATTATGGTGGCATGGTCCACAATTTCTACATAATACTGAGGTATGCTAGCCGTCCACTTCTCCTACATTTGTCAGTGAAGCTGACCTCGAGTCCATTCGTCAAGCATACTGGGTTCCTAAACTCAAAAATCTCATTAAAGCTGGTATAAACCACTGCAAAGTTTGTGTGATTCACAAGAAACAACTACGTTCTCAACTTATGGTACCACTTCTTCCAGAAAGAACTGACTTTTCAAAAACTGGTTTGGATTTTGCTGGGCCATTTGACATAAAAACTTATATTGGTAGAAGTTGTCGCATAACAAAGGGCTAAGTATGCGTGTTCGTGTGTTTCTGTACTAAAGCTATACATTTAGAGGGAACGACGGATCTATCTACAGCTGCATTTTTAGCTGCATTTCACCGTTTTATTGCGAGAAGAGGTCTTCCTCAAGTCCTCTATTCGGACAATGGAAGCAACTTTGTTGGAGCTGATAGAATTCTTAAGGACAATTTCAAAAAATACTTAAAGGAAGCCGCCTCTCAAATATTGGTATCGCACAATCATTCCATTTCTTGGAATTTTATCCCTCCAGGAGCGCCCCACATGGGTGGACTGTTGGAAGCAGGGGTTAAAAGCTTCAAACTCCATTTCAAAAAAATGACTACTGGCGCAAAATTCACGTTTGAAGAGTTTTCAACTCTGCTCTGTCGAATCGAAGCTTGTATCAATTCTCGTCCAATCAGTGCAACATCTGAGAATGTCGATAAAATTCTTCCTCTCACACCAAGTCATTTCCTGATCGGAGGTCCTCTTATTTCTTTACAAGAACCTATACCTAAAGAATCCTCCATTTCTCTTGTGAATCGATGGGAAAAGCTTAAGATTCTTCAACGACATTTTGCTAAACGTTGGAAAGATGAGTATCTTAAGGAAATGCATAAAAGATACAAATGGAAGTTCCCACACAGAGATGTACAGGTTTGGGATCTCGTAGTTGCACGAAAAGAGCACCTACCCCCTACGGAGTGGCAATTAGGCCGTGTCAGCAAAGTTTTTCCAGGCTCCGACGGTAGGGTACGTGTTGCTAGCATTCGAACTCAGCAAGGTGAAATAACGAGACCTATTGTAAAACTTTGTGTTATTCCTTCAGAATAACTTTGTTTAAGATAGATATGTACTTAAAACAGTTGTGATTGAATTAATTAAAGCGTTTGTCTTATATTGTATTGATTTTAATTATTTGATTTATTAAAGTTGTAATTGAAATGAACTATTAATACCGTACATGTATCTTATTTTTATTCATATAGGTACAAAATTTTACTTATTTAATATTGTTTACATAAAATCTCAAGAATGTAAATTAAATTATATAATTAAGATAGTTTAGACATCCCTTACTAACTTTCCTTCCTTCCGGAGTGAGTGGAACCCCTCCGGTAAAGTACAAAGGTTCCCAATCTGACTTACGTTCAGATATAGGGTCCAGCTAGGTTTGCAGAAATTATTTCTGCAAGGTGGGCGGCAATGTTTAAGCCAAAACAGCTCTCAACTAATGTTATATGTACACTTAACTAAATTCTACTCTTATACGAGTATGCAATATCACTCTTAAATAAAAAAATATATTATAGAACGCCCAGATGGCACTTGTGTTAGCAAAGTTGTATACCATCTACGGGCAACCTCATTACGTTTATATTTTACACTTCCTCTTTCAATTACTAACCTTCTTCGAGGTAAGACCAATTCAAGAATAAAAGGCATATTCCGTATTCACGACTAATTGCGTTTTATTTTTCCCTTTTCGTTTTCTCAACAAACTTCTTTCGAGGATCGTCTTTGCATCTCAACAGACGTAAACCACAGAGTGAGTGTGGGGTGGATGAAATAGCGGGAAGATTCGGGAATCTTTTGCGACCGAAAATTTCCACTTAAATTATATGGGAAACTCTACACCACGGTTGTTAGGCCAGCTCTTATATACGGTTAACAGTGCTGGACAATGTGCGAAGCGTTTAAAAACAAAATGACGGCAGCGGAAATGAAAATGTAAAGGATGTCTAGTGGAGTCACTAAACGCGATTGCATTAGATCTACGCGTATAAGAGGAAGTCTACATATAAAGAATTCGGTAACCGAACAGCTTGAGGCGAATAGAATAAGCTGGTATTGCCACGTTCAAAGAAGATCTGCGGAAAATCCGGTTAAAAATGCACTATCAACTACGGTCACTCCAACTGTAAGAAAACGAGGTCGAAAAATAATTCCTGGATTTCTCAGATGGCAAATGCGCAACAACGCTGGGGGCTAACCACTGAAGCGATCCAGGACCGAACATTATGTAGACGCGTTCTGCGGCCTGCGACATTAGCCAACCCCATAAGCGGAGCAGCAGCGATGCAGTAAAAATGGGAAACTCGTTACGCATAAGTTCGTATAATGAGGAAAGGGTTAATAAAAGGATAAGAAGAAGAAGAATATAAATACAAAAAATTTGATAGAAAATGTTCCTAATAATAGTGCAAATGAATTTAATATTATTAAAGATAAAATTGATTACAATGAATCTAAAATTTCATTTCTTCTACGTTCACCTTCCCTTGAATCACATACTGGATCAAACATATATGTTTCTTCCGGAATAGGACCATCGTGTTCGGGAATTATTTGAGATTCGGACATATTGAAAAAGTTGCATATACATGCATTTATTATTTCAGTAGTTTTTTTGTAGCATAATGCAAATTTCTCTCATTAAGGAGACATCTAAAACGGCTTTTTAGCACACCAATCGTCCTATCAACAATGTTCTTAGCTTTTGCGTGCATTTTGTTGAAGTACGCTTCCCTTGCCCCAGAACATGCATTCCTATATGGTGTTAATAGATAGGGTTGTAAGGGATACCCTAAGTCGCCTGAGAAAAAGTAAATATTAAAATTTATTCAATTTCGAATGCAGAGTACGTACCTAGATACATGGAACTGCGCTCTCCATTTTCATACCAGGTCTCTAGCACAAATTGCTAAAATTCCAAATGAAGGAATCGTGCGTTGATCCTGGGTATCGTGCATCAACATAGCGGATCATCATTTTATGGTTACAAGCCTAAAATCCCTTTTTTAATAATACAACTAACAATCATTGCATTGAGGCATTAGTATCCTTTTCTATTCAAATATTGATGCCGTAAACGTGACGGGGCAACGATGATGATGTGTGTTCCATCAATACAACCGACAATTCCAGATAATGGTGCTTTTGTGAAAATGAAATTTCTTGCTTTTTGTTATTTACCGTCGGTCATATCCACTTTTATCCAATTTGGACAAATTTCAGAACGAAGAACAGCCAACATTTCCGATAAAACAATTGAAACTGTTGGTTGTGCGAGACCCAGATCGAAATCGTTGCCTACATTCTTTTGATAGCTACCGTCAGCAAAAAAGCGTAGAACACATGCAAGTTTAATCATAGGTGGAATGGCGGAAGTGCGTTTGTACAACATTTTGCTTTTAACAACCGCATTGCGAAAACAACCTGTTGAATGCACCATACGTATGACTTGGGAGTTGGGAGAATTAGAATTATCCCTTGTATTTCTCCTTATTCTATATATTTGTGCGCTTCTTTCATAGTGGTATTCGTTTTCGAAAAATAAATCAACACTACTAATCATTTTGCTCTTTTTTACTGTAAGTTACAAAACAAAAAAAAAATTCAAACATTCTAAACAGACAACCAATTTTAAATTTTTCTGGCATTTCAGTTGCTGTCATCATTTTCTGTTTCTTTGTCGTGGCAGCAACTATTTTCAGGTGAATCAACAAAATCGCTAACCATAATACCGAGTAAAGAAAGATTTGCTGAGACTGCGACTCGCGCAATAGGGTGTAAATCTTTTCAGCTGATAAGCTGCGTTTCATTATGCGAAATTTGTCATCGATATTGCCAACAATTTTTGCCGCAAAATCATCATGAGCTACGAGCTCATTTCAAATTGTCGGTTCTACGCCACTTACACACCACAAATTCATGAGGGCCCTCTCTTCGACACCAAATACGAGTAGTTACAAAAAAATTGCAGAAAAAATCATCGAGTTATTTTTTTTTAAGACGATAATGGGTTAGCTCAGTGCCGACATGCAACGTGAAATCGCTGCAATTTTTGCCCAAGCATAGAAAAAAGTTGTGGCAACCTATCCACTTTTTTTTTTCAAAAACTATTATAAATACAAACAAGAAAAAAATTCCTGTAAATAAACAATTACACTTGCTGTATTTGGGAACAACTGGGCCTCCCTTTAAAAAAGCATTTGAACATTTTAACGATTTGATTGTATAACTGTAGATAACAAAATTATTTTGAAGTTTTGTTTATATAAGGAAGGTAGAGCTTTTCATTGGCAAACCCTCATTAAATTTTCAATTGATATGCATGTAGAAATGAACGCTCATTGACGTGTGATTCTGATAATTTGTTTAACTTAATTGATTACTGGGTTTTAACAGGCAAGTTTCCAATAAAGAAAGATCTACAAAGATATCCGATGTAAAAACAGGGTATTTTGAACCTAGGATAATAGTACACATAATCGAACATCGAAGTTGTTCTTTTTATATGTAAAATATTCCCGTACTGAGGGGATTTTGTATACTCTTGAAATGTTGTGCGCAAACACGGGAAAAAGAAAATTTGACAGGAAATAAAAAGAAATGATCCAAAGAGTCTTCAAAATGGGCCTTCGTAACCGAGTAATATGTTTAAACATGCTTCTGCCAAGTTTCCACAGTTGAACATAAGAAATAAGAGTTTGCAGTACATAAGATACAAGGCGATGGAATTAAGATTTTCGCACAAGGTCAAGTTTGTTTTTCTCTACAAATCTTACTGGAGTAAGAATACTTCGTAGTGTGCCCAAAACATGTACCATAAACTGCTTGTACGATTTAAATTTTCTTTGGGCTGCACTCTATAGTACAACGTTTCTTTTTCTTTAATTTCATTACACACTTCTATTCCCTCTGGTATATCTCATACCATTCTGTTTAGGACGCCTTTGTCTGGGGCCTCTGCGGATACCAGAAAGAATTGGCGAAAGTTTCAGATCGTTGGACAACACGAGTAGCCACTTGTTTGTCGAATGTAGTCAGATACCTTGGGATCTGGCTAGATCAATATCTGTATTTTAACAAACATATAGATGTTGCTCTGGCCAGAGCCAGAGGTGCTTTTGCCCTTACAAAGAGACTGTTTTTTAGCAAGCATCTTGATGCGAGGGTAAAGGTGATCTGCTACATGGCCCTTATTCGGGCTATGCTTACATTTGGCTGTCCCGTGTGGTTCAACGTGAGAGCAAGTCTTTTGGAAAAGATTCGGGTGTTTTAGAGGGCTTGCCTTAGGGCTTGTCTTCGCTTATACAGAACACCAGAGTCGGAGTACATAAAATTCTATCCTAATGAGGTCTTGTACAATAGGGCGAACCTAATACGAGTGAACAATTTTGTTATTAAGTTGATTCGAAGGCACGTTGCAAGAGCAATGACCTCGTCGAACAACCTGATCTCTGGGGCTTACTACCCCTATGTATCACGAGACAGTTCGCTTTGACGGCTTTATTCCTCCAGAAGCGTTCCTTTACCTCGATATGAAAGGTCTGATCCAGGACAGATTAGCGGTGCCGTTAATCTTCCACGTCGCTCGGACAGGCGACTCAACTACGACGGAGACGTCGCCCACGGCAGTGCGAAAAAGAAATTAAAAAAAAAAAGAACAGAGATCGGTAACTTTCTCTTAAAAAAGTGGTTATCCACACCACACAAAAAAAAAAAAAAAATAAGAAATAATACTTATACAATAAGTTAATTTAAGTAGGTTAAGTAGGCTTAAGATTTATTTTTTAGGTAGTCTGTAAGTTTTAGTTTATAAGTTTTATAATAATAAAAAAAACATCCATCTACTAAGTTTTTGATAACAAAATGTATTTTCTTAGTTCTAATTTAAGCGAATTAAAATAAATATTCATACACTACTGTAAGGAACGTCGAAAGACACTAGTTTAAGAATTATGTTTAACTTAAAGTGTCCGCATGGGGCCAGTAAGTTAGTTTAAGATAGTTTTAAGTTAATTAAGCTAATTTTTAAGCGTTTTTTTTGTATACCAAGTAAGATTTATTGAATTTGAAAAAAAAATGTTAAGATCGTTTAGATAAATCGTTTGTTTACGTGTATATGTGAATTTGCTTTCCGTTATCTCTGAACAAGTGCAAATAGATGCAGTCAAAATCAATAGGGCGCGTTGTAAGGGCTTAGTGAAAAAATATAATATAATGCATGCAGTATAAGGTTAATAATTACTTCTCCCAAAAAAACGGTTAGTAGCGTAGGCGGGGGTGCCGTTGAGTCGGTAGAGCGGTAAAAGCCAAGGGGACGTGTGACTCGATATATACGCCTCTGTTGACGTAATGAAGGACTTTAATTTGTTTTTTATTTTTATTGTTTTTTTTTGTACTTTTTCGAAACAATAATACAAAGATCTAACAAAGGTTACATTTTTAATTTTCTGAGGAGTCCTTACCCACAGCTATGATGTCCGGAGACTGCAGTATCTGTTAAAGTACGGGTTTTAAAAGGGTCAACCAAAGGGCAAAATATATTTACTAATTAACTAGTACGCGCAAGAAGTGTGGTGGGTAGAAAACGGTCGCAACGAATAACACATCAAACTCCTGATTGAGCAAGAGTGACGATGCGGCAGGAATGTTGCTTCTTGCTGGTCTTCCTCGTCTTCGCAGGGTTCGAACTGTTGTTCATATCTGGTTTCTTTTGTAGAGGTGAATTTGGTCAGGAACGAAACATGATATATCCCTCAGGGAAAAATAAGGTCGTCCATTGAAGCCACTTGGTAAGTTGATGCCCCAATTGTTGATAATGACGTATAAATTTGGAGGTAATCTTATTCGCAGACTTGCTGAGGACATCAGTATCCACTTATAGCCATCTATCGTGGCAAGTAGAGGTCCAACGAGATCTACTGCCAACACCGACGTGTCGGGCAGAACGTCACCATCGACATATATAACTTTGAGGTAGTTAAGGACTTTGTCTACCTAGACTCCGCTATAAATACAGACAACGACACCAGCGCTGAGATCAAGCGAAGAATAACTCTTGCCAACCGCTGTTTCTTTGGGCTAAGAAGGCAATTGAGTAGCGAAGCCCTCTCTCGGACAACAAAAGTCACCCTTTATAAGACCTTAATAATCCCGGTCCTGCTCTATGGCGCAGAGGCATGGACATTATCAAAAATGGATGAGGGTGTTCTTGGTTGCTTCGAGAGAAAAATTCTTCGGGCGATCTTCGGTCCAGTCTGCATTGAAGCAGAATGGAGGAGGAGATACAACAATGAACTCTACGGACTATACAGCGACATCGACCTAACTAGAAGAGCGAAGATCTAAAGACTGAGATGGCTGGGTCATGTAGAGCGTATGGACACCAATGCTCCGGTCCGAAAAGTCTTCGAATCCGCTCCCGAGGGACAGCGCAGTAGAGGAAGGCCAAGACTCAGGTGGCGCACGCAAGTGGAAGGGGACCTCAGTCAACTTAGCGTGCGAAACTGGAGGCAGCTAGGCAGGGATCGAGCTGGCTGCGGGTATGGAGATTCGGCTATAGGCGCTGACATTTGTCAGTGTTGTCTTAAACGCTTTTGTTCAGGATATACAGCCCTTACTAATGCTGTGTTCGCTCTGGGGGTCCACCCACCGCAGACGACGATCAAATCACGGGTTAACATCGCCAAACAACCGTTTCGCAAAGACCGAAAAGGATTGGAATGCCGAAGAAGGTGGATGCTTGGGTTCCTTACGAACTCAGTGAAAGAAACATTATGGATTACACATTGGTCTGGGAGTCTTTTTTGAGATGGAACTCGATTGAGGTTCCGTGATCCATATTTAACTGAGCTACTGAATGGGGTATTTTCACTATCAGAAATGACAAGTATCTAATTTTGGGTGTTGTTGTTTTGTTGAGCAAGGTTATTTGTTATTTTCGGAAATGTAGATACGAGGGCGGGTCAATAAGTTCGTGACTTTTTGAAACTCTGACCTCTTTACTGAAACAGCAACACTGCTCCTGTCAACAGGCATCTGTCAGTTGACTCCTGTCAAAATTTAAACTTGCTGCGTCAGTTAGTTTGTGTTTGACAGCTATTTTTATCAGACTACTCACTAATTTGAGGAGAAAATGGAAAAAAGTGAATTTCGTGTGCTTATTAAGCATTATTTCTTGCGAAAAAAAAACCATTACCGAGACCAAGGCTAAGCTTGATTAATACTATGGGGACTCTGCACCATCGATTTCAATGGTAAAAAAGTGGTTTACTGAATTTCGTTGTGGCCGTACAAGCACTGAAGATGCCGAACGTCCTGGACGCCCAGTTGAGGTCTCTACACCCGAAACAATCGAAAAAATTCACGATATGGTGTTGGCCGACCGAAGATTGAAAGTGCGAGAGATTGTGGAAGCCGTTGGGATCTCGCATGGCTCAGTGGTTTCAATTTTGAATGATCACTTGGGCATGAGAAAGGTTTCCGCAAGATGGGTGCCGCGTTTGCTCACAGTCGACCACAAACGCAATCGTGTTTGCCATGGCAAAAATCCATGAATTGGGCTATGAATTGCTCCCTCATCCACCCTATTCTCCAGATTTGGCTCCGAGCGACTACTTCTTGTTCCCAAACCTGAAGAAATGGCTTGGTGGAAAAAGATTTGACTCCAATGATGAAGTCATCTCGCAAACAAAGGCCTATTTTGAGGACCTTGACAAATCATTTTTTTTGGAAGGGATAAAAAAATTGGAGAAGCGTTGGACAAAGTGTATAGAGCTCAAGGGAGACTACGTTGAAAAATAAAATTATTTTTTTATCAAAAAATCTGTGTTTTAATCCAAAAGTCACGGACTTATTGACCCGCCCTCGTAGTTAGCGCAAAAACCGATGTCGTCCAAAAGGCGTTTGAAATGTACATAACATTGAAGATTCCTCATCCATTTGTATCATCCAAAACCCTGAATTGGCGTCTAGAACCGAAAAATAAATACTAGATATGACATTACCTTGAGCTCCAGTGTCCACTTGAAAGGATACTGCACTATGATTAATTTGTAAAGACACGTACCACTGCGGGTCACTATCTTCATACTGTTGACGTTGTTGCTTTTCGTTTTGATTTTGTAGAACACCAATGAACAATGTTGATTGAACAGATTCTTTTTTTTTTTTTTTTTTCCATGCATTTTTATTTAAATTCATTTGTTAATACTTAAGTGCTAAACAAAAAAACGCTTAAAAACTAGCTTAATTTACTTCAATTCTTCTTATTTTTACTTACTGGCCCTATAAGAGCGCTCTAAGCTAAACATAAAACTTAACTATGTCTTTCGACGTAACCTAACTGTTTTTTTTTTTTATATATATTTTTTATTTCATGTACATTATACTTAGAACTAAGAAAATATAAATTGTTTTAGCAAAAGCTTAGTGAAAGGACATTTCGTTTACATAGAACTTAAAACTACTTACAAAATAATTCTTAGACTACTTAGATTATCTTACACTACGATACGTAATTAAATACGTACTTGTTTTTTGTTTTTTATGCTACCCATCTCTTCTTTTTTTTTTAATTTTTTTTTTCTTTTTAATTAATTTTTTTATTTCTTTTTTCTTTTTAAAAATTATTTTAACACTTGATTAACCTACCTAAACTATGTAAGCCGGCCATGACTTAAAATTTAAGTAAACCGACTTTGCGTCTTATCGACGCTACCTCGAATTAGAAGGAAACGACGAAAGAGCTCCCTCTCTTTCAATAAGCCACCAAAATTCTTGGTGCTGCCGAGCAATGTCTCTCAAATCGCGACTCCCTACCGCCCTACTGAACCGGAGACGCTCCGCACTGCCGTGTGCGATGTCTCTGTCGGAGTTGAGTCGCCTGTCTGCAGCTGTTCGAGCAACGTGGAAGATTAGCGGCACCGCTAATTTGTCCTGGATCAGCCCTTTTTTATCAAAATAGAGGAACGCTTCTGGGGGAATAAAGCGCACACTGTCGTGATATAGATAGTTAGGGTAATAAGCCCCGGAGATCAGATTGTTCGTCGAAGCCATTGCTCTAGCAATGTGCCTTCGAGTCAGCTTAATGACGAAATTGTCCACTCTAATTAGGTTCGCCCTGTTGTACAGGACCTCGTTAGGATAATATTTTATGTACTCCGATTCTGGTGTTCTGTACAAGCGAAGACAAGTCCTAAGACAAGCCCTCTCAAACACCCGAATCTTTTCCAATAAGCTTGCTCTCACGTTGAACCACACGGGACATCCAAATACAAGCATAGGCCGGATAAGGGCCATGTAGCAGATTACTTTTACCCTCGCATCGAGTTGCCTGCTATAAAATAGTCTCTTTGTAAGGGCAAATGCACCTTTGGCTCTGGCCAGAGCAACATATATATGTTTGTTAAAATATAGATATTGATCTAGCCAAATCCCAAGGTATCTGACTACATTTCGACAAGCAAGTGGTTGCCCGCGTTGTCCCTCGATCGAAAACTTTCGCCAGTTCTTTCTGGTATCCGCAGAGGCCCCAGACAAAGGTGTCCTAAAAAGAAAGGTTTCAGACTTCTGAAAGTTGATCTTCAACTTCCAGTCATCGCAATATCGTTTAATCTTATCGAAGTCACTTTGCAAGAGCATATTAATGACCTCGACTTTTGGACCTGATCTGTAAGCTATCAAGTCGTCTGCGTACGCTATGGCATGGTGAAGTGAACTCACAAGATCGCTTGTGTAAATGTTAAAAAGGATCGGTGAATTAATCGCACCTTGTTGCAGACCATTTTTAATGTTAAACATTCTAGCAGAAGTCGCATCGCCATTCTTCACGATGAACTTTCTACCGGAGAGCATATCAAAGAGAATATACAGCAGTGGTTTACATATGCCCAGCCTGTTCAACTTCTAGCCATACGGTGTCAAAAGCCTTCTCCAAGTCAATCAAGCAGGCGCCTGTGCACTGTTTCTTGCTATTGTTCCACTGGATATCGGATACCAGTTTAGACGCGGCATGTGATATATCATGTCCCGCCTTAAAACCGAACTGATTATCTGGAACTATATTTTTGTCCTCAACCCACTTAGTCAGGACTCTATTGATCACTTTTTCGAAAACTTTGCTGATATTCGGAAGGAGACTTATCGACCGAAGATTCGCCGGATTGGACATGTCTTTATCCCTTTTGGGAATGGGATGCACCATCGCTGTTTTCCAATGCATTGGATAATAAGCATTGTTCAAAGCATTATTAAACAGGATGGTATAAATGTCCACCACTTCTGGTGGGAGATGTCGAAGCACAATGTTCGGTATTCCATCTGTTCCCACTGATTTCTTACTTCTTAGTGATACGAAGATAGTTTGGAGCTCTTCCTTCGAAATGAACGGGGGAAGATCCCTTTGGTCGGCGATGGCCATATTTGCCATATTTTCGTCATTGAACTCAGTGAACCCTGAGCTCTCGAATCGCCAGTGCTCTATATCATTTCGAAGGTAGGAATTGTACAAAAGAACCTGATTTTCCAGGTCGTGGTTACAACCAATGACAACATTTGCCTTGTATACTTCCTGAAAAATCGCTCCTATGGTCTCAATCGTCTCCTGCGGATCTTCGACCACGAAGAAGTTGTCGTCGTCTACCGCTTCTCCTGGATCTACGCCTGCAGTTATCAGTATTTGTTCATTGTCTGTTGTTCGAGGGATCTTTAGACATGGAAGATCGTTTTGATCTTTCCTCCGAAATATTTTATTTATTTGCGGAAACATATTCGGGTTGCTAGTGTTTACAGCTCGAATTTTATTGTTCCAATACAAACTTACAGACGCCCTGTAATTTTCTTTTATTAATGTTTGGAGGGTTTTGATCAACGACTTCAGTGTCATGATTTCGGGGTTATGTCTGTCAGTAAACTGTCTATACAAGTTTTTTAGTCTAGATAGTAGTCTGCTTTTGTGTTCGTGCAGTGCGTTAACAGTTGCATTGCGGAATGTGTCTTCGTTTTCGGAATGTTGATACCGAGGTATCGTACTGTCCATTGTTCGTTTTATGGTCTCGTCCATTTGTTTTAGGTACTTGTCAATCTCCTCATTTGACAAATTCCTATTGGACGGCGGGTGTATCGAGTTCGAGGAGAGTGCTCTCGTCAATGTTCTTGAGAAGTGAGTCCAACGTACCCCACTGTAGTTGAAAGAATACCTTTGAACAAACTCTTCCAATTCCGCAATTTCGTTTGGAACAGTTATTTCGGTACTAAGACCGCAATGGTCACTGTCATATACGAACGTGCGTAGACAGTTTATAGTATGTTGAGTCGTGCCGGTCAGTTGTATACGTGTGCCGAATAGCAGCAGATCCAGATAGGAGCCGTGCCTGGGAAACGACGGACTATCCGTCGCCTTAAGACGGAGTCGGTACATTACACTGTGCTGACCCCACCAATTAAGTAGCAGGTTCCCTCTAGTGTTTGGAGTATTATTTCCCCAATCTCTATGTTTGGCGTTTAAATCTCCACCGATTATGAAGTAATTCTCCTCGGATTCCAGCCTGAGGAATCGAAAAAGTGTCTCGAGTTCTGAGATAAATAAACTGGATTGAGTAGCTTCAGGTGCATAGACGAAGACCATGTACAACCGTTTTCCACTACGGAGCGGGATGTACACAATGCGCGCCTCAAGCACCTGGAACCTACGCACTACACGGCTGTACACTCTTTTAAATCGCAAACTTTTTCTAATGAAGATTGCAACACCACTTCCTTGCGTAGAGTTGGGTCGGTTTCTTCTTAATATTCTATATCTTTTGTGCCTCATTTTGTGTTTTTTTGGTTAGCTTAGTTTCGCTAACCAAAAGCACATCAGGGACCTGGTCTTTGAGCAACTTAAACAGTGCGGCTCTTCGTTCGATCCTTATCAAAGAATTTACATTCAAAGCAAGGACCTTTAGGGTTCGCTCCGCCATGTTCGTACACATTACGACTGGAGGTGCGTTAGGGCCGGCAGCAACGCGTAGATTTGGTCTACACGCGTGGTCTGTTCCGTTATCAGACGTTGAAGCTGAGCGATCTGCCCCTGAATAGAGAGCAAGATAGCTAGCATATCAGAAGTTGATTCAGGTGCTCTAGGCGCAGGGGCCTGAGAAACAACCTTCGCTTGTTGTGCCGTACTACCTCTACCTGCCGCCATTTGGGCGAAGTTAATTTGAGGAGTGACGGCTGGTGTTTTAATATGTACGGGTGGACGTTTAACCTCCACTTTTTGCTGCCGGGCTGAATTTATTGTCTTTATGTATTGAAACTTAGGACAACCCCGATAGTTTGCGGTGTGTCCCGCGTTCTTGCATAAAGCACACGAGAGCTGACTTCTTTCTGTCGTACCATCTCTACCCAGAGAGCATTCCTCTGATTTGTGGTCCTTTCCACACTTCACACATCGAGGTTGCATCTCGCAGTTCGACGCGGCGTGCCCGAACCTTTGACAGCGAACGCATTGCAAAATGCTATCGCTCCTTTTTACTTTTTCCCATTTTATAGACTGATAGTTTAGGAATTTAATGCTCCTTAAACTATCAAGTTTACTATTGAGAGTGAGCTGAACAAGGAAGAGCGGTAGTTTCCGTTTCTCCCTTTTGGCTCTAGCCGTGACGAACGGCTTAACCCCTACGAATTTGAGCTCGTCGCACTCTTTCTCTTTCAACAGTGCGAGGAGCTCCTCCGGATCAGCCGACGGTTCTAGACCCCTCAGCAGCATCGTTTGTAGCTTATCACATTTAGGGGTGAAGGAGAAGAACTCCGTCGTGCTGCTTTTGTTGTTTTTGTTTAGACTGTTGTTGCTGAGTTAGCTTCAACTGTTGTTGTTGGTTCTGTGCTTGTTGTTGGAGTAGGCCGAACTGGAGATCTTGCTTCTCCTTTTCTCTTCTCGCACTTTGCTTAGCCTTAATCGTTTTTTGTAGCTCAACTATGCTGCTTTTAAGAGCTTCAACTTCCTCTTCTTCGTCTTCAGACTCTGAGGCTGCGAGATACGCAAAGCTATTCGTATCTCCCGTATAACGCCCTTCTCCACCGTCGGAGACATATGGGTATTCGTCGCAATCTACTTCGTCACGACGTATTCTGACTGCTGCTGCTGACGACTCTTCTATCGTCCTGGCGTGGCTAGAAAAATCTCCTTGTTCTTGGAAGACCTTTGTAGCCAATCGCACTAGTAAAATAAAAGGCAATGTAGGAGACCTCAAATGGAGACATGTGGCTTCGCCAGACAACCCAGCGGATCTTGCAACTAGGGGGATGGCTCCTGGTGAACTTCTCGACAATGAATTATGGTGGCATGGTCCAAAACTTCTACATAATACTGAGGTATGCTGGCCGTCCACCTCTCCTACATTTGTCAATGAAGCTGACCTCGAGTCCAAACCTATAAAATCATTTCATATCCACTCCAATCAATTGGAAGATATACTACTTAGGTTTTCGTCCTTTTCCCGAGCTCTGAGAGTAATATAATATATCCTACGGTTCACTCACCAATTAAACCCTAGGTTAAAGCATAGAAATTCATATCCAACTAAAGATATTACCAGAGAAGAAATAGTTACTACCAAGGAAAAACTTTTATAACTCTTTCTCAAAAGATATATTTCCAACCTGAATACGAAGGGCTGCATAATAGACAATCGATCAATCGATCAAGTAAACTTTTAGCTCTGAATCCAATTCTTGACGCCAATGGCATAATGCGAGTAAATGGCCGCCTAACTAATTCTAATCTGTCATGGAGTGAAAGATATCCCATCCTCTTACCTTATAATTCACACTATGCCAAACTTCTTGTGAACTTCGTCCATGAGATATCCCTCCATGGAGGAAACCGGTTGATGTTGGTTCTCATTCGTCAAGCATACTGGGTTCCTAAACTCAAAAACCTCATTAAAGCTGGTATAAACCACTGCAAAGTTTGTGTTATTCACAAGAAACAACTACGTTCTCAACTCATGGCCCCACTTCCTCCAGAAAGAACTGACTTTTCAAAACCCTTTTCGAAAACTGGTTTGGATTTTGCTGGGCCATTTGACATAAAAACTTATATTGGTAGAAGTTGTCGCATAACAAAGGGCTACGTACGCGTGTTCGTGTGTTTCTGTACTAAAGCTATACAGATCAGATCTATCTACAGCTGCATTTTTAGCTGCCTTTCACCGTTTTATTACGAGAAGAGGTCTTCCTCAAGTCCTCTATTCAGACAACGGAAGCAACTTTGTTGGAGCTGATAGATAGAAGGACAATTTCAAAAAATATTTAAAGGAAGCTACCTCTCAAATATTAGTATCGCACAATCATTCCATTTCTTGGAATTTTATACCTCCAGGAGCGCCCCACATGGCTGGACTGTGGGAAGCACCCCTGCTTTCCCTTAAAAGCTTCAAACTCCATTTCAAAAAAGTGACTACTGGCGCAAAATTCACGTTTCAAGAGTTTTCAACTCTTCTCTGTAGAATCGAAGCTTGTCTCAGTTCTCGTCCAATCAGTGCAACATCTGAGAATGTCGATGACATTCTTCCTCTCACTCCGAGTCATTTCCTGATCGGATGTCCTAAAGAATTCTCCATTTCTCTTGTGAATCGATGGGAAAAACTTAAGATTTTTCAACGACATTTTGCTAAGCGTTGAAAAGATGAGTATCTTAAGGAAATGCATAAAAGATACAAATGGAAGTTCGCGCACAGAGATGTACAGGTTGGGGATCTCGTAGTTGTACGAAAGGAGCATCTACCTCCTACGGAGTGGCGATTAGGCCGTGTCAGTAAAGTTGTTCCAGGCTCCAACGGTAGGGTACGTGTTGCTAGCATTCGAACTCAGCAAGGTGGAATAACGAGACCTATTGTAAAACTTAGTGTTATTCCTTCAGAATAACTTTGTTTAAGATAGATATGTACTTAAAACAGTTATGATTGAATTAATTAAAGAGCTTGTTTTTTATTATATTAGTTTTAATTATGTGGTTTATTAAAGATGTAATTGAAATGAACTATTAATACCTTACATGTACCTTATTTTTATTCATAGAGATACAAATTTTTACTGATTTAATATTGTTTATCTAAATGTCTTACATATTTATAAAATTTCAAGAATGTTAATTGAATTATATAATTCCGATAGTTTTGACATCCCTTACTAACTTTTCTTCCTTCCGGAGTGAGTGGAACCCCTCCGGTAAAGTACAAAGATTCCCAATCTGACTTACGTTCAGATATAGGGTCCAGCTAGGTTTGCAGAAATTATTCCTGCAAGGTGGGCAGCAATGTTGAAGCCAAAATAGCTCTCAACTAATGTTATACACAAAGCTAAATTCTACTCTTATACGAGTATGCAATATCACTCTTAAATAAAAAATAAAATGTAGAACGCCCAGATGGCACGTGTCTACGGGCAACCCCACCACGTTAATATTTTACACTTCCTCTTTCTATTACTAACCTTCTTCGAGGTAAGAACAATTTAAGAATAAAAAGCATATTCTGTATTCACGACAAATTGCGTTTTTATTTTTCCCTTTTTTCATTCTAAACCAACTTCTTTCGAGGATCGTCTTTGCACCTCAACAAACTGCTGTCACCAAGTTATCCAAAGAAAATCTGTTATATCGCAGGAGCCAGTTGTTCCTTCATGACAGGAGGAATTGGTGTATAAAATACGATCGAAGTTGCCGTTGGACATAATCTCAGCGAACTTTTTCCGGTAAACTAGAGGTGGCGTGTGGTCCTTTAGTGTAGTGTCGAGCGAGGTATTTATTATCTGTGATGGAAACAACAATGGAGGTTTTATTGTCTCATAGATTGTTAGGTTCGGTATCGTTATGCCCGATGATTTTAAATAGCGGATAGAGTTGACCAAACCGCTTTTGATTTTTGTGATTGGAGTTATAATCCAACCGGATCTTCAATTGTCATGCAGAGGGTGTTTGTAATCGGTAAGGCTTTTTGCTACCAATTTGAGCTGTGGTTTTCATGTCGAGGAAGTAGAGGGTGTTTGTTTCAGCTAACAAGGAATCAATATGTGTTGATGGTAATGCTCCGACGGCTGTGCGCAATATGGTGTTTATTTTGATCTGAACTTCCCTGTCATTTTGTTTTGTTCAGTGCGAGTAGACAGTGATACCGTGTTGTTGTTGCGGTAAATTTTCCGCAACAAAGTTTACCCTTTTCCCTGTTCTTGTCCCTCCGTTCCCTCTTTTCTTTGAGTGGGAAGACCGAGCTCATGGTCCCATCAGCCATTGGCCCACCGACCACAGATCTCGGAAAGAACCCACGTAGGTTTCAGACTATTGTTACTCTCAGAGCAGGAACGAGGTGGTTCGGTCGGTGAAGCCCTAAGGATGATAGGGAGATTCACGACGAACCAGGAGCCCAGGGTGCGACAGAAGGTATACCAAGATCACCGTTGTCGGAGCCCATAGGCTAGACGGGAGACTCGCAACGGGCTGCATCAGACAGGACGCCAGAAAGTCATCGTCCGGTGGGGGACGGACCGTCCTTTCTAGCCAGGTACCCCAACACGATGATGACGGGTGAGGGAGGACGATCCCTGGAGCTTACACCCCAACGAAAGCCACGAAGACAAGCGTTTAGTATTACCGGCATCACATCTCGTAATCGATGTGAATGCTAACAATAAAATGTTTTGGGGGGAAGAGATGACGATCTCTTTTTAAGCTACACCCCCAACGAGGGAGCAACGGAGGAGCGACGTTGGTGTGCGGGCGAACGGCCAAGATAATAAGACACATCCCAACATCGTATCAACTCTTAAAATCAGGCTCGATGGGTGAAGGGATGACGACCCCTTTGAAGCCAGCACTCCATCGATGGAGCACCAAGGGAGCAGCAGAGGCTGTAGGCGGACGGTCAAGTAATGAGATAGCCTCCAACGAGGGAATATACAAACATAAACATAGATGAGAACAACTATAAACAATAACAACAACAAACCACAACAATAATTAATATAAACGATACAATAATAACAAAACAAAAACCACAACCAAATACCAGGCGGGCAGAAAGGCCCACAACCTAAACAAACAAAACAAACAAAGAAACAAATTAATAATTATGTCCCCCCATTCCCCAAAAATCTGAACGCCGATCCACCGGAGTAAGTAGGGACCCGGAGTAAAGTGGCATACATGCACGTATACTAAGGTTTGTTCGGGGGCAGTGGTTAAGAGAATGGCTAGACCGGTGAGATCTTTACCGATCTTGATGGAGCAGCGTGCATTCTCCATCGTCATCCTGCACAGACGGACGAGTTTGGCAGCGATGCCAAAACTAGACATTGCTCTATATAGCCCTTCTCTATAGATGCTGTCATCATGACTTAAAATCGATGAATAGGTGGTGGGTATCGATCTAAAGCTCATGGGTCTTCTCCAAGATCTGCCGTAGTGTGAATATTTGGTCGATGGTGGACTTTCCTGGCCTGAAGCCACACTGATATGGACCTATCAGGTTGTTGACAAACGGCTTCAGGCGTTCACACAATACGGCGGATAAGATCTTATATGCGATGTTAAGGAGACGGAGGAGAGGAGATGTAAAGCCTCTGTAGTTGGCGCATATCAGAGGGTCTCCTTTCTTGAGAATCGGACAAACAATGCTGAGGTTCCATTCATCGGGCATACTTTCGTCCGACCATATTTTACAGATGAGTTGGTGTACGCTCCTTACCAAGTCATCGCCTGCCGTTTTGAAGAGCTTGGCAGTCAGGCCGTCCGCTCCAGCAGCTTTGTTGGACTTAAGCTCAGATATAGCTATCTTCACTTCATCCAGCTCGGGTGGACGGAATCGTTGGTCATTATCGTCCACGTTAAAAGGTTGATTCTGCCTCACAGCGGTATTTGGTCCGTCATCGCCGTTATACAGTCTGCAGAAATGGTCTTTCCAAATCCTCAGCATCGACTGCGATTCTACTACGATGTTCCCTTGTTCATCTCTACAGGCTTCGGTTCGGGGTTTGTTTCCGCGGCTTGTTATTTTTAACTTTTGGTAAAACTTCCGAACCTCATTCCTGGAGTAGCATCTCTCAATTTCCTCGATCGCGCGCTTCTCATGCTCTTTCTTCTTCCTCCTGAGAAGCCGGTGCTCGTCTCTCCTCTTCCGTTCATAGAGCTCATGAGCAGCTCTGGTCTTTCTAAGCAGGGGCGCGTTATATGCATCTTGCTAAACTGCATGTGCTTGCCGGCATTCATCATCGAACCAGGGGTTTCGTTGTGGTGGACGAGTGAAACCCAGCACATCAGAAGCGGCATCTCTGATGGCGTTTTGGCGTTTTTTCAATGGTCTTCGATGCTTGATGCTGGCGACATTGGACCTCTTAAGAGATTAAGAGACACTTGATCAGGAAAGGACCTGGCGATCTCTTGCAATTGTAGCCGTCTGACGTCGAATTTTCTCACAGCATTAGTTTGTCTTGGCGTAGTTTGGGCTATCCGCAACCGTACCGTGGCTAAAACAAGGTAATGGTCCGAGTCGATGTTGGCTCCTCGGAACGTACGGACATCCATAATACTGGAGGAGTGTCTTGCCTCGATCACAGTGTGATCAATCTCGTTGGCTGTTAATTGATCAGGGGTTCTCCAAGTCCCCTTGTGTATATCGAGATGTGGGAACCACGTGCTAGATACGACAATGTTTCGTCCCGCCACAAAGTCGATTAGCCTGAGTCCGCTATCGGAGGTGGTGTCGTGCAGACTATGTTGCACGATCGTTCCACCAAAGATACCCTCAGATAAGATAAAATCAAAGGATAAAATCACCGAGGATAATTTTAATGTTATAGCTAAAGCATTGCTCGTAGGTCTTGTTAAGGAACTCATAGAACGCATCCTTGGTGTCGGAATCCTTCTCCTCTGTGGGGGCATGCGTGCATATAAGGCTAATGTTGTCGAATTTGGCCTTGATACGGATTGCTACGAGGCGCTCGCTCACATGCCGGAAGCTGAAGACTTCTTGTCTTAGTCTGCCTCCGACAACAATTCCGCATCCAAACAAGCGCTGGTTTTGCCGTCGATAGCAATCGCCGTAGTAGATGTCGCAGTTTTTCGTCCTCTTTTTGTCCGGCCCATCTCATTGCATATCTTGGATGGCGGATATGTCTGCTTTGCAGCAGTCTAGGGCTGCCGTTAGTTGTTCCGCTGCACGTGGTCTATTAAGGGACCTAACATTTCACGTGCATATCCGAAGCTCATTGTCCTTAAATGGTTTACGTGGGTTGCCAACAGTGGATCCGTCCATATTCAAGGCTTGTTGATGTTTCGTAACTCGATTTTTATTTATTTTTTAAACGGCCGGGCAATTACCCCGGCAGTACAACCCCCAACCTGGAGGACCAGTTCCATTTTTAATGCCCCTAGGACGAGGGTTCGGTTACACTGAAGCCAGTAACCCGTTCGGGGGTGTGAGCGCTGCCATTGGCCCATATAGGGCTTGTCCGCAACCATCTCTTTCCAAGACCCTGACTAAGGCTTGGAAATCCTTACCGGCCTCAGCTCCAAATATGTCGGATTCGCCCGTATAAGAGCTATACGGTATACCAAAAATCCACGCCAGCAAAAGCTGTGTTTCGAACAAATCACCACTTTTTTTTAATTTTGAAAGTCATGATTTCAATTTAAACAATTTAACACACACGAATCTTCAGCTTGCAGATGGCAAATTTTACTTTAATTGAGGAATTGCTCATGGAATTTCAAAGCGAATTAAACGTAATGTCACTTTTGCGGAAGTTTTTTTGCCACTCCATCGAGTTAAATGTTATTTATTATTAATATCGTATTTGTCAATTAAGATATTGAAGCTTGCCAATTTTAGGAAAATACAAACAATATTGTCTGCATACCTGGTAAGGTATTATAAAGAAGCCTTAATATATGTATTAAATCAATTTAAGCACTTCCCTAAATCTTTCCAAGAACAAATTGGCATGTGATTCTTCAAAAATCAATGCTGTACGAAATCGTATAGCTTCATGGTGGGAGTCCGAATAGGACGGAGAGTTTTTCTTCACTCGGAATGATTCAGGATATAAATATTAACGGTTGTTTTGTGCTTGAAACTCTACAACAGCCAAATCTACATGCCAGTGTTATGCCTTCACATGCAGATTTTTTCTGACTGAGTTCCAATTACACAAATGAAAAACTTGTCATGAGTAGGATTCGAACTTTGACCATCCGAGTGAGAAGCGATGGCTAGTACCACTACACCACGGCCACCCCTTTTGATGTTAGTTTCACTCCGCAATCCCAGTCACTTTGATTGGCGGTGGTGGTAGATTTGGGCTTTTTTTCAGTTTATTTTCTGAATGAGTATTTACATTATATTTTTTTCCGACTTATTTACCTTCGCCACTTGTTGAATGATGATTTTGTGGGAGGAACCGGCTCTTCATGGAAGTCCGTTTTGTGACTAAAGTCCCCTTCATCAGTTTCATAAGTTGCTCTGCCATATGAGTTACAACTTACTGCAGACCCTTTTATACCCTTATTAGTTTCGTCTTTGGCTTTAAGTCCTTCCAATTCTTTCTTAAGTTCTTCGCAAAGCATTTTCATTTAAGATGAACTGGACCGAATTTTATCTTTTTGCTGAACTTACTTACCTTATCTCAGGTGGTAACTTATACAAAAGGTCATTTTTTGATATCCACCTTGCTCGTTAAAGCCACTTACTCGTATGAACTCCGATATATCAAAGAGCAAACTATTCAAAAAGTTTTTATCGCCCATGTTTCCTTTTTCTGCAAGCTTGGACCTAAAAACCATCTGGCGTCTCCAATAAAAATTAGTTAGTTAGTCCACTTTGTAGCATTGTCATTTACATTCATCATAGCAGGGATCCATTTCCATTCTTTCAGTTTTGCCATTGGTAGGATTTTCGCCACACAGGGGAAGTGAGTGAACCAGGCAAACATTTTATGAAGTCCTTTGAATTTGTTAGTATGTATGTTTGCCCAATAGACAATTTATGCTGCTTCAATATCGAGCCCATTAACCTGGAACCTAATTGAACTTGCTTCTCCGAAGCGAAGATATGCTACTCGTATATCGTCCACACTGGCATCCACATAGATGTAAAATTAGATCTGAATACTTCCGGATAGTAAAAGGTGAGCTAACAGCTACTATGGAAGCGAAGTTGCTAGCGGCCATACGAATATCAAAATTACAGATGACTTTTTAAAAAAATAGATGGGTCAGTGGAATTTCAGTTTGGATGTTGTTTGAGATCACGAATTGTATCTGGGTTATTGACATAGACATTACTCTTCTATTATCCCCACAGGAAAAAGTCATAAGGTGTCAGATCACCTGACAACTTCTCCTCTAACCGAAATAATGTGATCTTAAAATTTCGTGCGCAATAAATTGACCGATTGATGACTTGTTTTGGCGATAGCACCATCCTGTTGAAACAAGAAAACATCCAGACCCAATTCATTTAATTTTGAGAAAAATAACCTTCGCCTTTCCGGTTCCTACTAAACTTCTGAGATCATTATTGAAACTGTCGTCTTCCTTCTGAGCCAGGAGCTCAAACCTCTTGTCTAATTTCCTTCTAATAGATAAGTTGACTTTTGCGCAGTTATGTCTGCACCATTTCGTCGAAACCATTAAGCAAATTGCACTGATTGCAATTACTTTTCTCCCTTGTCCCTGAGCTCTTAACAGAACTCACAAGAATTTTCAGCACCAGCAGCAGAAACTCTCCGATAGTGTAAAACAATTAGAACTGACTTTCAGAAATGTTACTCTCTTAGCAACTCCAGTCGAGGTCGCAATTTAAAGTGCTTTTTTCGAACTATATTAAACTTTAGTTAATGAAATATAAATACAGAAAGTAAAATATGAAGTTTGAAGTACTAAAATCGAAGTCATTTCTTCTTAACTGCCAACGTACGAATGTTTTAATTATTGCCAAAAACCTTCAGTTGGCACTTTGATTTACGGCAGTATTGTGCTTACTTCTGGTTGTCAGATTTGAAGAATTTAACTGATTTATTCTTCTTTTCTCCTTTTTTATTACGAAATTGTAGGAATTAATATCTACATATACGAGTATGTATATATTTAGTATAAAATGTATTTTGAAGAGCGTTTGATTTTTCTAAACATCTTTCGTATTCAAAGTTAAACACATAGATTCTTTTTTCGTCTTTCTAAATTCAGTTCAGGAATCCACCAGCATCTTAAAGTTTGGACTTACTTTGGCTCCAGCAACTCCATATAGACACAATAGGCGTGTTGTGTTTTGTATACGACAACAGGCGTTTGTTTGTTTGGTTCTCTATATAGGCTCACATAAAATTCACATGTAAAATACAACAGCAATTAAGACTGTATGGAATTAGTTATTCTGAAAAGTTATCGATTGTTATGTAATTAGTCCCTATAAAAACAGTGGTCCTAAATCATTTTATTGGATGGGGCGCATAAAATCCGTATCAACCGTGAAGAAGTTGATAACTCATTGTTTTTCAGGGCAACGATTCTTATACTTGTATACTAAATTTATCTGTTTTAAAATAGTCTCATTTCCATGAATTCGTTAGTGGAATTGAGCTGAAACGGTGGACCCTAAGCTACCTTACGGTAAAAAAAACACAGTTTTCATGATAACACGACCAATCAACTTCTTCACGGTTGGTACGGAAATAAAAATACATCCGGCATGTAAAAAGAAAATTCCAAAGAATACGCCAGAAAAACTAAGAACACATTGCAACAACAACAAATATTTGAGCTTTTGTTTATGTTTTTTAAATAAACAATTGGAAAATATGAGCAAAGGAGTCAGTTTTGAGGTTGTTAAAATTTTTGCAAATCAACAAAACCAACTGAGAAATGTGATCAGACTGCTGCCAAATTTTAAGGATTGAATGGCTTAGCCCTGACAGGTGTTTTTCTGGTGCCAACTTTCTTTAACCTATATAGAAAATACGCCTAATACATATATGTATAAGCTAAAAACAAAGTATGCTCTAAAAAAAAGCACCCTATCGGGGCTAAGTCTTTTCTTCTCTAAAATTTGGCAGCACAATGTCTGATTTTTTTGTTTTGTATAGTTTTAAACAACTTCCTTTGCTAATATTTTCTCTACGGGCAATTACCCTGACAGTACAACCCCCATCCTGGAGGACGAGTTCCATTTTTAATGCCCCTAGGACGAGGAGTCGGTTACACCGAAGCCAGTTACCCGTTCGGGGGTGTGAGCGTTGCCATTGGCCCATATAGGGCTCGTCCGCAACCATGTCTTTCCAATACCCTGACTAAGTCTGGGAAATCCTTACCGGCCTCAGCTCCAAATATGTCGGATTCACCCGGATAAGAGCTATACGGTATACCAAAAATCCACGCCAGCAAAAGCTATGTTTGGAACAAATCACCACTTTTTTTTAATTTTGAAAGTCATGATTTCAATTAAAGCAATTTAACACACACGGATCATCAGCTTCCAGATGGCAAATTTTACTTTATTTGAGGAATTGCTCATGGAATTTCAAAGCGAATTAAACGTAACGTCACTTTTGCGGAAGTGTTTTTGTTGTTCGTTTGCAGGAGCTAAACTTTCTAATTTGCAGATAATAGTAAAATAATATTATTTTAATATATAATTTTGTTAAGAAAAACAATGCCGCTCAATCGAGTTAAATATTATTTATTATTAAAATTATGTTTGTCAATTAAGATATTGAAGCTTGCCAATTTTAGGAAAATGAAAAACAGTATTGTGCGTTTGTCTGCATACCTGGTAAGGTATTATGAAGAAGCCTTAATATATGTATTAAATCAATTTAAGCACTTCCCTAAATCTTTCCAAGAACAAATTGGCATGTGATTCTTCAAAAATCAATGCTGGACGAAATCGTATAGCTACGTTTCCACATCCGCCAGATTGAACACCTTTCATTTTCAATTTGCCTAATACATTGTCACGAATTTCAGTAGTTTGACAGTTTATTGCTAAGAATGTTCCTCGGCCCCTAGTTGAATTCAGTAAATTTGGGTATTCTCTTTCAATACTGAGAAGTCCGGATTTTAAAACATTTCCCACCCTGCATACTCTTTCAAGCAGAAGTTCTTCACGCATTACTTTTAAAATTTCTTCTAATAGTAAAATCTTTGATGGATCTCCCATCCATGTATTAAAAACTCGGTAAGGTTGATCTGGTTTCAATTCCGATTTATGAAAATAGCCTCCAATTTGCATTTTCTTACTAAAAGTAACAATATCGGGTGGTGATTCCAAATTAAAATGTTCATGACACCACATTTTTCCAGTTGGTCCGCAACCAGTTTGAACCTCGTCGATTAAAAGCGCACAATTATATGTTTTACATAACGACTGCAATTTTTGAAAGAACTGAGGGGATGCTTCGTTATCGCCACCTTCACTTTGAATTGGTTCAATTACTATGCCAGCTACCGGTTTTCCTATTTTTTCAAATTTAATAATAAGGTCTGCAACTTCTGCAAGGCACCGCTCATCTTCAATCTTATTTTCTGGTTCATTCTCATTAAGAGGATATCTATAAGCAGGGAAGGGTGCGATAGGCCAGTCAAAGGATGGTATATCAATTTTATGTATATATTTCGAATGAGTTGTCGACAATGCACCAAGAGTTCTTCCGTGAAAAGCACCCTTAAACGATAGTATGCTTAGGTTGGGTGCTCCTGGCGGTGAGTTAATCATACAGGATTCCATTTCTTCTGTCGTAAAATTTATATTTTCACCTCTGACATTTTTCCTGTACCTAAAATTAAGCAAAACATTATATATTACTAATTTTGTTTCTTTTTACTACATAATAAATATAACATATATTCAACTGTTTTATTTATAATTTACATAAAGTTTAAGCATCTTGAGGCTGAACGATGTTTTAAAGCCATAAAAGCATTTTGATGAAAAAATTAGTCAATTAGTCAAGTGCAGAATGTCTGTGATAATTATATTGAATATCTTACTATGTTTATGTATTATGATTGGGATACTTCGCCTGAAATAGCGATAGTGGGTATTTCAATAAATAGGTCTACATTGCATGAGAACAGCGCAGTGCATGGTGAACAAATTGCCTAACAAATTAGATGTAACATTGGTTTTTTATATATCTGTATTTGATAACATTTTCTCATTTTCTTCTTGAGGGCTGCTCTCATTTTTTAAACTCGATTTTCGGTAGTTAGATTTTTAGATGGCTACTATATCTAACTTCCTCCTCCTTAAAATATTATAACCATATACTTGTACTTATTGATCACAAATAAAGGAAATAGATTTCGATAATAATTAAATGAAATAAAACAAATCCAAATCAAAGGCTATATAACTCTTTTGATCAAAACAATTTATAAATGGAAATTGATGTAATTTCGATAGTGCTTTCTAGCAGAAAGAAACTAAGATCGATCTTCAGAATAGCAAGAAGTACCGAACGTCAAGTCAAACCAAAACCTGTATTTTTTTCCAACACATATCTTGTGGTGCTCTGCAACTGTTTTAGTTTAATTGAAATCACATGATTAGTTGACAAAAATAAGCTGGAAAACTAATTGAACTAATAAGAGGGTCAATAACCATTATTCTTTAATTTGATTACAATTAATGAGTTATAAGAAGGCTAAAAGTCTAAACACCCCGCCACTCCTGAAAGGATTTCAAGAAGATGGTAAAATAGCCAGTCTGGTTACTGGTTTCTTGAATACACCACGATTGCTGTGTACTGAAACCACAGGTACGTGACCATCTTGTCTAGGATGAATAGCCTCTACTCAAACTAACAACCACTTGGGTGAAGGCAAATTCCGCTCTTAAACTATTTCTATGTCCCCAACTTTAAATCCAGTAGTAATTTGTCTCTATTTTGGCCGTTGCTGAAGTTCTTTCTTGAGTGTCATAGGGTGCGCATCTCATAGTCCTGTTTGCAATATATCTCCTCAAATGAAAGGCTTTCTTCGTTCGGAAAATATCGAAAAAAATTGTTGTACCGAAATAGCTTGTAGAGGTTGCTTGTGATATTTTCACTTCTCCTGCGTAAATCTCAGATGCAGTATACATTCTATCAGGCGGCAATCCTTTTCGTTGCAAGAAATGCGGAGAGCTTATTCGTAGATCTATGCGCATGCCTGGCAAGTCAACAACAACGACCAGTCTAACACCAATGGTCAATCAACAGCTGAATCTGATACACATAAAGATGAAACCGAATCCGTATATTCCCTTCAAATAACTAACTTAAAGATTTCCAAATTAGAGGCTAGACTCTCAAAAGTGGAGGAAACTAATATTCGGGTTACGGACTGAGAATGCTTAGCTGAAAGCGAAGGTAGATTCACTGGAGAAAAATGGGATTAAGTTCTTGGGCCAATTTCGAACTTCGAACGGATTGAATGTTTCTTCCAAGTGGTCGGCAAACAAATTCGCTTTCTTTTTGTCTCCTTTTGCCCATTCGCCGTTGTTTGTTTTTATCGGTGGCAATTGCA
Source organism: Volucella inflata (assembly GCA_928272305.1). NCBI lineage: Eukaryota > Metazoa > Arthropoda > Insecta > Diptera > Syrphidae > Volucella > Volucella inflata. The sequence goes on along the minus strand of OV743718.1, from coordinate 43,702,035 downwards.
TAGCAGGTTTCTTAGTCAATTTCACGGCTTTCCAGAGCGAATAATTGGAACTCTTGTCCGCAGTGAAGCCTTCGAAGTATTTAGAAGTCTCACGGTTCTTATAATCTTGCAGCATTTGCTTTAGCTTATTTGATAGGCGGTTCAAATAGGATTTATGCGGGGGCGCACGTGGTTGTTGCCACCTCTTCCGTGCTTTCCTTTTTTTCGTAGGAGGCCTTCTATATCGGGCGCGTATATTTGCTTTCCGTGTTTTATTCCTCTTATTCGAAAGGAAGTGTTGTTCCACGCAGCTCTTTGGCTGACTTCCACGAACTTGTCAACTTCGTCTTCTATTTGCAACGGCGTCGTAAGTGGAACTCTTAAAGCAATATTTTCTGTGCAATTTCTTCCGAAACCATACCAATTTGTTTCCTTATTCGTCAATCTGGGCGGTCTTTCGGTCCTTGCAATGCTCCTGCCAATTTCAAAGATTACTGGCGAGTGATCTGAGCAGACATCATAGGATTCTTCTAAAGTCGTGAGATATTTGGGGACCCCCTTTGTAATGAAAAAATCGACCAGGTCAGGTATTGGAATTTTTTTCGACGGGCAAGCCAACCTACTGACCCACCGACACAAATACAAGCCACGTTTCATACTTGCTTGGTACAGTAGCCTGCCCTTCGTCGAGATGATTCTTGAACAGCAAAATATATGCTTTGCGTTGAAATCACCACCGAGAATAAAGTTTGACCCGAGTTGGTAAAACAGGAGATCGAGGTCGTCGTTTGCCATCTTATATCTCGGAGGGAAATAACAAGATGCTATATTATAGTCTATATGATTTATGTTTAGGGAAACTGAACTTATTTGCATAGTAAAGTGTGTTTCCGAAATCAGGCATATGTCAATATGGTCTTTCCATAGAAAAATTTCTAATTCGTCAATTTTTTTCATAAGGCCATTTGCGTTCTTTGTTAAAATCTTAGTCAACTGTTTCATTTTCATTTTTGTTAGATATTTTCCGAGCAACGAACTCGAGCTTGCTTAGTTTTTTAAACAAGAGCTTATTTATTTTTTTGTTCATCTAGTTTTTCTAAAATGACTGCGAGAATTCGAGTCAGTGGATCTGTAGTGGCCGAATCTATTTTGTTGGCCTGTGACGCGACCTCAGCGCAGACCGGTACAGGTTTTTTCATTGCACTTAATTCCACAACGTTTTTTTGAGCAGACTTATGATTCTGCTTTACCAGTTGCTTCATTGTGACTCTCTTAGCTGTCTTTGGCTCATCGGTTTTAGGATATTGCACCTTTAAGTCCGGATGAATGAGTTTCGTGGGACTTTTTCGCCTCTTTTGCATTTCGTTGGCGATTTCGCAACCTCGGTAATTAATTGGGTGATTTGCTGCGCAATTTGCACAAACTGCCGGGATTTTCTTATTTGTTTTGCTTTCTTCCGTGAAGTATTTGCCTGCATATTTTACGCATCGTGGATTTTTTTGACAATACGCCCGTATGTGGTTAAAATCTTGACAACGTTTGCATTGGATTATAGTTTGTTTGCCCTTACGCATGGGCTCCATTCTGACTCTGATATTTAAGATAAATTTAATTTTATAAATATCATCGACTTTTTCGCTTGACTACGGTATCTTTGTCGCTATCCGTCTGTTGCTTTACCTTCTTGATTATGTTTACGGCGTCAGTAATCTTAAAATCTTGTGCTTGCATGTCTTCTATTACGTCTTCTTTTTTGCACGACAGGTAAAGCCCCCTAGCGAAGACTCGTAATGGGTTTTCAAACTTATTTTCATAAGTATACCATTAAATTTTATCGGTGTTCAGTTTCAGCGACAATGTGCGGTAAGAATCGGAGTTAATTTTCCACACGCTTTTACGGAGTGAAATGATATTGAACTTTCCTTTTAGTGTTCTTTTGAGAAGGTTCCGTTACTTTCCATAGTCTGCGATCCCAACCGCATTTTTTTTTTGTGGATGGAAGGCAAGGTTTCGTTTGGGGTCTTTTCTTCGTTGGTACGGTGGGCTTATTTTCATCTCTTGGTTGTAAAACTGTGAGAGATGAGCCTGCCTTATGTTTTTTGCTAGGCTTTTTCACGAGTACCGGATTGGTTTCGCGAGCAGGTTCTTCTTCGCCCGTCAGGTATTCCACTGAACGGTTCGGCGTTAACTTGCAATCTAGAGATAAACGAGAGTTTTTTAGAACCTCGTTTTCTCGTCGAAGAGAATCTACTTAATTACTAAGCTCGTAAAAGAGTCGTTGCATTTTATCGAGTTTAGCTCGGAGTTCATTGTTCTGCTTTTCGAAGCATTTACTTTTAACTGAACCCTGATTAACCCGCGGACTTCGCTTTCCGGAATTATGTGATCTAGATGGTGGAGATCGGAATACATTTGGTTTTTTTGCAAAGGGATTTGGTAGCAATAAATGGCTCTCCCAAGTATCCGTAGGGCCTAACTCCGAAGAGGGTGGATTTGCCAGTGAAACTGGATTGCCACCTGGGGTATTACTTCCGTTTGTTTTGTCCATTGCAGTTTTTATATGCCCACGCACTCGGAATACAGAGGGTGCATTTGAGTCGCCTTTTACGACAAGCAGGCCTATCACGGATATATTCTATTTCTCCAACCCGAGTGGGTTTTGTTAAATGATTTGATAATTCATTTTTATTTTTAAGTTTGATGATTTGTTATTATTGACTGCAGTATTTAATTGAGTTTACTCTTGGGTTTCGTTTATTGGTAGCGGGCAAAGTTTTGTAACAGGTCTTTTTGATATACCTTGTTGAATTTTTATCTTGACTACGCGGATGAGGTTATTTTTTCCTGGGTACGTTTGCTGGATGCGGTCTAAGCTCAATTTCGAGGGAGGAAGTCGTTCATCCTTTAAGAGAAGAAGGTTGTGACTTTAACCATTTCGGCCATTGCTGCAATAAGGTTAAATACTCTATTTGCCAATGTTTCCAGAAGTTTTGCAGATGCGCTTGTACTGCTTTCCACCTGTCGGTGTATCCCTGTTTACCTAACGACAAGTCTGGCTCTGGTACGGTGAATTACTTCGCTCCAATTAGGAAGTGTGCTGGCGTAATCGGCTGGAAGTCATCGGAGTTTTCGGTTAAAGGGCAAAGAGGTCCCAAACTTGGACACGCTTATATTTGCGTCAAAAGCGTGGTGAGCTCCTGAAAGGTGAGTGTACCCCTTCCGACGATCCGTTTTAAGTGGTACACTTCGTTCCTTCACCTGTTAATATGTCCACATTTTCCTTCCAATCTTGGATGGCGCTTTGCATCAGACGACGTAGTTCTGCCTCGGCTCCGACAAAGTTGGTTCCGCAGTCGGTGTAGATTTGACCACAGATTCCTCTTCGTGCTGCAAATCTTCTAAAAGCTGCTAAGAACGCTTGGGTTGTGGGGTCACTTACCACTTCTAGGTGGATGGTTTTCGTAGCCTGGCATACAAAAAATTGCCAAGTACCCCTTACACGATTTGGCTCCGCAACCTTTCCATGCTCGAGCCGTGACCGGCAGTGCATAGTCGATTCCTGTGGGTGAAAAAGTCTTGATACCGTAACTCGAGGTCTTGGTAGTTCTCCCATAAGCTGTTGTGCTACTTGACTTCGAAACTTGTAGCAAGTGGTACAATGGTTTATGTGTTTCTTTACAGCTCTCTTGATTTGAAATACGCCGTATATGTGCCATCATAAGCTGTATTTCCCCATGTAAGGTTCTTTCGTCTCTGATGTGTCGCTAGAACCATGCAACTCTATCCGGTTCTTTTTGCCAACTGTTTGGATCCACATTGGAATTCGTATATCATTTATAGCCGGTAGATCATTGTACAACTTGCTCCATCCTTCGAGTACTTCCTCGTCAATTGGCGCATCCCAGGTGAATTTTTCAACCCACAGGAACTGCATTATGATTTTCGCCTTCACGATGCAGGGCGATATCCATCCGAATGGGGTCAAAACGTTGACCAGTCGTTGACAGTATGCAGCGCTTGGTTGGCTGTGAAACCACTGGATGAGTGAAGCGAAAACAAAAGTTTTCAGCTTAAGGCAGCCAGTAAAATCCTAACGTCTCGATTTGGTCTGACCCTCGTCTTCATCAACTTCGCTCATGTGGTCCATCTCTTTATATTCCTCGATGCATGAAGAGTATTGGTCATGTAGTCGATGATTTGTTGCTAAACGTCTACCAGGGACTTGAAGCGTTGAAGAGCTCCTTTTCGGGACCTATTTAGGAAAGGATTTGGGCCGGGAGATACTGACTGAAATATCATTGCAGGTTGTTTTTTGTGTGCTACATCTGGTTAAAATTAAAAAACAGCATTGAACTTTATTTATTTATTATTTCCACCCTCGTGGCTCTGTTAGAACTGCCGTTTACATAAAACAGAACAAGAGGGCAAGCTATAAGTGTTATACCACATTTAACACGAGAGCAAGCTATAAATGTTATACCAAATATATAACATCTCCCCTATTAAGATGTTATCATGAATTCATTAATGAAGTAAATTTAATTCAATTAATAATTTTTTTTGAAGTCAATTTAAAAAATGAAAATAAAGTTCAAAGTTGAACATAATTGATTCTATAATTTTGTTTTATATTCTTTTTGATGTAATATATGTACATATATATTATAGATGCAATAATATTGTATCCTACAATATGACATTTATTAATATAACTCAAACTCTTGAATCAGCGTATTTCTGAACAGGCTCTTCTTCTCTACCCGATCTAGTTACATAATTACCAGATGGAGAGCTTTTTCTATCATCTTTATTACTTTGCGTTGGCAAGTTCAGGTGATGTATTGTCGTTTGAATTCTATTCTCATTGTTTTGTTGACTATCCGGCAATTTAAAATCTGGTAGTATGAAATGTGGCTCATGAACTGACCTTCCTTAATGACTTGAATTGCGCCGAAGTAAACTCTTATCTTCAGTTTCCACAATATATGATCTAAGAGTACTGTGGGTATTAACCATCTGGGTTGGCTCCCAATTTTTATTTCGCTGTATTACTACGTTTACTCCTTTCGCAAAATTAATTTCTTTTTCATTTCTTACGTGTCTGTCATGGTAACTTTTGAAGTTTTGCTGATGTCCTTTTAAAATATTTAAAGGGTTTTCAACAATTTGAAGTTTTTAAAAAACTTTCCTGAATTGGAATTTTAGATCTTAGAATTCTGCTCGTTTACAGCTGTGATGGTGTAGCATATGGTATACCGGTTACTTGTGAGTTTCTATAAGATAATAACGCACTAAAAATGTCTTTTCTATCCTCATATGCCATTTTTAGTAGTTGTTTTGCAATATGCACTCCTTTTTCTGAGAGATGGCGCTGACGGCAGTATGTGGGTTGATTTACTAACTCATTTCTTACCTTGTAAGGCACAAAAAAAAACATATACATATAGGTAAAGGTATACTTCCTCCAACAAGAATATTGTGGTATATATGTGATTAAATCAAGAATCCAGTGTTGCATAATTTTTTACAAATTTTTTAGAAACATACAAAACTCTCCACGTTTCGCTAGAAGAACAGATGAATTCAATTGTTGCCGCGCAGAAGGACACTGTTGAAGAGTTCAAGAATTCAATAGAAGCGAAATTTGAAATAATCGATCAAAAATTAAATATGCACGAGACAAAACTCGCAAAGGTTGGAACCGAACTCCAGGAACAGCTCGTGAAAGTCGAGGAACAGTTCGGGAAGGTTGAAAACAATATTGAGAATCTTGCTAAAGAACTAGAGAGAGTGAAGAAACAGAAGGCCTGAGAAATTTCTACAGACTGCCCTAGAAGGAAAGATATGCAACCGCCTGTGTTTGATGGCCAAACATCGTGGCCAATATACAGACGACAATCTAAAGCAGCTGCCATGACCAACAACTGGGACGACGAGGAAAAGCCGTCTGAGAGGTACAGCTGCGGAATTGCTGTAAACCATCTCAGGAGATAAACAACTCAACTACGACGCTTTGGTTAAAGCCATAGAAATGCGCTTCGAAAATGACCATATGCAGCAAGTATACCAACTGCGCAGCAGATTCCAGAAGAGGGGAGAAACACTTCAGCAGTTGCAGGCCGATATCGAACGGTTGGCGCATTTGTCTTATCCTAACGCTGGAGAAGACCTTAACAACGAAATGGCTGTAGAGGCGTTTAACCAAGCGATTGAAAATGGGCAGTTGCAAATGGCTGTAAGAATGGCTGGAAAACGAACCCTTCCTGAGACCCTAGCATTTGCCCTGACGATGAAAGCCGCCGACCAAGCATCTCAAGGAATCCACCGTGAGGGAGAAGTGACAGCCGTGGAATGCTCATGCCAACAAGCAGACGTTGTGGAGCGGAACAGTGCGCGTACAGGACAAGTCCGTTGCTGGAACAGCAACAAAATAGGACATCTGCAGCGTCAGTGCTGGGCTCCACTTTTAGAACGCAGTTGTCCACAATGCGCTGCTGGGAGACGTAACAAAGAAGCATGTAGCAAGGAAAACATCTATACCGCAAGTAGCGTATCATCAAGTAAACAGGCGGGAATACGTGTAAGGACCAACTTCGAGGGGCAGAAGTAGGTTTCTGGAATTGACGCTCCCAATATCAAAATCCAAGTCTCCCAAACAAACCGAAGTAACAAGAATCTTACAGTGATAGCCCACATTGGCCAGAATAAATACTTGGCCACTATTGACACCGGTGCCACCGCTTCCATTATAAGAAGGGACATCGCTCCTGATTCATGGCTGCACAATACCTGTAGCTACTGCCTGAAAACAGCAATAGGAGCGACGGCGGAGGTGTATGGAGAGGTTGTTCTTACGATCAATCTGGCAGGACTTACATTCACCCACGTATTCCTACTGGCCGATGTATGCGACGAGTGCATCATTGGAGTTGACTTTATTAAGACGCATAATTTAGTGCTCGACATCGGAACTCAAGTACTTAAGTACAGGAACGTTGAGATTCCGATGGTGTACGGGAATGAGAATGTCGCATGCCTTAGGACAGTAGTCAGCAAGGACGAGATCTTACCACCTTCCGCAGAGACACTTATTTGGGCGAAGCTGGAAGGTGATTTGGGAGCCATCGATTCTATTTGATTGAGCCGGACTCTAAAAATCATTATGAGAATTACGTCGTAGGAAAGATGCTCGTTGAGCCGAAAGGCAAAATTGTCCCAGTAAGAATATTAAATGTGGGAAATAAGAGCATCAAACTAAAGCAAGGACAATCGATCGGAGCGTGGGTACCGATAACTGCTGTCACCAAGTTGTCTAAGGAAAATGCCGTTATATCTTTGCCATCAAGAAGCACAGCCGAGTTGAAAAGAACTATACTCAGGCAAACCGAGCTGAACCAGGAGCAACGAGCGATGGCAGAGGAACTAATCAACGAATTTGCAGACGTATTTGCCTCGCAGGATGGCGAATATGGCAGCACACATTTTGGACAACACCGAATAGACACAGGAGATGCAAGACCCATACGTCAACCTCCTAGGCGTTTACCATTAGCTAAGCAGACGGAGGTTGCAGAAATGGTTTCGACTATGGAAAATCAAGGGTTGATTGAAGGCTCTAAGAGTCCGTAGGCATCACCCGTTGTACTGGTCAAGAAGAAAGACGGCACCAATAGATTGACGACACACTGGACACACTGTCAGGAGCGCAATGGTTCTCCACACTTGATCTAAATAGTGGCTTCTGGCAAGTACAGATCCATCCGGAGGACCGTGAGAAGACAGCCTTCTCCGCAGGAAACGGGCTTTGGCAATTCACAGTAATACTATTCGGATTGTGCAATGCTCCGAATCCTTTGAGCGCGTTTTTCCTCATAAAAACATTTATAGTGAAGCAGATGCCAGTAATGTCAGAATTGGAGCTGCCCTTTCGCAGATGCATGACGGGCAAGAGAAAGTAGTTTCCTTCTTTAATAAGGTGCTCTCTAGGCCAGAAAGGAACTACTGTGTTACCAGGTGGGAACTTCTTGCTTTGGTCTTGGCAACAAAGCATTTCCAGATGTACCTGTATGGACGAAAATTCATTCTTCGCACAGACAATGCGTCTCTGAAGTCGCAAGGTGGATTGAACGACTCCAGATGTACGACCACGAGATACAGCATCGAAATGGAAGCCTCCAATCTAATGCGGCTGCTCTGTCCCGGCGACCTTGCAAATCTGATTGCAAACATTACGCACGACAAGAAGAAAAAGATGCGATATCCACTCAACGGCTTAGAGCTGAGCCCACTGGCGGTTGGAATGAAAGTCAAATGCGAAACGCCCAAAAAGAGGATCCGGATATCGAGCCAATTCTCGCCTGGAAAGAACATGAAGAAAAACCAGATTGGCACGAAAGATCTAATAAAAGTCCCGAACTAAAGGCATACTGGGCACAGTGGGACTCGCTTCATGTTGAAGATGGTGTGTTGAAGCGAAGGTGCGAAAGCTTGGATGGAAAGACGTTTGTAATGCAACTCGTTGTGCCAAGGTCGAGAGTCAGTGACGTGCTAAAGGAACTGCACGATGGAGTATCCGGAGGCCACTTGGGAGTGAACAAGACGTTAGAAAAGTGTGAGAACGTTTTTATTTGGTGCACGCCAAAGACGATGTCGAACATTCGTGCAGAAAGTGTGTCACCTGCGCCGCCAGTAAAGGCCCGAGGGTTAAAACTCACGGCAGAATGCAGCAATACAACGTTGTAGCGCCCTTCGAGAGAATCGCAGTGCCGTTTCCTGAAACCGATAAGGGAAATCACTACCTTCTTGTTGTTATGGACTACTTTAGTAAGTGGTCTGAGGCTTTCGCTATCCCTTTCCAGGAAGCCAAAACCGTGATTGAGCAGATGACAAACTGCGGACGGTAATTTGATTTTTGGAAAGCGAAAGAAAAGGAGATGAGTCTTAATAGTGAAAGATAAGAGATTTGAATTGGGAAATAGTAGTGAAATCGTTTGTTAACTAAATGAAAGTTGCTCTTAAATAATAATAAATAGAGTGTTTTGAAAAAGAATAACGTTTTATCATTTCCAACCCTAGCCGAAATATTACAATATTTTTCTGTGGGGACTTGCAATGTAATCTTCTTTGCAGGAAGGTTTCCAAGCCGTTTATATATCGTTTATATGTCAAGCTTTTCTATGAAACCAATAAATGGAACGATGCCAACACATTTAACGAATTCAAATACTCATTTTGCATGTTTCTTGCTAGATGTGTTTTTTTTTTCATTAATAATTACCGACACATTCTTATTTATGACAAATTATCTGCGCCTTTTCTGTTCTCGTTTTCAGAGATTTTAGAAACATGAATATGAAACTCTTAGATATAGATATTGTAATATTTCAGCTAGTTTTCGAAATGATAAAACGTTTTCCTTTTTCAAAACACTCTATTTATTATTATTTAAAAGCAATTTTCATTTAGTTAACAAACGATTTCACTACTATTTCCCAATTCAAATCTCTTATCTTTCAATATTAAGACTCATCTCCTTTTCTATCAATCAAATTACCGTCCGCAGTTTATCATCTGCTCAATCACGGTTTTGGCTTCCTGTTAAGGGAAAGCGAAAGCCTCAGGCCACTTACTAAAGTAGTCCATAACAACAAGAAGGTAGTGATTTCCCTTTTCGGTTTCAGGAAACGGCCCTGCAATGTCAACTGCGATTCTCTCGAATGGCGCTCCAACGTTGTATTGCTGCATTTTGCCGTGATTTTTAACCCTCGGGCTTTTACTGGCGGCGCAGGTGACACACTTTCTGCACCAATTTTCGACATCGTCCTTGGCATGCACCCAATAAAAACGTTCTCGCACCTTTTCTAACGTCTTATTCACTCCCAGGTGACCTCCGGATATTCCATCGTGCAGTTCCCTTAGCACGTCACTGACTCTTGACCTTGGCACAACGAGCTGCATCACAAACGTCTTTCCATCCGAGCTTTCCCAACTTCGCCTCAAAACACCATCTCGAACATGAAGCGAGTCCCACTGTGCCCAGTATGCCTTTAGTTCGGGACTTTTATTGGATATTTCCTCCCAATCTGGTTTTTCTTCGTGTTCTTTCCAGGCGAGTATTGGCTCGATATCCGGATCCTCTTTTTGGGCGTTTCGCATTTGACTTTCATTCCAACCGCCAGTGGGCTCAGCTCTAAGTCGTTGAGTGGATATCGCATCTTTTTCTTCTTGTCGTGCGTAATGTTTGCAATCAGATTTGCAAGGTCGCCGGGACAGAGCAGCCGCATTAGATTGGAGGCTTCCATTTCGATGCTGTATCTCGTGGTCGTACATCTGGAGTCGTTCAATCCACCTTGCGACTTCAGAGACGCATTGTCTGTGCGAAGAATGAATTTTCGTCCATACAGGTACATCTGGAAATGCTTTGTTGTCAAGACCAAAGCAAGAAGTTCCCACTTGGTAACACAGTAGTTCCTTTCTGGCCTAGAGAGCACCTTATTAAAAAAGGAAACTACTTTCTCTTGCCCGTCATGCATCTGCGAAAGGGCAGCTCCAATTCTGACATTACTGGCATCTGCTTCACTATAAATGTTTTTATGAGGAAAAACGCGCTCAAAGGATTCGGAGCATTGCACAATCCGAATAGCATTACTGTGAATTGCCAAAGCCCGTTTCCTGCGGAGAAGGCTGTCTTCTCACGGTCCTCCGGATGGATCTGTACTTGCCAGAAGCCACTATTTAGATCAAGTGTGGAGAACCATTGCGCTCCTGACAGTGTGTCCAGTGTGTCGTCAATCTATTGGTGCCGTCTTTCTTCTTGACCAGTACAACGGGTGATGCCCACGGACTCTTAGAGCCTTCAATCAACCCTTGATTTTCCATAGTCGAAACCATTTCTGCAACCTCCGTCTGCTTAGCTAATGGTAAACGCCTAGGAGGTTGACGTATGGGTCTTGCATCTCCTGTGTCTATTCGGTGTTGTCCAAAATGTGTGCTGCCATATTCGCCATCCTGCGAGGCAAATACGTCTGCAAATTCGTTGATTAGTTCCTCTGCCATCGCTCGTTGCTCCTGGTTCAGCTCGGTTTGCCTGAGTATAGTTCTTTTCAACTCGGCTGTGCTTCTTGATGGCAAAGATATAACGGCATTTTCCTTAGACAACTTGGTGACAGCAGTTATCGGTACCCACGCTCCGATCGATTGTCCTTGCTTTAGTTTGATACTCTTATTTCCCACATTCAATATTCTTACTGGGACCATTTTGCCTTTCGGCTCAACGTGCATCTTTCCTACGACGTAATTCTCATAATGATTTTTAGAGTCCGGCTCAATCAAATAGAATCGATGGCTCCCAAATCACCTTCCAGCTTCGCCCAAATAAGTGTCTCTGCGGAAGGTGGTAAGATCTCGTCCTTGCTGACTACCATCCCAAGGCATGCGACATTCTCATTTCCGTACACCATCGGAATCTCAACGTTCCTGTACTTAAGTACTTGAGTTCCGATGTCGAGCACTAAATTATGCGCCTTAATAAAGTCAACTCCAATGATGCACTCGTCGCATACATCGGCCAGTAGGAATACGTGGGTGAATGTTAGTCCTGCCAGATTGATCGTAAGAACAACCTCTCCATACACCTCCGCCGTCGCTTCTATTGCTGTTTTCAGGCAGTAGCTACAGGTATTGTGCAGCCATGAATCAGGAGCGATGTCCCTTCTTATAATGGAAGCGGTGGCACCGGTGTCAATAGTGGCCAAGTATTTATTCTGGCCAATGTGGGCTATCACTGTAAGACTCTTGTTACTTCGTTTTGTTTGGGAGACTTGGATTTTGATATTGGGAGCGTCAATTCCAGAAACCTACTTCTGCCCCTCGAAGTTGATCCTTACACGTATTCCCGCCTGTTTACTTGATGATACGCTGCTTGCGGTATAGATGTTTTCCTTGCTACATGCTTCTTTGTTACGCCTCCCAGCAGCGCATTGTGGACAACTGCGTTGTTTAAGTGGAGCTCCGCACTCACGCTGCAGATGTCCTATTTTGTTGCAGTTCCAACATTGGACTTGTCCTCCACGCACACTATTCCGCTCCACGACATCTGTTCGTTGGCATGAGCATTCCACGGCTGTCATTTCTCTCACACGGTGGATTCCTTGAGATGCTTGGTCGGCGGCTTTCATCGTCAGGGCAAATGCTAGGGCCTCAGGGAGGGTTCGTCTTCCAGCCATTCTTACGGCCATTTGCAACTGCCTATCTTCAATCGCTTGGGTTAACGCCTCTACAGCCATTTCGTTGATAATGTCTTCTCCGGCATTAGGATAAGATAGACGCGCCAACCGTTCGATATCGGCCTGCAACTGCTGAAGTGTTTCTCCCCTCTTCTGGACTCTGCTGCGCAGTTGAACTCTGTATACTTGTTGCATATGGTCATCTCCGAAGCGCATTTCTATGGCTTTAACCAAAGCGTCGTAGTTGAGTTGTTTATCTTCTGAGATGGTTTGCAGCAATTCCGCAGCTGTACCTCTCAGTGCCAGCGTTAGCGCAATCGACTTTTCTCCGTCGTCCCAGTTGTTGGTCATGGCAGCTGCTTCAAATTGCCTTCTATATATTGGCCACGACGTTTGGCCATCGAAAACAGGCGGTTGCATCTCTTTCCTTCTAGGGCTGTCTGTAGAAATTTCTCGGACCTTCTGTTTCTTCACTCTCTCTAGTTCTTTAGCAAGATTCTCAATATTGTTTTCAACCTTCCCGAACTGTTCCTCGACTTTCACGAACTGTTCCTCGACTTTCACGAACTGTTCCTCGACTTTCACGAACTGTTCCTGGAATTCGGTTCCAACCTTTGCGAGTTTTGCCTCGTGTATATTTCATTTTTGATCGATTATTTCGAATTTCGCTTCTAGAGAATTCTTGAACTCTTCAACAGTATCTTTCTGCGCGGCAACAATGGAATTCTTCTGTTCTTCAAACTTTGAATCCATACTTCTCCTTTGTTCTTCTAGAGAATTCTTCTGTTCTTCTAGAGAATTCTTCTGTTCTTCAAACTTAGAATTCATACTTCGACTTTGTTCTTCTAACTTAGGATTCAATCCAAGGAGCAACTCCATCATGGTAGACATGTCAACCCCTGTGCTTACAAGCTCCTCTTCTACGTCGAACGACATGGACTTAGGATCTTTTCCATCTTTTCCGATGGCTTCTTGTAGCCGAAGAATCAGATCACTTTTCCCTTCAGCTGCGGAGAGATTCCGCTTCTCTAGCTCAATTTTCAGCTGGGGTATACTTAGCTCCAGCAATGTACGTGGCATTTTTATTTTTTAATATTATTATTATTATTTTTTTTTTTTTTTCACAGCACTCTGAATAAGTTTTATCCCACTTCTGACACCAATGTAATATTTCGGCTAGGGTTCGAAATGATAAAACGTTATTCTGTTTCAAAACACTCTATTTATTATTATTTAAATACAACTTTCAATCAATTCACAAACAATTTCACTTCTATTTCACAATTCAAATCTCTTATCTTTCACATAGTAAGACTTAGGTCCTTTTCCATCGCTTTCCAAAAATCAACTTATCGTCCGCAGTTTCTCATCCTGTATTTATACTACATTTGTCGGGTTCTAGTTCTTTCTCGTAACTTCTGGTTTGAAACTGGGGAAATAACTCTCCAACGTGGAGAGTTTGTATGATCCTAAAACTATGCAACACTGAATCCTTGATTTAATCGCATATGTACCACAATATGCTAATATATTGAAAGTTGTATTTAAATAATAATAAATAGAGTGTAAAGGAGAAGTATGGATTCTAAGTTAGAAGAACAGAAGAATTCCATTGTTGCCGCGCAGAAAGACACTGTTGAAGAGTTCAAGAATTCTCTAGAAGCGAAATTCGAAATAATCGATCAAAAATTAAATATACACGAGGCAAAACTCGCAAAGGTTGGAACCGAATTCCAGGAACAGTTCGTGAAAGTCGAGGAACAGTTCGTGAAAGTCGAGGAACAGTTCGTGAAAGTCGAGGAACAGTTCGGGAAGGTTGAAAACAATATTGAGAATCTTGCTAAAGAACTAGAGAGAGTGAAGAAACAGAAGGTCCGAGAAATTTCTACAGACAGCCCTAGAAGGAAAGAGATGCAACCGCCTGTTTTCGATGGCCAAACGTCGTGGCCAATATATAGAAGGCAATTTGAAGCAGCTGCCATGACCAACAACTGGGACGACGGAGAAAAGTCGATTGCGCTAACGCTGGCACTGAAAGGGTACAGCTGCGGAATTGCTGCAAACCATCTCAGAAGATAAACAACTCAACTACGACGCTTTGGTTAAAGCCATAGAAATGCGCTTCGGAGATGACCATATGCAACAAGTATACAGAGTTCAACTGCGCAGCAGAGTCCAGAAGAGGGGAGAAACACTTCAGCAGTTGCAGGCCGATATCGAACGGTTGGCGCATTTATCTTATCCTAATGCCGGAGAAGACATTATCAGCGAAATGGCTGTAGAGGCGTTTACCCAAGCAATTGAAGATAGGCAGTTGCAAATGGCTGTAAGAATGGCTGGAAAACGAACCCTCCCTGATGCCCTAGCATTTGCCCTGACGATGAAAGCTGCCGACCAAGCATCTCAAGGAATCCACCGCGCGAGAGAAATGACAGCCGTGGAATGCTCATGCCAACGAACAGATGTCGTGGAGCGGAACAGTGTGCGTGGAGGACAAGTCCGTTGTTGGAACTGCAACAAAATAGGACATCTGCAGCGTGAGTGCAGGTCGCCACTTAAACAACGCAGTTGTCCACAATGCGCTGCTAGGAGACGTAACGAAGAGGCATCTGGCAGGAATGACATCTATCCTGCAAGCAGCGCAACGTCAAGTCAACAGGCGGGAAACGTGTAAGAACCAACTTCGAGGGGCAGAAGTTGGTTTCTGGAATTGACGCCCCCAGGATCAAAATCCAAGTCTCCCAAACAAAACGAAATAACAAGAGTCTTACAGTGGAAGCCCACATTGGCCAGAATAAATGCGTGGCCACCATTGACACCGGTGCCACCGCTTCCATTATAAGAAGGGACATCGCTCCTGATTCATGGCTACACAATACCAGTAGCAACTGTCTGGAAACAGTAACAGGAGCGACGGCGGATGTGTATGGAGAGGTTCTTCTTGCGATCAATCTGGCAGGACTAACATTCCCCCACGTATTCCTAGTGGCCGATATACGCGACGAGTGCATCATTGGACTTGACTTTATGAATGCGTATAATGTAGTGCTTGACACCGGAACTCATGTACTTAAGTACAGGAACGTTGAGATTCCGATGGTGTTCGGGAATGAGAATGCCGCATGCCTGAGGACAGTATTCAGTAACGACTACGAGATACAGCATCGAAAGGGAAGCCTTCACTCTAATGCGGAAGCTCTGTCCCGGCGACCTTGCAAATCTGATTGCAAACATTGCGCACGACAAGAGGAAAAAGATGCGGTATCCACTCAACGACTAAGAGCTGAGCCCACTGACGGTTGGAATGAGAGTGAAATGCGAAACGCCCAAAAAGAGGATCCGGATATCGAGCCAATACTCGCTTGGAAAGAACACGAAGAAAAACCAGATTGGCAGGAAATATCCAGTAAAAGTCCCGAACTAAAGGCATACTGGGCACAGTGGGACTCCCTTCATGTTCAAGATGGTGTTTTGAGGCGAAGGTGGGAAAGCTCGGATGGAAAGTCGTTTGTGATGCAGCTCGTTGTGCCAAGGTCGAGAGTCAGTGACGTGCTAAGGGAACTGCACGATGGAGTATCCGGAGGCCACTTGGGAGTGAATAAGACGTTAGAAAAGGTGCGAGAACGTTTTTATTGGGTGCATGCCAAGGACGATGTCGAAAATTGGTGCAGAAAGTGTGTCACCTGCGCTGCCAGTAAAGGCCCGAGGGTTAAAAATCACGGCAAAATGCAGCAATACAACGTTGGAGCGCCATTCGAGAGAATCGCAGTTGACATTGCAGGACCGTTTCCTGAAACCGAAAATGGAAATCGCTACATTCTTGTTGTTATGGATTACTTCAGCAAGTGGCCTGAGGCTTTTGCTATCCCTAACCAAGAAGCCAAAACCGTGATTGAGCAGATCGTTTACAACTGGGTGAGCAGGTTCGGCGTACCGATGGAATTGCACTCGGACCAAGGGCGCAACTTCGAATCCAAGATTTTCCAAGGGGTGTGCGAGCTACTGGGTATCAAAAAGACGAGAACAACACCGCTCCACCCACAATCGGACGGGATGGTAGAACGCTTCAACAGAACCTTGAATGAACACCTATCAAAGGTCGTTGGCGACAAGCAATGCGATTGGGATAGGCAAATTCCAATGTTTCTATTAGCCTATCGGAGTGCAGTACACAACACCACAGGTCACACTCCATCGGAAATCCTTTTCGGTCGAACAATCCGGTTACCTAGTGAATTGATGTTTGGATCACCGCCGTCTGAAGAGAACAGAAATGAAGACGACTATGTCGCAGACCTCAGACGGATTATTAGGGACGTGCACCAAAGAACAAGGGATAAGATAAAGATAGCCAGTGACCGCATGAAGACGAGGTATGATGTCAAGGCGACCACAACGGGATTCCAGGAAGGAGATCTAGTGTGGCTATATAACCCTCATAGACGGAAAGGCATATCACCCAAATTACAGCAAGACTGGGAAGGACCATATAAAGTCGTAAAACGCATCAACGATGTTGTCTATCGCATTCAACGAGGAAGAGGCAAGATGAAAGTGGTTCATGTGGATCGAATACATCGCTATATTGGGCAGAATGTCGAAGAGTTTGTTCGGGACGAACAAGTTTAAGAGGGGGATATTGTGGTATATATGTGATTAAATCAATTATCCAGGGTTGCATAGTTTTAGGATCATACAAACTCTCCACGTTGGAGAGTTCAGTTATTACCCCAGTTTCAAACCAGAAGTTACCAGAAAGAACTAGAACCCGACAAATGTAGTATAAATACAGGATGAGAAACTGCGGACGATAAGTTGATTTTTGGAAAGCGATGGAAAAGGACCTAAGTCTTACTAAGTGAAAGATAAGAGATTTGAATTGTGAAATAGAAGTGAAATTGTTTGTGAATTGATTGAAAGTTGTATTTAAATAATAATAAATAGAGTGTTTTGAAACAGAATAACGTTTTATCATTTCGAACCCTAGCCGAAATATTACATTGGTGTCAGAAGTGGGATAAAACTTATTCAGAGTGCTGTGAAAAAAAAAAAAAATAATAATAATAATATTAAAAAATAAAAATGCCACGTACATTGCTGGAGCTAAGTATACCCCAGCTGAAAATTGAGCTAGAGAAGCGGAATCTCTCCGCAGCTGAAGGGAAAAGTGATCTGATTCTTCGGCTACAAGAAGCCATCGGAAAAGATGGAAAAGATCCTAAGTCCATGTCGTTCGACGTAGAAGAGGAGCTTGTAAGCACAGGGGTTGACATGTCTACCATGATGGAGTTGCTCCTTGGATTGAATCCTAAGTTAGAAGAACAAAGTCGAAGTATGAATTCTAAGTTTGAAGAACAGAAGAATTCTCTAGAAGAACAGAAGAATTCTCTAGAAGAACAAAGGAGAAGTATGGATTCTAAGTTACAAGAACAGAAGAATTCCATTGTTGCCGCGCAGAAAGACACTGTTGAAGAGTTCAAGAATTCTCTAGAAGCGAAATTCGAAATAATCGATCAAAAATGAAATATACACGAGGCAAAACTCGCAAAGGTTGGAACCGAATTCCAGGAACAGTTCGTGAAAGTCGAGGAACAGTTCGTGAAAGTCGAGGAACAGTTCGTGAAAGTCGAGGAACAGTTCGGGAAGGTTGAAAACAATATTGAGAATCTTGCTAAAGAACTAGAGAGAGTGAAGAAACAGAAGGTCCGAGAAATTTCTACAGACAGCCCTAGAAGGAAAGAGATGCAACCGCCTGTTTTCGATGGCCAAACGTCGTGGCCAATATATAGAAGGCAATTTGAAGCAGCTGCCATGACCAACAACTGGGACGACGGAGAAAAGTCGATTGCGCTAACGCTGGCACTGAAAGGGTACAGCTGCGGAATTGCTGCAAACCATCTCAGAAGATAAACAACTCAACTACGACGCTTTGGTTAAAGCCATAGAAATGCGCTTCGGAGATGACCATATGCAACAAGTATACAGAGTTCAACTGCGCAGCAGAGTCCAGAAGAGGGGAGAAACACTTCAGCAGTTGCAGGCCGATATCGAACGGTTGGCGCATTTATCTTATCCTAATGCCGGAGAAGACATTATCAGCGAAATGGCTGTAGAGGCGTTTACCCAAGCAATTGAAGATAGGCAGTTGCAAATGGCTGTAAGAATGGCTGGAAAACGAACCCTCCCTGATGCCCTAGCATTTGCCCTGACGATGAAAGCTGCCGACCAAGCATCTCAAGGAATCCACCGCGCGAGAGAAATGACAGCCGTGGAATGCTCATGCCAACGAACAGATGTCGTGGAGCGGAACAGTGTGCGTGGAGGACAAGTCCGTTGTTGGAACTGCAACAAAATAGGACATCTGCAGCGTGAGTGCAGGTCGCCACTTAAACAACGCAGTTGTCCACAATGCGCTGCTAGGAGACGTAACGAAGAGGCATCTGGCAGGAATGACATCTATCCTGCAAGCAGCGCAACGTCAAGTCAACAGGCGGGAAACGTGTAAGAACCAACTTCGAGGGGCAGAAGTTGGTTTCTGGAATTGACGCCCCCAGGATCAAAATCCAAGTCTCCCAAACAAAACGAAATAACAAGAGTCTTACAGTGGAAGCCCACATTGGCCAGAATAAATGCGTGGCCACCATTGACACCGGTGCCACCGCTTCCATTATAAGAAGGGACATCGCTCCTGATTCATGGCTACACAATACCAGTAGCAACTGTCTGGAAACAGTAACAGGAGCGACGGCGGATGTGTATGGAGAGGTTCTTCTTGCGATCAATCTGGCAGGACTAACATTCCCCCACGTATTCCTAGTGGCCGATATACGCGACGAGTGCATCATTGGACTTGACTTTATGAATGCGTATAATGTAGTGCTTGACACCGGAACTCATGTACTTAAGTACAGGAACGTTGAGATTCCGATGGTGTTCGGGAATGAGAATGCCGCATGCCTGAGGACAGTATTCAGTAACGACTACGAGATACAGCATCGAAAGGGAAGCCTTCACTCTAATGCGGAAGCTCTGTCCCGGCGACCTTGCAAATCTGATTGCAAACATTGCGCACGACAAGAGGAAAAAGATGCGGTATCCACTCAACGACTAAGAGCTGAGCCCACTGACGGTTGGAATGAGAGTGAAATGCGAAACGCCCAAAAAGAGGATCCGGATATCGAGCCAATACTCGCTTGGAAAGAACACGAAGAAAAACCAGATTGGCAGGAAATATCCAGTAAAAGTCCCGAACTAAAGGCATACTGGGCACAGTGGGACTCCCTTCATGTTCAAGATGGTGTTTTGAGGCGAAGGTGGGAAAGCTCGGATGGAAAGTCGTTTGTGATGCAGCTCGTTGTGCCAAGGTCGAGAGTCAGTGACGTGCTAAGGGAACTGCACGATGGAGTATCCGGAGGCCACTTGGGAGTGAATAAGACGTTAGAAAAGGTGCGAGAACGTTTTTATTGGGTGCATGCCAAGGACGATGTCGAAAATTGGTGCAGAAAGTGTGTCACCTGCGCTGCCAGTAAAGGCCCGAGGGTTAAAAATCACGGCAAAATGCAGCAATACAACGTTGGAGCGCCATTCGAGAGAATCGCAGTTGACATTGCAGGACCGTTTCCTGAAACCGAAAATGGAAATCGCTACATTCTTGTTGTTATGGATTACTTCAGCAAGTGGCCTGAGGCTTTTGCTATCCCTAACCAAGAAGCCAAAACCGTGATTGAGCAGATCGTTTACAACTGGGTGAGCAGGTTCGGCGTACCGATGGAATTGCACTCGGACCAAGGGCGCAACTTCGAATCCAAGATTTTCCAAGGGGTGTGCGAGCTACTGGGTATCAAAAAGACGAGAACAACACCGCTCCACCCACAATCGGACGGGATGGTAGAACGCTTCAACAGAACCTTGAATGAACACCTATCAAAGGTCGTTGGCGACAAGCAATGCGATTGGGATAGGCAAATTCCAATGTTTCTATTAGCCTATCGGAGTGCAGTACACAACACCACAGGTCACACTCCATCGGAAATCCTTTTCGGTCGAACAATCCGGTTACCTAGTGAATTGATGTTTGGATCACCGCCGTCTGAAGAGAACAGAAATGAAGACGACTATGTCGCAGACCTCAGACGGATTATTAGGGACGTGCACCAAAGAACAAGGGATAAGATAAAGATAGCCAGTGACCGCATGAAGACGAGGTATGATGTCAAGGCGACCACAACGGGATTCCAGGAAGGAGATCTAGTGTGGCTATATAACCCTCATAGACGGAAAGGCATATCACCCAAATTACAGCAAGACTGGGAAGGACCATATAAAGTCGTAAAACGCATCAACGATGTTGTCTATCGCATTCAACGAGGAAGAGGCAAGATGAAAGTGGTTCATGTGGATCGAATACATCGCTATATTGGGCAGAATGTCGAAGAGTTTGTTCGGGACGAACAAGTTTAAGAGGGGGATATTGTGGTATATATGTGATTAAATCAATTATCCAGGGTTGCATAGTTTTAGGATCATACAAACTCTCCACGTTGGAGAGTTCAGTTATTACCCCAGTTTCAAACCAGAAGTTACCAGAAAGAACTAGAACCCGACAAATGTAGTATAAATACAGGATGAGAAACTGCGGACGATAAGTTGATTTTTGGAAAGCGATGGAAAAGGACCTAAGTCTTACTAAGTGAAAGATAAGAGATTTGAATTGTGAAATAGAAGTGAAATTGTTTGTGAATTGATTGAAAGTTGTATTTAAATAATAATAAATAGAGTGTTTTGAAACAGAATAACGTTTTATCATTTCGAACCCTAGCCGAAATATTACAATATGAAGGCGAAAGTTCTCCTAAAATTGTATATAAATGGGCTAAATTAGTGTTTTTGTTTGGGCGATAAATACATCCGAGAATACATTTGTCTAGACCTCTTCCCACTTCTATAAAGCAATATTGTATAGAACTATTATCGGGTGATTTAGCAACCATGCTACTCGTACCTTGTAAATTGTTTTTCAAGTATATAGCTACTCCACCTCCAATCTTATTTTCGTCAGCTCTTGCCCTAGGACATTCGCCTCTAGTTTTTATTCGCCTATATTCTCTTATATTAGGATACAGACTTTGCGCATTGAAATGACATACATTAAAACCGATATTCTGCCGGCACAATACATGTAGCATTGCACGATTGTTCTTATACACATCATTAGATTGTGGAGTACTGTTATTTGTATTCAGAACTTAGGATTCTTAGAGCAAATAAGATACCACTTGATTCGAATGACTCAGACGCAAACTTCATTATCGATTAATGCTCGCGAACAATGCTAGTAAGAAAAATTATTTAGTTTTATGAGCTCTCATGCTCATATTCGGTAATAAAACTCTTCGAATTAAAAGTTTACAAAATCATTATTTTTCGTCCAAGTGACAAAATCTATTATCAATAATTTACAATTTTAGGTTTGAGCGAATATTTCAATGAATGGAAGTTGTATGTTAACATCATGCTCATACTAGAAAGACTGACTACGCTAAATAAGCAGTATATGCGACAAGCCTTGATTCAAGCTCCAACTCTATCTTATCACAAGATGGGGTTGGAGAGAGAATTATAGGAAAGCTTCTGCACACTTGGTATTTGATTGTAAATGCCAAGTGTTGCAATAATTATAATGGAGATTTAAACTTACGTTACGTGTCTTAATATGTAACACCTCCCCACCTAAGTATTTTTGGTCACCAAAACGATCTTCTTAACACAAAATTAGTTAATATTCTTTTTAAAACTAAAAACAATATATAACAGCGTTTTAATCATTTAACAAAATTTCTTTCAAAAAACAATTAGTCTATATTTTCCTTTGTGCTCCAAAAACAAGATTCCCTAATAATATTTTAACATGCTTTTTTCCACTTACATTAATAATACTCGTAGGTAACAAATATTAGAAGCAAATACTTTACAATAATTTTCTCATTAAACAAAAAATAACAAACAATATTTCTAGGTACGAGTATAATGAACCAAGTTGTTATTTTTTTTTTTTTACAATATGTGTATTTAAAATTTTCCAACAATATAATTATGTATTACTAAAACTAACATATTTAATTCAACATTTTTTTTTTAATAATTCAAGTACAAGTTTATCCGTGCGGCATCGGATAAAGAATAGTGCCGCAGTGCGTCCCAGCTTGTCGTAAGAGGCGACTAAATGGGACACCAATCATATACAGGCAACTATGACACCAAAAATGAGCCTGTGACACTTTAACACCTTAAAACTTTCCCACAAGTTTGTATGCAATCAGTGGGTTCCCACTTCTGGAGACTACCGGTGGGGTAAAAGAACAGTCAATCAATTCGAAATGAGCATACAAGTGTCAAACCACTCAAACTTTAAACTTCATGGAAATGATCGCAATTAATAGCACTACCCCGCTGGGCACCACGGTTGCAACGCACTCGGGTGATCCCAGAGCAAGCAGAAGTGCTTGTGTCAGAGCCCGACGGATTCCGGGGGCGGGCAAAATGAAGTTTCCAAAATATTTTCCTAAACTTCGGTTTGCAAGTTGGAACGTCGGATCGATGACCTCAAAAAGTTTAGAACTAGAAGCGATTATGCGTCGCAGAACTCTACAAATCCTGTGCGTACAGGCAACGAAGTGGTGTAATACAGGAAATAAAGTGCGTTTTCTAGATTTAAAAACTAAGGCATTTAAGATGTTCTACCATGGAACGGTCAATGGACGAAACGGTGTTGGAATCGTTGTTGAAGCGGATCTTCTAAACAACATCGTTGGTATCTTGAAAATAAGCGACCGCTTGATGAGTGTTAAACTCGTCATACACAATGAAACGTGGAACATTGTTAGCGCGTACGCTCCACAAAATGGATGCGACCAATCAGAAAAAGATACATTTTGGTCAGAGTTCGGTAATTTGCTTAGAAATATACCTATCGATGAGATGCTCTTCGTAGGCGGAGATTTAAATGGCCACGTCGGAGAAACAAATGTTGATTATGAGGACTGCCACGGCGGTAAAGGCTTTGGAACCAGAAATTCAGCTGGCGAAGACATCCTTGTAGCGTGTAGGGCGTACGGCTTAACCGTCTTAAATACAATGTTTATTAAACATCAACGACATCTCATCACCTATAGCAGCGGAGGCCACGAAACGCAAATAGATTATCACCTCTGCAAAATGTCGATGAGAAACCGTGTTAAGGACTGTAAAGTAATACTTGGAGAATCGCTAGTAAGCCAACACCGTCTGCTCATTACAGAATTTTTCACGGCGGAACCACCGAAAACACGGGCGTCGTTTGGAAAGCCAAAAATCAGGTGGTATAATCTATCGAAGGAACGAAGCGCAAGATTTATCGCACTGGCTAAAGAAATACTTCAAAATATAAATGGTATAGCAGACTCACTTAGCCCGCAAGAAATGTGGAACAGCATGCACGAGGAATGCATAACACTCGCAAAGTCCCATCTGGGGACTATATCGAAATACCATTACGTCGGCAAAGAAACATGGTGGTGGAATGACGAAACCAAACGAGCTGTGGCCGACAAGAAGAGTGCATTCCAAGCGTGGACAAAATGCGATCGGAGTGACGATATCGAAAAAGCTCGACTGGCTCTTGAATACGAGCGTCTTAAAAAGATCGCAAAGAAAGTCCTGGCTCGAACTCGAGCGGCAGAAGCAGAAAACCTGTACCAGGAGTTGGAACAAATATCCTCACGATCGGCAGATAGAAGACAAGCTATCCAAGAAGTTCAAACGTCGTACAGTACTAAAATGCCAAATATTTTTTAAGCTCGCTGCACAGAGGAGAAAAAATTCAATGGAAATAACCTCGCCGAAATACATCAAAAACGCAGACGGTCGCCTATTAACAAATGAAAAGGAAATTTGTGACCGGTGGCTTGAATACTGCAAGGAGTTGCTTAACAAACAGTTTCCACGTGATATCGTGCCGACAGCTGGTCTATTCGAGGAGGAAGTTTCGGACTTTTCAATCGAAGAAATAAGTATAGCAATTGGAAAAATGAAGCGGGGGAAAGCGGCGGGACCAGACAGCATTCCATCAGAGTTTTGGTCGAAAATGGAGGGGATCGGCAGCGTTTGGCTATCGAAACTTTTAAATAAATTAAAATGTGGACAACCTATGCCGAATCAATGGAGAAGTAGCTTCTTGGTTCCATTATACAAAGGAAACGGCGACACTCGAGAATGCAACAACTACCGTTCAATCAAGCTTATGTCACACACAATGAAAATCGTCGAAAGAGTCTTAAACGAACGTCTTCCGCAAATAATAAAGTTCGATAATAGCCAGTGTGGATTTGTTGAAGGAAGATCGACGGTGGACGCTATCTAAAGCCTACGAATAATAATGGAAAAGCACCGAGATTCGTCTAAGGATTTACACATGGTATTTATCGACCTCGAGAAAGCATTCGATCGAGTGCCTAGGGATCTCATATGGGCCGCGCTGAGGTCTCAAAACGTACCGGAAACGTATGTTAGAATAATACAAGACATGTACAGAAACGTGAAAACTGCGGTTAAAAGCTCTGCTGGACTAACGAGAGAATTTCCAGTTAATGTCGGAGTGCATCAAGGAAGCGTACTTAGCCCTTTCCTCTTTAAAGTAGTATTCGACTATCTTTTAAAAGACTGCATGCGCGAAGCAAATGTAACGCCAATTCTCTTCGCTGACGATGCAGTTATACTTAGCGATAACGTCGAAGATTTACAGAACGCCTTAGATTCCTGGAGAAATGCGCTAGAGAGAAACGGGTTTAAAATAAGTCGTTCAAAGACGGAGCATTTGACGTGCCCATTTGCGCATCCGTTGCGACCTGTTCCGGATATAATGTTAGACGGAATAGTTCTTCCGAAAAGCACTATCTTTAAGTACTTAGGATCAATCGTTAACATGGAAGCGAAATGTGACGACGACGTAAACCACAGAGTGAGTGTGGGATGGATGAAATGGCGGGAAAATTCGGGAATCTTTTGCGACCGAAAATTTCCACTTAAATTAAAGGGGAAACTCTACACCACGGTTGTTAGACCAGCTCTTATATACGGTTCACAGTGCTGGACAATGTACGAAGCGTTTAAAAACTAAATGACGGCAGCGGAAATGAAAATGTTAAGGATGTGTAGTGGAGCCACTAAACGCGATTGCATTAGATCTACGCGTATAAGAGGAAGTCTACATATAAAGAATTCGGTAACCGAACAGCTTGAGGCGAATAGAAAAAGTTGGTATTGCCACGTTCAAAGAAGATCTGTGGAAAATCCGGTTAAAAAGGCACTATCAACTACGGTCACTCCAACTGTAAGAAAACGAGGTCGGAAAAAGAATTCCTGGATTTCTCAGATGGCAAATGCGCAACAACGTCTGGGGTTAACCACTGAAGCGATCCAGGACCGAGCATTATGTAGACGCGTTCTGCGGTCTGCGACATTAGCCAACCCCATAAGCGGAGCAGCAGCGATGCAGTAAAAATGGAAAACTCGTTACGCATAAGTTCGTATAACGAGGAAAGGGTTAATAAAAGGATAAGAAGAAGAAGAATTCAAGTACAAGTTTATTACCTATAGAAGTTTACTTCTTGGACAGGATCCTATCGTTAGCATACGTTAGCATAAAATGTTTTTACAAATTAATATTGAATCTGTTTCGTTCATATTTATAGGTGCAATCAATTTAAATTTTTATTTGAAGTACTTGGTAAGGTGCGAGATGCACGATTATATAGCGTACTTTTGGTGTAACCCAGCTGTAACGCACATGACCCTGTTCACACACGACTCACGGATTTTTTTTACGTTTCCGTGTTCAGACTATAACTCCAGTCTGAACACTTCCGCGGACTTATTTTGACATATCAGTTGTCAGTGCTGATTGGTTTGGGTGTTTCCATATTTTATTGTTCGTAAATTAAAAAAAAAAATCAAAAACTCATTCGTATAGGAAATACTCGTATTTACGAATGAACGAAGATTGTTTCAATGAATTATTGGAATACAAAAAGCCTCAGCTTTTGAAACAGGACACCTATATGAGACCAGCTATTAGTCCAGCGGAGGCATTATCATGCGTGCTGAGATTTTTGTCTTCTGGAGAAGCATTTTTCTTAATCCTATTCAGGAAGTCTGGACTCTTCGAGTAATACAGTTCCGGACATTGCTCATAAAGAGTTATCAGCTCCTGTGTTTGCTCCTTGTTCCAATTCATTTTATCTATGAAAATGAAAGTAAAAGTACAAACAAATAAAATGTATTAAAAAGATAAATAAAATAACCAAATACAAACCTAATACCCAACAAGTTTTCTTTCACACACAATTTCTTTCCACCCTTATGTCGAGTGACAATGATTGACATTTCTAAATGTCAAGAAGAATCCAAGAATTCCAAAAATTCTGAAAATCTGGATTCACGTAACATATCACCTCCCCGCTTCATCCCTCGCCAATAAACTTAAAAAAAAATCCAGTCCGTGAGTCGTGTGTGAACAGGGTCTGTAACAATCGCAATGTCCAGCTGCACTGAGTGCGTTCGGCAATCTGATATTTCTGTTTGCGCATAACAAAGGGAAAGGGACGAGGGAAAGAGGAAATAGACAAAAAACTGCGGTGGCATTAAACTTTAAATCGAATTGGAAAAATAAAATATGGAAAAGGAAATGACAAAAAACAGTAAATATCCGTGTATAGATAATTAACATCGAACGGAATGGATTGATGAAACAAAATGGTAAGATAGCAAACATTTATTTTTTCTTATTTGAAATCTTATTGTTCTGATATTTGTATCTGCGTTTTAGTTGTTTCTTATAGTACTTCGTATTCCTTTTTGTTAAAGTGTCTATGACGTATTTACTCTGAATTTGTAATTTGTTAAGCCTTTTGTATATCGGTTTGCTTTTAACGATTGTTCTATTCTTAACTATGTTTTGGCATTGATCAAAGTTGCTATCTATTTCCATATTTCTATGTTCTACTCTAGACTCCTTTTCGTTCTTTAACTGTTGAGCCAGTAATTCAACGTCTTCCTTTCAAAAGTTCTTACAAATGAAGTCGATTGGCTTCAGTTTCGTCGTAGAGTGAATGGTATTATTGTAGATACTGATAATGTTAAACAATTTTTCATCTAATTCCGAATTGTCTTTAGATGCATTGCGAATTCTAAAGTGTTCGTTTAACGTTCCGTGTAATCTTTCAATGTCAGAGTTACCAGTTTTAAGTGAAGCTGTTGTTTTGTGTGAACAAATTTTTGTGCTCATTGAAAAATTGTTCAACGGCTGAATGTAATATGCAGGTTTCACCGTCAGACAGTTTTATTAGGCTTCCCTAAAAACTGAATTCCTTGGTTTATTGCGACTAGTATAGCTATCCAATTCCTATCTTCTAACGTATGAATTTTCGCATACTTTGAAAATTAATCGATAGTGGTCAGATACATTTTGCCTCTTTCGGGAAACCATACTAACATATATGTCGATAAGACCTATGTCGTTAAAATATTTCGGTGTTTCAGTTACCTGCATTGGAATTTGAATTTCATGCCGATCATGCTAAGCAATATTACATATCTCACAGTTGTTGATGAATTTTCGTATCTCAATTTGTAGGTTAGGGTACTACAGTATTGATGATGTTATTGTAAGGCATTTTAATGAAAAATCAAGCCTAGCCACTCTTTCTACCCAATGCGGCAGGTACTTCGCAGATCAAACACTCGCGAATAGTCCATGATTGCAACACAACCACGTAAAATCACGTAAACGAATCACGTGCAAACAGTATTTTTGTTGAAGAAGCTGCTAATGATGAGGTCCATGAAATTCTGACATGTTTAAGCATGAATAAATCACCAGGAGTCGACGAAATTAGAGCGAGAGATATGAAGGTTCATGCTGTAGTATTTGCCCCAATAGCCTCGAAAATAAGTAATCTAGGTTAAAACCAAGCCAAAATTCCAGACAAACTCAAGATTGTAGTAGTACGACCGATTTACAAAGGCGGAGTCAAAAATATTATTGCAAATTACAGGACTATATCAATTCTGCCAGTAATTGAAAAGTGTCTGGAGGAATTTGTGATGAGGCGATTACTTACATTTGTGGACAAGTGCTCATTAATTCACCCAAAGCAGTACGGCTTCCAAAAAAAAAAGGACAAATAAACTATTGGGAGAATTTTCAAATACGATAAATGAAAGCCGAACATAAGACATTATGTCTTGATACTCTTTATGGATTTCAGCAAAGCGTTCGATACTCTAAATCACACAAAGTAATACAAGCATTGAGTCGACTTGGAATCCGGGGGAAAATGGCGAACTGGTTGCAAAACTACTTGTCTGGTAGAACCTTCCGAGTAAAAATTAAAGATTTCTCTAGCGATGACATATCGACTTCTTATGGAGTACAGGGATCGAAACTTGGACCACTTCTATTTATTTTATTTACCAATGAACTGCTTTGGGTTTTTACCAACAGCATTCCATTTGCATTTGCAGATGATACGGCAGTAGTTGTTAGACATAGGTGTTTCAAAACTGGAATGGAAATACTGCAAACCGAATTTGACAATGGAGTTTAATGATGCCATAATAACGGGCTTACACTAAATTCGTCGAAAACAAAAATGATGCACATTCGATGCCCTCATCATAAAAAAACGGATCAAACAATCAGGTTCAACAGCAACATTTGTCAAAGTACAGGACACCATATTGAAGTTGTGGATAGCTACAAATACTTAGGATTGGTAGTTGATAGCCATTTTTTATGGAATAAACATATGGAGAGGCTTCGCTCTGAACTCAAAAAAGCTCTCTTTGGGCTTATCTATCTGGGCTACTATTCGACGCATCCGATCCAGAAGCAGGTGTATTAGGCCTTAGTGGAATCTAAACTAAGGTATGGTATATAAGCGTGGGGCAACGCGTCAAAAACCCATACCGAGAAGCTAAAGAAACTCCAAACCACGATCATAAGGAACATAATTTCCAGCGTACCACACAACGCCCGCGATGAGAGCAGCATGAAAGTATTAGGAGTCGAGGAGATATTTAAGATGTCGATGGCACTTGAGTACTACGATGACAACCGCTTTAATATACCTATTCAACACCAAGTGAATACAAGAAGACGCGCTCAGGATATGCTTCAAATATCTCCAATAACAACATGAACGGCAAAAGGCAGCTAGAACATAGCGTTGAGACCATATAAAACGAGATTCCTCAACCATACTTAAGTATCGTAAATTTAAATGTTATGAAAAAACTATTAAAACACTTCTCTTTTTCTCAATCATAAAAACAAAAAAAAAACTACTGAACTATATTTTTTGCAACCAAGGTTAAGAATAATATACATTGACTCCAAAATCTATTAGCTCACCCACCCATATGAAGGAACAAACTGTTGTAGAAAAAAAACTAAAAGGATCCCAAAACTCATATATACTCGTACATATATTTATTCTCCATCAAATACTGAGTAAAAAAAACAAAAAACATAAACATGATACTCGTATTACATTAATTAACGAAATAAACTAAAAAGTATTCATAAACCCATAATTTCAGACTCCAAAAAGTATTCTCTCACGTTCGCAATGACTTACTTGTTTTTATGAACTAGCAGTAGTAACGGCAGGTGTTTATAAGGTCCCATTTTGTCGTTGAAGCGGCTTTTAAATCAGCTTTACTTCGAATCTCATGTTTTTTTGTATTTTGTTCCAAACTATTCCATACATTTTCAATCATATTGATGTCTGGCGATTGGGGTGGTGGTTCAATCCATTTTGGAGTATTTTGAAGTAGCCACAATTTAGTGTTCCAGGCTGTATGTTTGGGATCATTATCCTGGCTAAAAATATAATCGGTATTAAGACCCATTTTGTTTGCACTAGATTGGAGGTGAGTCTTGAGGATGTTTTTATATTGCTTATGGTCGATTATACTATCGATAAAGTGCAAGTTACCAGCACCTTAAGCACTCATACAACCCCAAACTAACACAGAGCCCCCGCCATGCTTAAAAGTCGGTTTAAGGTGCTTTTCCTCCATTTCGGTATTTTTTTCTCCATATCATACACCGACCATCTGAACCAAAGATATTATATTTACTTTCATCTGTAAATATAAACTTGTTCCAAAATTCTCTTGACTCATTTTTGTACTGTTTTGCAAAAAAGAGGCTTTTTTCTTGTTGGTGTTGCTAATGTAGGGTTTTTTTCTTGCAACTCTGTCATTATAACTAGCATCATACATCACATTTCTAATGGTGTTAACGCACAATTAAACTCCGAATTCATTTTAAATTTCAGTGTGAATTTGGGTGGCACTTGTTTTGGGTTCTGCTTTACCCTTTTCACAATAGCACGCTTTTTTCTGTCCACTAAGATACATGGGCGACCTGATCGTGGAGCACTGGACAAGTTGTTTACACCGGAGATCCTATCTATATGGGATTTCACCGTTGAATATGACCGATTAACAGCTTTTCCGATATATTTGATCGATTCACCGGATTCACGCATACCTAGTATATTTTTTCGAATTTCCACTGATGTTTCTTTCGCTTTTCGACCCATTTTTAACCAAAGTCAATGCCGGCGCAAATATTGAAACTAAATTAGCTTATCGTTTATGTTTATGAGAATTGAAAGCATTTCTTGCTATTTTTTACTATAAAAAATTCCGCTATTTAAAGATAAAGAACAATGACCATCAGCTGAGCGAATACTTTTTGGAGTCTGAAACTATGGGTTTATGAATAACTTTTAGTTTATTTCGTTAATTAATGTAATATCATGGTTATATTTTTCTTACTCAGTATTTAATGGAGAATAAATGTATGTATATATGAGTTTTGTGATCCTTTTAGTTTTTTTTCTACAACAGTATGTTCCTTCATATGGATGGGTGGGCGATTTTGGAGTCACTGTATGTTTTATAATTAGCAAAACAACCTTCTGCAGATATGCCTGGAGGCTCCGCGGTAAATCGTATTATTAGACTAAGAGCCCACAATAATTTTTGGGTGTGAGTGATAACAAAAAATAATTTGCATAATTAGATAGTTCTTAAGTAGTTATTTTTAAATGTTCTAGTGGGGGCAATGGTGAGTAATAGTATATCAAAAATGCTTTTTTTTCGAAAGTACAAATAATTGGTATAACAACTTTACTATCATTTCAAATAGATTTGGAAAAATGCTGTGAACAACGAAGAAGTCCAATGCACACCTGCGGATAGTGGGTTGATGCTTACCAATAACATGTACAAAATCAATTGATTTGAAGGTCAAACTGCCCCGAACAAGTTAGAGCACATTGCTAAAAGTCCTATAATATGCGGACTTGATAGCGACAACGATGTTTTTAGTAGCGGCTCATCGGATGAAAATTAATAGAGTTAGATTTTCCTAACTTAGTTTTTGTTACTATTAAAATTTATCATTTGTTTAAATAAATCTATTAAAAAATCGATTTCTGGCCTACTATTAGTACGTCTTGCAGGCAGAAGGCCCCCCGCAAAACGTCTTGGGCCACCATATTTGTTATCAGGGCGCTTAACTCTACATTTAAGAGAAGAAAAAAAAAATGTTATCACAATTATTTAAAAAATCGGTTTCTAGCTTACTTTTGGCGCGTCTTGCAGGCAGAAGGCCCCCTGCAAAACGTCTTGGACCACCATATTTGTTATCAGGGCGCTTAATTCTACATTTTGAAATGATAGTAAAGGTGTTATACCAATTATTTGTACTTTCGAAAAAAAAAAAAAGCATTTTTGATATAACATTACTCACCATTGCCCCCACTAGAGCATGCAAGACGCTAACATTTATAAATAACTACTTAAGAACTATCTAATTATGCAAATTATTTTTTGTCATCATTCACACCCAAAAATTACTGTGGGCTCTCGGTCTATATTGTCAACAATTATATTGAGATAAATAAAACCTTAACTTAAAACTAAAAAAAAAACTAAAAAGATGACTTACCATTGGTGTTTTGCTGTACCAAATTTCGTATGGTGTTTTCTTTGTTAAGAACTTGGTAGGGCATCTATTTCTTATCTATGCTGCAGTGGATATTGCTTCTGCCCACAAGTCCTGACGTAAACCTGCATGTGACAGCATGCATCGAGCCGTCTTCACTAATGTTCGGTTCGCCTTCTCTGCCGCACCGTTCTGCTGTGGTGCATGTGGCACCTTTAACTCACGTCGTATACTATTCTTCAAAATTGCCTCAAATTCGTTGTTGACATATTCCCTGCCATTATCATTGCGTAACGCCTTTGTTTTGCAACCTGTCTGAGGTTCAACATACGTCTTAAAGGCTTTGAATTTATCCAGTACCTCGTCTTTCGACGAGATTTTACCACCTTCCGCAGAGACACTTATTTGGACGAAGCTGGAAGGTGATCTTGGGAGCCATCGATTCTATATGATTGAGCCGGACTCTAAAAATCATTATCAGAATTATGTCGTGGGAAAGATGCTCGTTGAGCCGAAAGGCAAAATGCTCCCAGTAAGAATCTTGAATGTGGGAAATAAGAGCATCAAACTAAAGCAAGGACAATCGATCGGAGCGTGCGTACCGATAACTGCTGTCTACAAGTTGTCGAGGGAAAATGCTGCTATATCTTTGCCATCAAGAAGCACAGCCGAGTTGAAAAGATCTATACTCAGGCAAACCGAGCTGAACCAAGAGCAACGAGGATGATGCGATGGGAGAGGAACTACTCAACGAATTTACAGGTGAAAGTGCCTCGCAGGACGGCGAATATGGCAGCACACATTTGGTACAACACCGAATAGACACTGGAGATGCAAGACCAACACGTCAACCTCCTAGGCGTTTACCATTAGCTAAGCAGACGGAGGTTGCAGAAATGGTTTCGACTATGGAAAAGGAAGGGTTGATTGAAGGCTCTAAGAGTCCGTGGGCATCACCGGTTCTACTGGTTAAGAAAAAATACGACACAAATAGATTCTGCGTGGATTATCACCAGCTTAATGATGTCACCAAGAAGGATAGCTACCCCTTGCCAAGGATTGACGACACACTGAAAACACTTTCAGGAGCGCAATGGTTTTCCACACTTGATCTGAAGAGTGGCTACTGGCAAGTACAGATCCATCCGGAGGACCGCGAGAAGACAGCTTTAACCACAGGAAACGGGCTTTGGCAATTCACAGTAATGCCATTCGGATTGTGCAATGCTCCGGCAACCTTTGAGCATCTGATTGAACGCGTTTTGCTGGGACTAACATGGAAAACCTGTTTGGTCTACCTGGACGATGTCATCGTGGTCGGAAAAACTTTTCAAGAACATCGAGATAACTTAAAGGAAGTGTTCCAAAGACTACGAAGTGCACAGCTAAAGCTAAACCCAAAAAAGTGTCATCTCTTTAGGCCAGATGTCAAATACTTGGGACACATCATCTCATCCGAAGGGGTAAGGACAGACCCAGAAAAGATCAAAGCGGTGAAAAATTGGCCAGTCCCAAGAGACAAACACCAACTGAGAAGCTTTCTGGGACTCGCTACTACATGCGGTTTGTGAAGGATTTTGCTGGGATCGCAAAGAATTTGCATCAACTAACAGACAAGGGAAAACAATTCAAATGGTCAAGTGAATGCAAAAGAAGCTTCAAAATTCTCAAACAACAACTATGTGAGGCCCTCATACTAGCATACCCTACTCCAGGAAAAACATTTATTGTGGATGCAGATGTCAGTAACGTCGGAATTGGAGCTGTCCTTTCGCAGATGCATGACGGGCAAGAAAAAGTAGTTTCCTACTTTAGTAAGGTACTCTCTAAGCCGGAAAGGAACTACTGTGTTACCAGGCGGGAACTTCTTGTTTTGGTCTTGGCAACAAAGCATTTCCATAAGTACCTGTACGGACATAAATTCATTCTTCGCACAGACCATGCGTCTCTGAAGTGGTTGCTGCAATTTAAAAATCCTGAAGGACAAGTCGCAAGGTGGATTCAACGACTCCAGATGTACGACTACGAGACACAGCATCGAAAGGGAAGCCTTCACTCTAATGCGGATGCTCTGTCCCGGCGACCTTGCAAATCTGATTGCAAACATTGCGCACGACAAGAAGAAAAAGATGCGGTATCCACTCAACGACTAAGAGCTGAGCCCACTGACGGTTGGAATGAAAGTGAAATGCGAAACGCCCAAAAAGAGGATCCGGATATCGAGCCAATACTTGCCTGGAAAGAACACGAAGAAAAACCAGATTGGCAGGAAATATCCAATAAAAGTCCCGAACTAAAGGCATACTGGGCACAGTGGGACTCGCTTCATGTTCGAGATGGTGTTTTGAGGCGAAGTTGGGAAAGCTCGGATGGAAAGACGTTTGTGATGCAGCTCGTTGTGCCAAGGTCAAGAGTCAGTGACGTGCTAAGGGAACTGCACGATGGAATATCCGGAGGTCACCTGGGAGTGAATAAGACGTTAGAAAAGGTGCGAGAACGTTTTTATTGGGTGCATGCCAAGGACGATGTCGAAAATTGGTGCAGAAAGTGTGTCACCTGCGCCGCCAGTAAAGGCCCGAGGGTTAAAAATCACGGCAAAATGCAGCAATACAACGTTGGAGCGCCATTCGAGAGAATCGCAGTTGACATTGCAGGACAGTTTCCTAAAACCGAAAATGGAAATCGCTACATTCTTGTTGTTATGGATTACTTCAGCAAGTGGCCTGAGGCTTTTGTTATCCCTAACCAAGAAGCCA
Organism: Volucella inflata; assembly: GCA_928272305.1. Classification (NCBI taxonomy): domain Eukaryota; kingdom Metazoa; phylum Arthropoda; class Insecta; order Diptera; family Syrphidae; genus Volucella; species Volucella inflata. Next base: position 43,667,020 of record OV743718.1, on the reverse strand, counting down.
AAACCGTGATTGAGCAGATTCGGCGTACCGATGGAATTGCACTCGGATCAAGGGTGTAACTTCGAGTCTAAGATTTTCCAAGGGGTGTGCGAGCTACTGGGGATTAAAAAGACGAGAACAGCACCGACAATCGGACGGGATGGTAGAACGCTTCAACAGAACCTTGAATGAACACCTATCAAAAGTCGTTGGTGACAAGGAATGCGATTGGGATAGGCAAATTCCAATGTTTCTATTAGCCTATCGGAGTGCAGTACACAACACCACAGGTCACACTCCATCGGAAATCCTTTTGGGTCGAACAATCCGGTTACCTAGTGAATTAATGTTTGGATCACCGCCGTTTGAAGAGAACAGAAATGAAGACGACTATGTCGCAGACCTCAGACGGATTATTAGGGACGTGCACCAAAGGACCAGGGATAAGATCAAGGTAGCCAGTGACCGCATGAAAACGAGGTATTATGTCAAGGCGACCACAATGGGATTCCAGGAAGGAGATCTAGTGTGGCTATATAATCCTCATAGACGGAAAGGCGTATCACCCAAATTACAGCAATACAGGGAAGGACCATATAAAGTCGTAAAACGCATCAACGATGTTGTCTATCGCATTCAACGAGGAAGAGGCAAGATGAAAGTGGTTCATGTGGATCGAATACATCGCTATATTGGGCAGAATGTCGAAGAGTTTGTTCGGGACGAACAAGTTTAATAGGGGGATATTGTGGTATATATGTGATTAAATCAAGGATCCAGTGTTGCATAGTTTTAGGATCATACAAACTCTCCACGTTGGAGAGTTCAGTTATTTCCCCAGTTTCAAACCAGAAGTTACCAGAAAGAACTAGAACCCGACAAATGTGGTATAAATACAGGATGAGAAACTGCGGACGATAAGTTGATTTTTGGAAAGCGATGGAAAAGGATCTAAGTCTTACTAAGTGAAAGATAAGAGATTTGAATTGTGAAATAGAAGTGAAATTGTTTGTGAATTAATTGAAAGTTGTATTTAAATAATAATAAATAGAGTGTTTTTAGAAACAGAATAACGTTTTATCATTTCGAACCTTAGCCGAAATATTACAATACTTATATTCTCTGGAATCTTCCATTATTTCAAATCTAACCACAACCAATTGTGCCTTTTCCATCATAAATTCAATTCCAATAACTTTGCCGGTTTCACTCCCTGTAAAGCGTAAACGGCAGCATTTTTCGCAGAGCGAATATAATGCGATGGAGATGGCGCGACAGTTAGCTCATTGGACTATCACGCAGACAGTCTGGGTTCGATTCCTGGCTGGGTCACCAACAATTTTTCAAATCACCATCACCCTTTCGGCGGGCAATGGCAAACTCCCGAAAGTAAAATTGCCTACGGAAAAGCTCCTAAGGAGTGCCGTTCGGACTCGGCGATAAACCGTAGGCCCCGCTCAGATGTGATTAAAATGATAACATGAGCAACACAAATGAGTGTCAAAAATCTAAGCCATGGCCCATACCGGGCTGCCAGCGCCAGTGTTTTTTTTTTTTTTTTTTTTTTTGAATATAATGCAAATGTGAACGAGGTAGAATTTGTTCTATATTTCTATACGAAAGTCATTTATCTTGACTATATTATTATTGCTTCTTGAGTTCTAAAATTTCAATTCAATTCAATTCAATTTATTATTTGGTGAGTACAAATAAGACTTAGTCTTTTACGGTACATTTTTTGGAGTAAATATGACAATATTTTTAAAATTAAATTTATGAGCTATAGTTCAAAAAATATAATAGAAGAGAAGGGGGACGAAGGTATAGAAAAAAAGATATGAAACATGTAGGGAGAAAGAGGAAGACATAAAAGAAAAAGAAGATAATTAGAGCAGATAAGGGGAGAAAGATTGATGTGAGTTGTTGTTGCAATTGTCAAAAACATTCAAGCGCGCAATTTTTAAATTGATTAGCATCAATTATTAGTTTAATGGACGTAGGGAGGCCATTCCAAAGTCTGGTAACATAAATGAAGAAGAGGCGGGAACAACTAAGATATTTAAAATATGGCAGTGTAAAATTAAAAGTCCTGGTAGAATGTGGAAACCGAAGTTTTTCAAAAAGGTATGCTGGGGATCTATTGTCTATAAGCCGGTGCATGAATTGGCAACATCTTATTTTTAAGAATTGTTGAAACGTACAGCCCAAAACTAGTTTATGATAGTGAGAGATGTGGTCATATCGACGTAATCCTTACACGTATCTTATGACATCGTCGAATGCAACAAGCAACTTGTATTCGGATAGTGGGTCAAGTTTACAGTAAAGAAGTGTAGAATAGTCAAATAAAGGCAACAACAAAGCTTTGATAATTCGAAGTTTAGTTTCTACTGGAGTAAAACATGAAGACAGCCACAGCTTGCGTAAACTGGCATAAATTCGTCTAACAATATAATTGGTATGGTCAACTGCAGTAAGAGAACGATTTATTTTAAACCTAAGGTTAGTTACTTTTTCAACATTGGAATTTGCTTGTTGCTTAAAAGTACAGATAGAAAGTCATAAGCAACATTTTCTCGAGATTAAAATTGCCTGAGATTTCCCTGGATTCAAGTCGAGACCGTTCGCAAGTGACCAGTTGTAGATTCTTGAGAGATCTTCATTTACTCTAGCAATGAGGTCCTCAACTAATCCAATTGGTCGTGACAAGTGTACTTGGGCATCGTCAGCGTAAAGATGAATGGAAACATTTGAGCACACTAATGTAGGTCATTGACATATAAACAAAATAATAGTGGACCTAAAATCGAACCCTGAGGAACCCCTGCGAGTAGGGGTCTAAATTCGGAAGATTTGCCGTCATGTACCACTCTTCGGTAACTATTACTTAAATAATCCCTTATTAGGCGCAACGACCTTTCACTGAAGCCAACTTCAATTTTTGACACAGCATATTGTGATCCTCTCTATCAAAAGCTTTGAAAAAATCAAGCAAACAGAGCACCGTTAGATAACACATGTCATATTTAATTCTGACCTCGTCGATAATTTTAATCCTAGCAGTAGAACAACCGTATTGTGCCCTAAAGCCGGCTGAACTGGGGAAAGCAAATTGTAATGATCCAAATAACTCGATATTTGCTTAGCAAGAATCTTTTCCAAGGCTTTTGATAGACATGGCAAAATACTGACTGGGCGGAAGTCAGATACAACAGATGTTTTTTAGAATCAGGAACAACTTTAGCCAACTTCCAACTGTCGGGAAAAGTAGATGATGCAATGGAGAAATTTATAATATGTGTCAGGCAGCTTATAACATGGATCAAAATCATTTTAACGAAACGAGTAGAAACACACTCCTCGCCGACCGCATTCGATGTCAGAGAACAAATAACATTAATAACATCAACTTCAGAGAGAGCTTCAAAGTAAAAATCGTAAGAAAAAAACAATTCATTTTCAGGGGTTAAAAAGATATTATTAGTAGATCCACACAAAAAGGCATCATTGAGTTCGGTCACATCTGGAATGCTATAAGAAGCTGCTCCCTCTTTTCCAACACCAATAGATCGCAAATTACTCCATAACTTTTTTGATGTTAAAGCGGTGTTCAGTTTGGAATGAACATTTTTATTTTTGGCCCTTCGAGTTATAAATGCAGTGTAATTACGAGCACGATAAAACAATTCCCAAGTAGGAATAGTAGGACTTTGCTTCCACCTTGAATATAATTTGTTTCGAACCTTTATAACATTACGTACTTTAACGTGTCTATTGAAGAGTTCTAGTATCAAAGATTGTATGTAAGTCACCTTATCATTTATATTAGATGCATAATAAGGGAGTAAGCTTACACCTAGTTGTCAGGCAGTGTTGTCTACAAAACCATAATCCCTGAACGAAAAGAATAAAAGAAAGACAGCACGGCACAGATCAACATTGTAAGTACAAAAAATCAAGTCGGTCAGATAGTCCTGCAAGAGATATCAGATCCAGAAGTAAGACATTGGACAAATTTCGAAACCATAAAGATGTCCAGAAGACTTGGAGGAGCAATCGGGGAAAAACGAGTAGCAAAGGAGTTGGCTATCGACAGCCCAGCGGCAGCAACAGAATCCAGGAGGTCAGCGTTAAAGTCACCACCAGCTAATATATGCTCATACCGGGCAATAAACTCGTGCAATGCTGAAAATAAAGGTTCTGGCGAGTAATGCCGATTGGGATTATAAGCGACACCAATGAGGCACTTCGTAATCCCATCAGATAACTCTAATAAAAGATATTCCACTGCACCTTCCTCGGATTTCCGTAGTATTTTATGAGTGAGTGAGGTACTGTAATATACCGCCACGCCCCCACCTGTAGTATTGGTAACTCTATCATTACGAACAAGATTATAACCCTGGATTTTGTATAACCGATCCCTTTTATCTTTGTCCTCTGGATCAGACCACAGCCAAGTTTCAGTTATACAGACAATGTCGACTTTGGATCCATTTAAAATATATTTTATATGGTCCAGTTTAGATAGATTGATGCATTAAAGTAGCATATTTTTAGTCCTTTGTGTGCATTTGACAGAATATTAACAATTGATCGCACCGCGACTTCGTTTGCAAAGCCAGACGGCGTAATTGGAACTTTAAGTACATCAATATGTATATATGTTAGGACTCAGCGAAAATTGACTTGATTTTATCAAAAAAACAACAACAACAACAACAACGGTGTGCGATCAAACCAAATTTTTACTGACCGTCAACCTCGAATATCTTTTTCCCGTGTATGGATTACGTTTTATTCGGGTTAAATTAAATGAGTGGGACTTGTGCAACCCCCAACCGTGAACAGACAAGCGAAACCATCGAAACGAAAATAAAAAGGCGAGGCTTCCACCAATGTGGTTTAACAGAATCTAAGAAGGTTTTTTATTTAATTCAAGTTTTTATAGGCTTTTTGAACAACAGTTATTTTTTGGGCTTTATTTATTCAACAATTTTAAAATACAAAAAATATGGCGATTGGTATAACTTTCGCGGGAAGTTCAAAAATTATACCAACTCTATCTGCTCCAAGCAAACGGTAAACGATGGTTAATGGGGGAATGTGAAGAAATCAAGAATAATAAGAGAAAGAGGAAGCAGAGAGAGAGAAGAAAGTTTAAATATATAAAACTATGCAAGTGAAAAAGTACTAGATACTTAAATAATAAGATACTTAAATTATAATCCTGCTCCAAATTGGCATCTGTTGGTGTGCAAATTTGATTCCATTCGAAAAGCATCGATGTGCGTAAAGCATTCGTGTCGTAAACTTGCATCTATCTTTTTGGCAATATCTATTGCATTTTCAATGTTTATATGAGGAATACCTCTAAGAATAACATCACAAAGCCTTTGTCGCCGCTGGAAATCTGCCAGCTCCTCTCTTACTACTTTGTTCTCTTCTTTGAGCGCAGCAATTTCGCGCTCACACTGATTACAGAGAATATCAAGAGCAGGTACAGCCTCGGTAATAAAGCTGTTGACCTTTCCCTAAAGTTCTGAAATCAGCTGTGCAAATTTTTTTGTCAGATTTGCTTTGTTGTGGATTATCGAAAGAGATGATTTTTTTCAGTATTTAGATTGGGGTTTGTATGGGTTTTTGTTTGGCTGCTACAAGCAGGAGAGGTGAATAATTCGAAATTAGAGTTCATCACCATCTTTTCTTTTGACACTTGATTTCTGGATCTGGTTAGCATTACGTTTTTAAGAGCGATCAAGCAAATGGAATGTTAAATCGTTAAGAAAAAAGAATTGTTTGACAAGATTAAATCAACACTCTAATTAAACAGAGTGTTAGATAATGGTAGGCCGGCAGATGAGAGTAAAAAGAATTATTTTTGCAGGAATAAGTTAAAAATACGTTTAGTCGGTAGAAATTCTTTTGTACTGACAATGAATTAGATCCCGTCAAGATATCGTCAACGTTAAAATCGTGCGGGATTGAATGTGATCCAATCGTAAACTGAGAGCTATAATCTAGAGCCAATTGCTTCAAGTCTCTCACTGATAAAAAAAGGTACGGAAGACGTGCCGTAAGTGACGGTTCGGAAGCGATAATGGACAATTGGTGCTTCGGGATTATTTCGCCCAAAAACCCGTTGAAACAAGAGGACAAGAGTTTAGTCCTACTTGTAACATCTCATTCAAACTACTACCATAAGTATCTTTATCCGATCCATCAAAAACAATCCGCATCTTATTAGTGACGACAGCATGATGCGGCAAATAGAAAACCTTTCCCATTTTGAGAAAAAATACGTACCGTCGCTGATAGGGAACATATCGCCCCTGAAAAAGTGTTTCCACACGTAACTCCGGTTTCTCGAAATTGTAATCTAGCTACGTATCTGTATCAGAAAAACTAATATCGCATCTTGATCCAAGCCCAAAGGTGAAGTAAAGGAAATTTCTTTACCTTTTCAAAATGATTTGAGCAGCACGTCCACATCCATACCGGCATGCAAAGAGAAAACGGAGTTGTTAGACATGCTACCTATAATAGCCGATGCAAAAGCACTATTGTGAGCTATTGTTTTTCCATTTATATCTGTTCGATGACCCAAGCAAAATATCGATGGGACTTGGGGTATTGAATCCAGGGTCAGCCAACTGATGATCATGCAACCGCAGGGAATAATCATATTCAAACGAAAAACTTACATCTTATACGATGAAAACCGTGGAACTAACGAGGTTGTCACAGCCCCATTAGTAAAACCCGCGGAGAATGAGAAAATTCGTGAGATCGGTAGGCGAGCATTATCAGTTACGAACGAAACCTGAGAACCAGTGTCGAGGAGAACGATTAAAAATCAACTTTTGCAATCCATCATCAGTCATGTTGAAATATGTCATCCCATAGATGAATCAATTTGAAACACGGCAAGGCTGAAAGTTTCCCATTATGTCAATCACCTTTACCATAATGCTTGGTAATATACTTGCAACGCGAAACTCATGAGTGTGATTGCTAACAATGCTTGAAGAATAGTCTTTGGACGATGATTAATTTTAGGTATTTCGCGTCACCAGTTCGTCATTTTCATTATGATTGTCAGGATGCACTTGTGATGGCACGCACAACAATAATAGCAACAAGATATTGTCCAGCGTCGCGATGATCTGTAATTAGTGCCTAGTCCGTTGTAGCCAACTTCTGATCTCTTACAAAATTACGACGAGAGTGTACATTCATGGATAAGAATTGGGAAAATTAGGGAAGGTGATTTTCTTTACACTTGGAGCACCATGATTTTGAAACCGTTAAACTTTGAATATTGTTCTGAGAGCGCGTTATACTTCTACTCGTATGTACCCAAAATCTTGACTCACTTGCCTCGAGGGCACAGCACCGATCTTCTAAGAATGAAATAAAATCAATTATCGTGGATTCTTTGGAATGATTATTGGCCAAAACCATATGTCTGTTTTGTTTAGTAAAATGTATATTAGTCACGAATATCTTCATTCAGATTTTACACCTTATAACCTGCATATGACTTAGTCCGCAATATTTACAAGCCTGCGTAAATGAGAACCATGAGTGGTTGCCACCTGAAGCAGTTTAAGAAGATGTACTCGTTAAAATTGTAAAAAAGCTTGTTTTCCCAAGCTTTTGTGCACCACAGCAATCCACATTATCCGATTATCCTAAAAACCACCCAAGTTCAGCGAAGCAACGGATTATACGAAATGAAAAGCGAATCATGTAAATCCGGTTCGATAGAACCGACTTTGATCACAAATGAAAGAAAACAATTTCGACAATAATTAAATGAAAAGAAACAAATCTAAATCAACAACTTCATAATACGAGTATACTCTATTTTTTTGATATGCTAGTATTATTGCAAATTGATGTAATTTCGATGGTGGTTGCTAGATGAAGGAGACTACGATCGAACGTCAGCATAGTAATAAGTATCGAACTTGGTCAACAACACACACACACACACACACACACACACACACACACACACACACACACACACACACACACACACACACACACACACACACACACACACACACACACACACTGTGGTGCTGGCAGCCCGGTATGGGCCATGGCCTAGCTTCTTGACACTCATTTGTGTTGCTCATGATTGCATTTTTGTCACATCTGAGTGGGGCCTACGGCTTATCGCCGAGTCCGAACGGCACTCCTTAGAAGCTTTTTCGTAGGCAATTTTTTACTTTTGGGAGTTTGCCATTGCCCGCCGAAAGGATGATGGCGATTTGAAAAATTGATGGTGACCCAGCCAGGAATCGAACCCAGACTGTCTGCGTGATAGTCCAATGAACTTACTATCGCGCCAACACCAAAATCAGTATTTTTTCCCAAAACACGTATCTTATGGTGTTGTCATAACAATTATTCTTTAAGTTGATTACAATTAATGAGTTATGAGAAAGATACAAGATTTAATTCAATACAATTACGTAATTTGCAAGCGTATTCCAAAAAATAACTGTGTACACAAAATGAGGATAGCAGGAAGTTCATTGGCTTCTGAAATTTCAAAAACGAAAGTTTCAACAACTTAATTTTTGTTTCTCGGCCTCACGTATACTTTTTGTTGCAAAAAAAACTGTTAAAATGACACCCCGCATCGCTGGCTGCATTTTTAACGAATTTTCTTACAACTTATTGAAAATTAAGCTAAGTTTAAATTGAGAACCATGAAAGTTAAGATAATCGTTTCCAAGAATAAGATACTCGTATCACAAAACTAGTGATCGATTAAAAATCAGCTTTTGCAATTCATGATCAGTCATGTTGAAATATGTCATCCCATAGATGAATCAATTTGAAACCTCGATTGGGGAGGAATCCGGCGATTCAGTTAATCTAGTAATGATGTACATACCATTATATTAAAGAAGTGTTTAAATAAAAAAATAGAAACTATCCCAAAAAAACGAAAAACCAAAAATGATTGGCTATGGTCATTGGCATATTTTACTTACAAACTTTAGGTGGCGCTACAGTCTGGGGTGGACCTGCGCCTCAGTTAATTAACGTATCCAGTCGGCTCGATCTTTTGCCAGCTGCCACATGGGTCTCAGTCTTCCACTATCCGCTGGCCCTTTGGAGACGTATTCGAAGACTTTTCAGACCGGGGCGTTGGTGTCCATCCGCTTTACATGACTCAGACAACTCAACCTTTGGATATTCATTCTTCTGACAGGTCGATGTCGCCGTTGTATCTCCTCTTCCTCTCACCATCATTGAAGACGGGACCGAAAATCACTCCTCTCGAAGCGGTCAAGCGCTTTTTATGATAATATACGTATCTCTCCGTTGTAGACAAGGATTGGGATTGTTAAAGCCTTATAAAGGGTAACTTTGTTGATAAAGTCCTTAACTACAAAGTCTCCGTATTAACACTCGCGCAAGCGCCACTGACATCAGGCTGCTTTCTTACGATTATGTCAATATCATCGGCATATGCGAGTAATTAGACGAACTGAGAGTTTGTGCTTCTTGTGTTGTTTCACTATTCTTCCAAGTATGATGTTAAAGAAATCATATGACAGCGCATCGCCTTGTCTAAACCCTTTTTTGACATCAAAGGTCTTGGTGAGATCTTTACCGACCTCGATGGCCAACGTGCATTCTCTTTTGTCATCCTGGACAGATGAACGAGTTTGGCAGAGATCTTAAAACTAGACATTGCTCTGTATAGCTCCTCTCTATACATGTTGTCATAAGTTACCTTAAAATAAACAAATAGGTGGTGTATATCATTCTTAAGCTCGTGGGTTTTCTCCCAGATCTGCCGTAGTGTGAATATTTGGTCGATCGTGGACTTTTTTTTGCTTAGACCAACTTCACTCGTTCACAATCACACATTACAGCAGATAAGATCTTGTATGCAATATTAGAAAGACTGATGCCTCTGTAGTTGGTGCAGTTTATAGGTTCGGCCAAACATTCATTGGACATATTTTCGTCCGACCATATTTTATAGATGAGTAGGCTCCTTACCAAGTCGTCGGTGGTGGGAGTTGTTGGTTTACATCGTCCAAATTGGAAGGTTCATTCTTCCTGGCAGATGTAGTTAGTTCGTCATCGCTGTTATACAGTCCGCAGGAATGCTCTTTCCAAATCCTCAGCATCGACTGCAACTCTACTATGATGTTCCCTTATTTGGTTTTCCTCCTGAGAAGCCGGTGTTCGTCTCTCCTCTTGCTGGCGGAGCTCATGAGCAGCTCTAGTCCTTCTATGCAGCGCCGATTTGTATTTATTTTGCTAAGCTGATTGTTCTTGTCGGGCGCTCGTGGTTAAACCAGGAATTTCACTGTGATGGTCGTGTGAAACCCAGCACATCAGAAGCGGCATCTCTGCTGGCTTTTTGGCAATGTTGCCACTGGTCACAAACGTGTTTAAACAATACCGGGGCAGGGATCGCTGGGAATAGAAGTACACTTTCTATCATTCATCTGTTTCTGTTACTCTCGATGTTAAAAAACTTTTCGCATAAAACTTTTTGAAAAGAAATGACTGGAAGGATGCGAGAAAATTGTTTCTGTCCCTTTTAAGTGCGAAAGTTTTATCCTTTTGCTGTCAAAATTTCTCAATTAGTGTTTGGCATGCGAGAAAACGCAGAATGGCCCAGAATAATCCGGAAAAAGTAATTAAACACCAGATTTAAACATAACAGAAGTTTAAATTAATATTAGTTAATTCATTTTTGAAATCATCTACACTGTCGAAAGAGCAATAAAAAAAATAGTAAGTTACAAGTCAGCAAATTTATCTTTTGCCCGAGAATTCATTTCGAAACAAGCATTCAACATACAGAACAAATTTGGAGTGAATGAATAATGTTCTTAGTTGCACATTATGCGGCTGCAATCATAAATATTTCTTTGTTGTTTAGTTAAATGGGAGCTTGGAGCATCTCGATTCTCCTAACCATCTTCTATGAATCCTCATCATATGCCGTGTGACATGGTTTTTTTGCAATCAAAAGTGCAAACACTTACGATTTTTTTCTCAATTTTTACAATTCGCTTTAAGAATCTAATAAACCAAATGCAAATAAAGATTGAAATTCGAATTTACTTGTTTTGTTTCGTAATGAAAAATGGTTTCCACGATTTTTCCACTAGAATATGAAACCATTTCTTTTAAGTTTGCGTCCTCAACTTATTGTCACATGGCTTCTTCACAAACTGATATTACGATGCGATACTTCAAACATAGGGAGTACCTAGGGAGGACCGATTGTGCCAACTCCTGGCAATATTATTTTTTGTGTTTTATTGAAGTGTTCTGTTCATTCAGTTATTATATTTCCTTCAAGTTACTGATTGTAATGTGTAAGTAAATGCATATATTTTAAAATTCAATATTTTATTTGCTACAATTATACAACATAATGTGTTAAAGTTTTGTATTTTTAAATAAAGTGTAGTGAATGTACCTCGGATCTATATCCATGCATGTACTTTGGACCGGTCCAAGGTATATGCTTTCGAATTCTTTAAAGAGTTCTGTTTTCCATTTTCCTCAAGAAAAATGCAAGGAGTTAGTCAGAAGCAAAAAGACCAGCTGTTGACGTTGACGCTTTACGGCGAGCTACAATGAAAAATCCATGTACACCGCAGCAAATATGTTCAACGTTCCCAAAACCACTTTAATGCGCCACATCGCCAAGCACAAAGCATCGAACCATTTTGATTTCGTCTATGGAAGTCGAATCAACCACCGACAAATATTTTCGCCTGAAGAAGAAGATCTCCTAGCAAAGAATTTTATACAGGCTTCGAAACTACGGACTACCCAGCGCTGAATTAAAGAAATTCGGTTTCAACTTCACTGAAAAAAATAACAAAACCATTCCCAAAAACTGGTTTGAACAGGGTGCAGCTGGTAGGAACTGGCTTACATTATTTCTCCAACATCATCAACAATTGCTTTTCGAAAACCCAAGGCAACCAGTCTTTCTAGAGCTACCAGCTTTAACGAAGCCAAAGTAAAAACATTTTTTCCGGAATTACAAAAATTGTTTATCCCGATATCGCTTTACACCTGAGCTTATGTTCAATATCGATGAAACAAGTAACTATTTAGCTCTTAATTTAGGTTTCATGTTATTCATTTAACAGGTAATTCGACGGTTCATGTCCCGCCTAAAATTCTGGCTCAAGAAGGTGCTAAACAAATAGGAAGTGTAACGTCAGGAGAACGAAGATTAAATGCTACTATGATAGCTGCCTTGGATGCGATCGGAAACCACGTGCCTCCAATGCTGATATTCCCATGCGTAAATTTCAAAGATCATATGATCAATCAATCAATACAGAAAAAAAAAGTGATTTTAATAATAACCGCGAAACTCATATCGCTTTTTTGGTAATAGATGAGGAAATAAAAAACAATGTTATTTTGCTCACACTTCCGCCTTACACCTCCTACAAATTGTAGCCACTGGATAGAACAGTGTTCGCAACTTATAAAACGTTCTGTAATAAAGCCACAAGCGATTGGTTGTTGTCAAATCCTGGAAGCCAGTAACGAAATATATTATACATATTATAAAAGTTTTTTAAGTAAGTGGTATTTGCCCGCTGGATGAAAATATTTTCGGTGATGACGAGTTTTTGTCATCATACGTAACTGATAAGCCTCTCGATATTGAACCTTTGATTGAGCGAAGAATTTTATTGACACCAACTGTAAATGCTTCGCCACCTGCATCGCCTTCACATGCATATGAAATCGAACCTTCAACATCTAAATTTGCAGTAGCTCTTCCTAATAAGATGCCTTTTGAACAATCTTCAAAAATTGTAATTTCGCCGATGCTAATAAGACCATTCCCTAAAGCTGCCCCCAGAAGGTTGGCCAAAAGTGGTGGACGCAGATTGGGGAAAAGCAGATTCCTCACAGATACCCCTGAAAAAATCCCCCCAGCGGTCTGAAGCGCACGCCTTCCAAAATCGAGAGCAGCAAAGTAAAAGGCACAAGACTTTCTATCCAAAGATGCTAATGATCCAAATGATGATTTCGACGCCGAAAGTGATTGGTCGATTTCGGAGTTGCTTACAGCTGCCAGAAAAAAATTTGAAATTTCTAACGTTTTTTTTCTTATTTGTTTTTAGTCTTTGTTCTTTTATTTTCAGTAAAATGTACATTTTAATGAATTAATACCTGGATTGATGGCAGTCGTTCGCAGATCTAAGCTGAGAATGTTTCGGCTTTTCGTAAAGTTGAAAAAATAGTGTTTTAGTTTTCTGATAAAGATAATTAGTTGCACTTATGTTAACTGTGTCGGTACCCAACCAAGTAGCGGCGTCGATCATCAGATCGTGGGCCACGGCTTCGAACCCAGTAATAAAGAAATCACAAATCACGCGATGGATGGTGGAGAGCGTTCTGCTCTTCCCATAACGGGAGGTGCCGTGGCGAATGTCATCAAAAGGAGGAGGAGGTTGAAAAACAACTCCTAATTTCACTAAAATAAAAATAAGTGCTGCTTTTACAGCTGAAACAGCAACAGCAACAAAACAAAAAACAACCAGATGATGCGTTAATGCACACCTCTGATGAGGTCCATTATAAGGGGGGCAACAACAACTTTGCCTCTCTAACGGCATCAGAATCGGAAGATGAGGATAAAGATATAAAAGATATAAACATCAGCATACAAAAGCTGAAGGAAAAAGTGATTGCTATTAAGCAGCAACACCAGAAGAAGGAGAAGGTTCCTCCTATCAACACCCTTAAATTAGAGGTAAATGCAACCAAGAACCTGTGTAAATTGGTTATTGGTAATAATTTTAACATTAAGAGATTGGGGAACGATCGCCATGCCATTCACTGTAATACAGTGGAGGGCTACGCGAAACTGAAAGAGGTCCTAAAAGAAACGACGACGGAGCACTACTCATTCACACCGAAGTGTGAAAAGCGGCAATCGAAGGGGTTGGAACCGTCTTCTGATCCTGACGAGATCCTAGCGCCAATGCCGAGAACAACAGAAGCTGCACCTAAAATGCTGACCATCTTGCTTACAATCCAAGGGCAGATGGCCCAGCTGCAAAGGCAGGTGCAAGAACAGGCCAAGCGGGTGGACCAGACCACATGTCGTAATGGGTACGCACATGGTGGAGCAAACTTTGTAGGTCCTAGCGGTGAATGTTAATTCAGTAATTATGATCGAATGAAGAGCCGCGATGTTTAAATTGCTACAAAACCAAACTCCTGATGTGCTTTTCGCTAGCGAAACCAAGCTAACCGATGAGCACAAACTGGAGTACAATAATTATATTTTTAGAAGAAGAAACCGGCCTAACTCCCAACGTGGAGGGGGTGTCGCGATCTTCATTAAAGAAGGAATAAAATTCCACAGCGTGTACAAGGCTGTTCTTGGCATCTGGTTATGCATCTGAGGCTTCGCAATTCTCCTTATTTATTACAGAGCTCGACACACTTTTTCGACTTCTAAGGCTGGAATCGGAGGAGAATTATTTTATAATCGGCGGGGATTTCAACGCTAAACACAGAGATTGGGGAAATAATTAGCCAAGTACTAGGGGGAACCTACTACTTGATTATGTATAGACTCCGCCTTAAAACGACGGATAACCTGTCGTTTCCCAGAGGTGGATCATATTTGGATCTACTACTGTACGACGAACGTATATGACTGACAGGTACGAATTTACAAACGCTAAACTGTCTGCCTACATTCGTGTTTGACAGCGACCATTGCGATTTTTGCATCGAAATAACAGTTCCCAACGAAATTGCGGAATTGGAGGAGTTTGTCCAAAGATTTTCTTACAACTACAGTAAGACTCGATGGACACGCTTCTCACGAACCTTGAGGAATAGAGGAATTCCAATAGGAATTTATCAAACGAGGAGACCAATTAGTACCTTAAACGAATGGACGAGACAATAAAACAAACTATGGGCACTACAATACCGCGGTATAAACAAGCAAGCAAGACATGAAAAGATTCAAAAACATGTACAGTCAGTTTACAGACAGACAAGACCCAGAGATTAGGACACTGAAGTTGTCGATTAAAAATATTCAAACGTTAATCAAAGATAATTACAGAATTGCTGTAAGTTTGTATTCGAACAAGGTACGGGCTGTAAGCACCAGCAACCCGAATATGTTCCCGCAAATAAATAAACTATTTCGGAGAAAAAAATCAAAACGACCTTTAGTGTCTTAAAATAGCCCGGACAACAGACAACGAACGGTTACTGGAAATAGCAAGCATTGATACAAATGAGGCCGCTGATGATGACGACTTCTTTGTGATCGAGGATCCACAGGAGAAGGTTGAGGCCATAGGGCCACTGATATCATTGGCCCTAATTATGACCTGGACAGTCGTGTCTTGGTGCACAACTTCTACATTCGAAATAAACTAGAGAACTGGCAATCCGAGGGCTCTCGATTCACCCGGTTCAGCGTCGAAAATATGGGAAATAATGTCATTGCCAGAGAGGGTGCCCTACCCCCGTTCATTTCGAAGGAAGAACTCCATGAGATCTTCGACACAACGGAGGTAAGAAATCAGTGGGGACCGATGGTTTTCCGAACATCGTGCTTCGACATCTTCCTCTAGAAGCGGTGGACATTTATACCACCCTGTTAAATAATGCAATGAATAATGTACATTATCCAGCGCATTGGAAAACGGCGGTGGTTCAACCTATCCCCAAAAAGGGAAAGGATATATCCAATCCGGCGAATCTCCGGTCGATAAGTCTCCTTCCGAATATCAGTAAGGTGTTCGAAAAAGTAATCAACAGAGCTCTGACTAGGTGGGTTGAGAATAAACATATAGTTCCGGATAATCAATTCGTTTTTAAGGCAGGACACGCTATCACACATCCCGCGTCTAAACTGGTGTCCGATATCCAATGGAATATAGGCCAAAACCAGTGTACTGGTGCCTGCCTAGTTGACTTGGAGAAGGCCTTCGACACTGTATGGTTAGAGGGTCTTTTCTACAAGCTGGCCGGTCTGGAGATCAGTAAATCACTCTTGTACATTCTTTATAATATGCTAACCAACAGACAATTCATCGTTAAAAATGGTGATGTGACATCTGTTGAAATATTTTAAATTAAAAATGGTCTTCAGCAAGGCGCGGTCAGTTCGCCGATCCTATTCAACATTTATACAATCGACTTGATAAATTCACTTCCCCATACTATTGCGTACGCAGGCGACTTGATAGCGTACAGAACAGGTCCACAAATGGAGGTCATTAATACTCTCTTACAGCGTAACTTCGATAAGATAAGACGATTTTGCGATGACTGGAAGGTAATCTGCTACATAGCCCTTATCAGGCCCATGCTAGTATTCGGGTGTCCCGTGTGGTTCAATGTACGAGCAAGCTTAATGGAAAAGATTCGGGTGTTTGAGAGGGCTTGCCTTAGGGCTTATCTTCGCTTGTACAGAACACCAGAGTCGGAGTACAAAAAATTGTATCCTAAAGAACTCCTTTACAACAGGGTGAACCTAATACGAGTGGACAACTTCGTTATTAAGCTGACTCGAAGGCACATTGCAAGAGCAATGGCGTCGACGAATAACCTGATATCTAGGGCATACTACCCCAATTACCTTTACCACGACAGTGTGCGCTCTGACGGCTTCGTTCCACCGGAAGCATTCCTCTACTTAGACCAGATAGGGTTGATCCAGGATAGACTAGCGGTCCCGTTAATCTTCCATGTCGCTCGGACAGCTGGGAGCAGCCGACTCAACTACAAGAGAGACGTCGCATGCGGCAGTGTGGATGGTCTCAGGTTCAGTAGGGTGGTGGGGAATCGCGATAAGAGGGATGTCATTCGGCAGCACCAGCTTTTCTGGTGGTTGAATGATAGAGAAGATGTTGCATCGTCGTTTCCATCAATTACAGACCCTCAGTAATGAGGCAGAGCTGACCAATCTATTGGCTCTGTAAATAGCGATGGCCAGCTTACATAGGTTTAGGTTAGCATTTAAGAAATATACATATATATTAGTATATACAAAGGTATATACTGTGTATATTACTGTGCATAATGTCTATGTGTGTATATATGTATGTGGTGTGTGTAGGTTAGGTAGACTAAGGTTTATTTTAAGTTAGATATTAAGTTTTTATAAAAAATAAAAAATTGTGTCGATATGCAAAGTTTTTGTTATTCATTTTTTTTCTTAGCCTTAAGTATAGAAAATAAATATCCGAAATAAAATGTAAATGAAGTCCAAAGATATAGATATAAGAATTTAGAGTAGCTTAGAGTGCCTGTGTAGGACCAGTAAGTTAGTATAAGATTGTTTAGTAATGTATGTAAGAATTAATGATTAAGAAAATAAAATGCATTTAAATAAAAAATAATACGAGTAATAATAAATAAATGGATTGAATTTTTTTAATGGAATAAAATAGTATTTACACTGAATTATTTGAACCGAATTGATTTCGGTCCAAGGCACATACACTTACAGTGCAAAGTGCATCCAGTGTATGTGGCGCGGACCGTTTGAGGTGTCCTTGCAAGTAAGCATTTTTTAGGCATACGGTAATACTTAAAATGTCATTTTAACACTAGTGAATATCCCAAAATAATACACAATTTAAATTGGAAACATTTACGTCGAACGAAAATTGCAGTAAAAAGAGTAAATTCCGATCCAAGGTACATGACCATCCCCTATGAATCCACAAGAGACAACATATTAAAAGAGCTCCAATTAATACAAGCCGCATTTTATTGGCAGGTCAGAAATCAGCACAGTTAAATTGAACATTGCAAACAACAAGTCGAGTGCTGGCGATAAATAAGCCAGCATTGATTGCTGCCGATAAAGTATGCTATAAGAAATGATTTTGTTTTAGGAAGGTTTTCGATTTTTAATCACAGGATGCGTTCGTTAGTTATGTGTTTGTTTTTACTGGAGCTGAAACATAATAAAGAGAAAAATATTTTTCATCTTAAATTTGTACGTGTTTATGTTTGACTTTTTTGTGAAATTTAAACAAATTTCCTGCTTTTGTTACTTTATTCTTAAGTTTCAGAACAAAAATATTTATTTACACACACAGTTCAACAAAATACATAATCGCAAAGCAAAACAAATCGATTCAAGTAAGAGAAACATATTTAATTGAGAACATTTTTGTAATTCATTTGCGCTGAAGAATTTCGCGCATGCCTTTTACAAAGCGAATTCTATTTGCTCAGCCAAACGGCACTCCTTAGGCAATTTTACTTTCTGCAGTTTGCCATTGCGCGCCGAAAGGGTGATGGCGATTTGAAAAATTGTTGGTGACCCAGCCAGGAATCGAACCCAGACTGTCAGCGTGATAGTCCAATGAGCTAACGATAGCGCCATCGCCATCGCCATTATACAGAAATTATCTTTCCAGATTCTCAGCATCGAATCTGACTTTGCTACGATATTGCCTTGTTCGTCTCTACAGCCTTCGGTTCGGCGTTTGTGTCCGTGGCATAGTTTTTTAACATTTAGGTAAAACTTCCGAATCTCATTCCCAGAGTAGCATCTCTCTATGTGCTGTGGCATTGTGCCAAATGGAAAAATTTGGTAAAATGACGCTTTTGAAAGCTTTTTCATCATTTACAGAATAAACCATCTAGTCGACAAAACGCACAATGATTCTCTATCATAACGTCAATATGTTAGAAAAAAAACAGCACACCGATAAAATCGATCTACCTCTTATTATTTTCTCTTGTTATTTTCTCATTTATTTTATCTCAATTTTTTTTGTTTTTCGTGTTAGTTTACAAATACGTGTGGGTCAGGTCATCCCTTAACTGCAAAATAATAAGCAAACGAAGCTAGTCTATTAGTGAGTTTTTAGCTGTGGAAGTTTACGATGGTTGCTTTAAATGTCTTATGACCTATAGCCCTGATAAAAGCCCGAAATATCTAAATTTTCTGCTATATTTCAAGACATCATTTTCTTAAAATTAAACAGTCTTCTTGTGTGGTAATTTTTTCCGAACCATCTTCAATTATTCTTTTTGACCAGCTCTCGCTTGACTATATATCAGACCACGACCTTCCCATTCGCACATAAGATATTCAGTTTACTTTCGACTTAAAAGATTTCTATTTCGTTGATGTCAATACTCAACGCCTCGTCTGAGCCTTGGGACAACTGCTGATTAGCTCCCGATACTGATACCACATTAGCCAAATTTCAAGCAACAGTTTCACAACTCTATACCCAAAATCTGCCAACTTAAACGGTATGAATTTAGACTAAAAATTGTACTTGGCTTACGATTTCAATACTTTCTTCAAAGAAACTTCGGAACAATATATGAGAAGTTGCTATTACAAGGGTCAAAAGTAGGTCTAAGTGCGAAATACATGCTAACACGTTAAATAACTTTTTTCTTGTGACCACAAGCAGTGCAGCCAACTTTCCTTTACGTGAAAATCCGCATTCATCCTTGTTTAGCCCTTTCGAAACCAACTTTTTTCCTGTGCCTTAAATTTTTTTTTTACATTCAATCAAGTTGTATTTTATGAAGAGGTATTTGGCCAAAAATTCAAGTCGCCACGTCCTTCTGTTTGGGCGCTACCGGAAAATGCTTATGAGCAACGTTGGGCAACGATGGTATAAAATACAAATTTTATTTTCAATGAAAACCGAGGACAATTTTATTTGCAAATTTTAAGAAATTAAGTATAATAGGACAAAAAACAGTTTTTATTTTTATTACCGCAAAGTGGCACCTTGCATTTAAGGCATTTGTCCATAAGAGTTCCTGTCTTGCACAACCTGCAACGCTCTTTTTCTCCAAATACTACCCAATGTTCCACTTTGTCGTAACGCTGGGAGTCTGGAAGATTTGACTGGAACCTGCACTTTTTTTTGTGTGTTGCGAAGACACACGCTCGATGGAGAGCCAAGCTATGATATCGGACTATCCCTATCTAGATTCGATGGTCGACCTATTTTTGTTTGGATTGATGATGACATTAGATTGCACAAGGGCATCAGTAATTTCAATTGAAATTTTAGTAGAGGAATATGTTTCTGCTTCGGATATAGCATCTATAAATGTTTCCTATACAGCAGCCAGGCATTTATAATAGATGTGCCTAGGCACCAATAAAAGATTCTTATGTACCACTTTCTTGAGCGGTGGTTGACCTTGTAGAGTTCCATTAGCATATCTGCCTGTGTGATCAAATCAATAGCTTGAGTGTCAAAAAAGGGTGTAGGAAAAGTCTACTGGTGTCATCGCTTTTAACTTTCAAAGTATTCTTCGAAAATATTCTTTGGGGCTTCAAATGGCCTTGAACTCCACTTGAGTGTCTTCAAATAAATTTTTCCAAAGCAATCAGCAATCCTGCATGGTTCTTGTTTCTAATTTCTCCTCTTTCCACGATCCCTTCCAAATTCATCTCCAACACCGCAGAAATGTCTTCAGTCTCATCTGCACTTTCTGCGTCACTGGAGACATCCCAATCAAAGTTTAAAATACGCTCAATGTCGTCTTTTGATAAGCCTTTCTCTTGTGATCTCTTTGCTGAAATCTATTTCATTTATACATTTTTAGTTATTGTTATTATTAAGAAAATAAATTGCGCATTTCAATGGACGAAACGGTGTTGGAATCGTTGTTGCAGCGGATCTTCTAAACAACATCGTTGGTATCTTGAAAATAAGCGACCGCTTGATGAGTGTTAAACTCGTCATACACAATGAAACGTGGAACATTGTTAGCGCGTACGCTCCACAAAATGGATGCGACCAATCGGAAAAAGATACATTTTGGTCAGAGTAAGGTAATTTGCTTAGAAATATACCTATCGATGAGATGCTCTTCGTAGGCGGAGATTTAAATGGCCACGTCGGAGAAACAAATGTTGATTATGAGGACTGCCACGGCGGTAAAGGCTTTGGAACCAGAAATTCAGCTGGCGAAGACATCCTTGTAGCATGTAGGGCTTACGGCTTAACCATCTTAAATACAATGTTTATTAAACATCAACGACATCTCATCACCTATAGCAGCGGAGGCCACGAAACGCAAATAGATTATCACCTCTGCAAAATGTCGATGAGAAACCGTGTTAAGGACTGTAAAGTAATACTTGGAGAATCGCTAGTAAGCCAACACCGTCTGCTCATTACAGAATTTTTCACAGCGGAACCACCGAAAACACGGGCATCGTTTGGAAAGCCAAAAATCCGGTGGTATAATCTATCGAAGGAACGAGGTGCAAGATTTATCGCACTGGCTAAAGAAGCACTTCGAAATATAAACGGCATCGCAGACTCACTTAGCCCGCAAGAAATGTGGAACAGCATGCACGAAGAATGCATAACACTTGCAAAGTCCCTTTTGGGGACTATATCGGGATACCATTACGTCGGCAAAGAAACATGGTGGTGGAATGACTAAACCAAACGAGCTGTGGCCGACAAGAAGAGTGCATTCCAAGCGTAGACCAAATGCGATCGGAGCGACGATATCGAAAAAGCTCGACTGGCTCTTGAATACGAGCGTCTTAAAAAGATCGCAAAGAAAGTCCTGGCTCGAACTCGAGCGGCAGAAGCGGAAAACCTGTACCAAGAGTTGGAACAAATATCCTCACGATCGGCGGATAGAAGACAAGCTATCCAAGAAGTTCAAACGTCGTACAGTACTAAAATGCCAAATATTTTTAAGCTCGCTGCACAGAGGAGAAAAAATTCAATGGAAATAACCTCGCCGAAATACATAAAAAATGCAGACGATCGCTTATTAACAAATGAAAAAGAAATTTGTGACCGGTGGCTTGAATACTGCAAGGAGTTGCTTAACAAACAGTTTCCACGTGATATCGTGCCGACAGCTGGTCTATTCGAGGAGGAAGTTTCGGACTTTTCAATCGAAGAAATAAGTATAGCAATTGGAAAAATGAAGCGGGGGAAAGCGGCGGGACCAGACAGCATTCCATCAGAGTTTTGGTCGAAAATGGAGGGGATCGGCAGCGTTTGGCTATCGAAACTTTTAAATAAATTAAAATGTGGACAACCTATGCCGAATCAATGGAGAAGTAGCTTCTTGGTTCCATTATACAAAGGAAAAGGCGACACTCGAGAATGCAACAACTACCGTTCAATCAAGCTTATGTCACACACAATGAAAATCGTTGAAAGAGTCTTAAACGAACGTCTTCGGCAAATAATAAAGCTCGATAATAGCCAGTGTGGATTTATTGAAGGAAGATCGACGGTGGACGCTATCCAAAGCCTACGAATAATAATGGAAAAGCACCGAGATTCGTCTAAGGATTTACACATGGTATTTATCGACCTCGAGAAAGCATTCGATCGAGTGCCTAGGGATCTCATATGGGCCGCGCTGAGGTCTCAAAACGTACCGGAAACGTATGTTAGAATAATACAAGACATGTACGGAAACGTGAAAACTGTGGTTAAAAGCTCTGCTGGACTAACGAGAGAATTTCCAGTTAATGTCGGAGTGCATCGAGGAAGCGTACTTAGCCCTTTCCTCTTTAACGTAGTATTCGACTATCTTTTAAAATACTGCATGCGCGAAGCAAATGTAACGCCAATTCTGTTCGCTGACGACGCAGTTATACTTAGCGATAACGTCGAAGATTTACAGAACGCCTTATATTCATGGAGAAATGCGCTAGGGAGAAACGTATTTCATAAACATATTCCATTACATTTTGAGTAGACACATACAGCTTCTGTTATCATTACGAATAGGCAGACAATATAAGAAACGCTTACCGTTAGCCGTTAAACAACCGAAATTGCTCTATTGGGTAAGATGTTTAAAATTAGTTTCAGTGTATGGAAATGATGTTGCAAAGTATATTGCAAATACAAAATCAAATTTTTTTGGGGAAGATGGGATATCGTTGCGCAAAGTGAAATAGGTCCTCCAACACCTGTCTTATAACAGTCAACTCTACGCGAAGGAATCTAAACACTTAACATGCCTATGGTCAAAATACTGAATGATATAAGACTTAACTTCAGTAAGTGATATGTAACATCTTTCTTTACTCAATTTCTCTAAGGTTTTTGACAATATACACAATATTCTCTGCTAAAAATTAAAAAATAAGTTTGGTTTTAGCAAAACTGCAGTAAGCTTATTAAGATTTTTTATTATTACTTTTTATCTGTCAGGTTTTAACGGGCCGTTACCCTTGATTCGGTTTCATCGTTCTTACCAGTGCACCCAGGTGTTCCGCAAGGATCAATACTTAATCCTATTTTATTCACGTTGTTCGTTAATAACTTACCAACTGTATGTAAGCATGCCTCTGTGATGACGTATTGCATTACGCGACGCCACCAATCAATCACATAACCAAACATGCAAATGATATGGAGATTCAGTCCCGGTCAGAAACAAATGGTTACCACCTATTAACCATTTCCCTGATTTATTTTTATTTGGAAATAACCAAAAAATGTTAAAAACAGCCACAGTTCAACGTTATTTTGAGGCTAGAAATTGTATTTTGTTGCGTAATATAATAACTAATAGAAGAAAGAAACTTTGTAATATCGTTTTAAGTTTTTATTTTGTGTTAAAATTAATTTTTTTTTTTTAGATCTAAGTACTAAAAAAGATTTTAATCCTAATGTACCATATTTGTTCATTATTGCTAAGCCTGAATAATCTTCAGTTTTCCCGATTCCAGCTGTATTAAGTTAAACAATTGCACTCATACAACCATAATCTACATACTAAGCAGTCAACTGGTCATCATGACTAGTATTACCTACTAACGGATCATTGCAGCACTAACGGGTATCTCGGCACGGAAATGTATCCGATTTATCATAGAGGAGCAACAACAAGTAAAGGCGGAATACACATTCTAAATGAAATAGAGCATCTATCATCATGCCAACAACGCTAATTCGTAACAACCCAATATAGACCAAATTTATACACAACAATCAATGGATATACGCAGTTACTTCGAGCACTATAAGCATTGTATGCAATGGCACGTCGACAATTGTTATGTTTGTTATGATTGAAAGATCTAGCAATTTAAAATAGGAACCCAATTGCGTTGCGAGGGGTGATTTCATAACCCTACGAACACTGCAACCACTTCCATACTATCCGTTTATACATCACGAGACTTAGTGAGATTCCAAATAAAACTTTTTTCGAGCAAACCGACAACCATATAGATACAGCACACTAATATCTAATTCGGTTCGACGAACGAGATATGAAGTTGAAATGGCTGGCAGCACAGTTATACTCCACTTAACTGGAGCTACCAAGTATTGTTCAGCGATATGCAATACCCCCCACCATCATAAGTTCATCAGGACTATTCATCATTTCGCTACGATAATCTTACAAGTCTGAAAATTCCGAGTATGGAGTTATAACAGCCGATTAACAGAATATCGTAATTAATATACGTAATTAATACTCACTCTGAAGACATCGAAATGGCAATTTACAGAAAACGCCAATGCCAGATTACAACAAACTTTAAAACGTCTTGAACGTTCCATTGCGATCTGATTACACCGTCATATCGCGTGAAAACTACGTGTGGAATTTGAATATAAAAACAAATAATTTAAAATTAGTTAAATTAGAAAAGGAAGAGAAAGGCAAGGAACAAGGGTTTCAACAACAAATTCTTTCAAAAACATACATTTGTTTTTTAAATAGATGTATTAAATAAGCACAGACATTTTATATATTGTGGATTGAGGCCGTTCTAAAATAATTGTGTTTTTATATGAAACTGATAAATGTTGGTACTTAATTGAGCAGAAAGAACTACAATTATAAACATAAAATAAATGGTATTGTCATTTTCCTATTGAATGACTTCCACCTCATATATTACATTGTTTGTTTAGATTGCTATTTCCCTATGGTTACTTTGTACAAGTTTTGATAACTGATTTACTTACTTTAGGTGGACCTATCTTTTGCTCGATCTTTTGCTAGTTGCTTCTTGTTTCGCACGCTAAGTTGGCTGTAAGTATGATGTTGAAAAAATCTCATGACAGCGCATTGCCTTGTCTAAATCGTTTCTGACATCAAAGGTCACGGTCAAATCGTTACTGACTTTGATGCAGCAGCGAGCATTCTCGATCGTCATCCTGCACAGATGGACGAGTTCGACAGGGATCTCAAAACTAGACATTGCTCTGTATAGCTCTTCCCTATACAAGCTGTCATAAGCGGTCTAAAAACCGATGATAAGATGGTGTGTATCGATCTTAAGCTCGGAGGTTTTCTCCAAGATCTACCGTATTGTGAATATTTGGTCGAGAGTGGACTTTCCTGGTCTGAGGCCACACTGATATGGACTAATCAAGTTGCTAACGAAAGGCTTCAGTCGTTTATGCAGTAAAGCAGTACGTGATGTTAAAAATAGTGGTGCCTCTGTATTTGGCGCAATTCAGGGGGTCTCCTTTCCTGGCATTAAACTGATTTACATGTGTTTTTATATTAACTTAAAATTAAACTTATAACGTCATTACAAGTTCAATGAAATATAAAATTTGCACCAAATTGTAATGATAAGAAAATGTAAGTGCAAATGAATGCATTACTTCCTGCGTTTCTAGTGGTCCGTATGGTCGAGGAGCTGTTGTGTGTTGCTTTTATCCACTTTGGTTTCTGCTTAAGTCGCGCCAAGTATGCGGAACTCCATCGTCTCCAGAACGGTGGCACCAACACCTGCACTCGCATCACCGATGCCGCGAGAATTCCGGTCCATGCCATCAAAGTTCATTGTCAACGAAATTCGCTGCATAGGTTCCTATCGACGCTAAATCTGCTGGATTAAGCTGTTTTGGAATGAGTTTCCACAACAAGCAACTTGGAAGCCTTTGAGTTTGGGAAACCCAGTTGCATATGAAGGTTTATCATTTTGAAATAAACTTCATGTGAAAGCGTCATCTTCATCGAGAACTCGTAGATAAATCGCAGCCGTATAGGCTTTATACGCGTCGAGAAGCCCGTTAATTTCCACCATCTTGATCTGCTTGCTCGTGTTAATCCAATGCAGAATCTGGATTTGCCCGATGTTGAGTAAATCCTGAGAGAAACTCATCTATTCTCTGACTTTGACTCATTCATCCAAACTTCGCTGATAACGGTTTGTGCCACTCCAATCCTTTCATTATAGTTGCTGCACTATGTCGACTTTACTATGTAAAGTGAAACCCAACCAAGAGCCTGGCTATGAAGGACAAGATTGATAGTTTCCTGAGGACTTTAGTACTTATCGCTGCAACCTGGAGAGAGAAAACGTCAAGTCCTGGCAACCACCTTATGAGTTTTCACGCTCATCAAATGGAATGGAAATTCAGTTCCACGCTGATCCAGTAGAATGTGCTTTCGCATGAATCTTGCTGTCTCCAACAGTTCCTTAACAGCCTTCAACTTATCTTCAATGCTGTCTCCCCTGCTGATGACGTCGTTGACGTACGCTTCTTGCTTCAAAACTTTTGCTGCTAACGGAAATCTGTGCGCGTTATCGTCAACCAACTACTGGAACACTCTAATAGCAAGGTATGATGCCTACGCTGTACCAAACGTCGACATTTGCAGTCAAATCATCTTTATTTCCTCCTCAGGTTGTTCTCTTCATGATATTCGTTGGTAAATGGAGTCCTATTTGCTGACTTGAATTTGACGGTACATCTTTTCAACGTCTCCTGTAAATGTGTACTTGTATGACCGCCATCTCATTATAATATCAGTTACATTCTACTGCATCTTTGGTCCGATCATCAAGTGGTCGTTCAGTGACGCCCCACCGATTAGTTTAAACGTCGCATAAAAGAGCACTTGCATCTTCGTTGTCGTGCTAGACTCCTTGATGACCGCATGGTGAGGAATGAAATAATGATGTGGTGTTTGAAGAAGTAATCCTACTCATATATAGGAGCCATGTGACCGAGTGGGAGATATTCCGGCATGCGATTCGAATACTCCTTTAGTAGTGTTGGGTTATAGTGGAGACTCCCCAAGACTCAAGCTGTAAAAACCGTTTAAAAGAACTGGGACCACCAATGGTGGAACGCTTCCCGCTCTTAAAGTGTAGACAAACCTGATACTGGCCACTAGGTAATCTTATTGTTTTTATTGCGAAATGTGTCTCATATTCCTTTTCTTCCTCAGCTATATATTTTGAAAACTGTTTTTCCTTGATCTCCTAGTATTTTCAGAGAATTGTGTCGATGGTTGAATCCAATTGGCTTGAAAACTTCTGACTTCATCGTTGCTAGGTAGTAAGATCCATCCTAAGTGCGTTTGAGCGACTGGACTGGAATTGCCTGCAACCCTAATGACCGCACTGAGAAGGGTGTCACTATAGACGTCACAGCCAAACAGCATTCCACCTTAGACGGTATAGTGAACTTTGGATTCGCCAAAAGTAAGCCTCGGATGCTGCTTCATTTATCGAAGTTGATGTGCTGGGCTGGAAAAAGGCCAGTCAGGGTTTTGAACACCAATGCTTGTACATTGCTTGTGTAGCTCGAGGTCAACGACCCAAGTTCCAGGTCGACGGCTTTTTATCCTTCATAAATTAAACCATTAACCTTCATAAATTTCTTCTTTCATCCTCCGTGATGAAGGACGCCTCAGACCCCGGATTTACTAACGCTCTCAAAACTACCGCCATCTGAAGATCTAACTATATACTACAACGCTGTAGCTAACAAAACCCTGGTGTTTGTGTTGACTGAAACTCGGACGTAGTTTTTTTTTTAGTTTTAAAATGCATTTTATTTTACTTATCATTATCTCCTACATTCTTACAGAAAATGCTTAAATGCTAGCTTAAAATTACTTAACAATCTTATACTGACTTACTGGCACACACAGCTACTCTAAATTCTTATATCTATATCTTTCGACTTCAATTACATTTTATTTAGGAATATTTAGGCTAAGAAAAAACTTGTTAGCTTGTTAATACTATACAATTTTCTTAAATGCTAATAAACCTATGTAAACCGGCATGTTAAACTCGGCATCGGCGCCGGAGAAACAACAGCCGCTTACTGTGCCGTAGCCCCCCTTACCTGACAACATTTGGGCGTAGGAGATTTGGGACGTTACGGTTGGTGTTTGAAACCTAACAGGTGAACATTTGACCTTCACCCTCTGCTGCCGAGTCGGTTTTGCTTTTGTAATGTCAGGGAGCTTAGGACAACCCCGATAGTTTGCGGTGTGTCCTACGTTCCCACATAATACGCACGAGAGCTGCGTCCTATCGGATACTCCGTCTCTACCCAGAGCACACTCCACGGAACTGTGGTTCTTTGCGCACTTCACTTATCGAGGCTGAATTGGGCAGTTCGATGCGGAGTGCCCGAATATCTGGCAGCGAACGCATTGTGTAATGCCTTCGCTCCTTTTTAATTTTTCCCAGTGAACCACCTGGTAGTCTAGGACATTGATGCTCCTTAGACTATCCAGACGGCTTTCGGGACTGAGCACCAGGAAGAACGGCAGACTCCGGTTCTCCCGCCTGGCTCTGGCTGTGGTAAATGGCTTTACCCCCACATATTTGAGTCCTTCACACTCCTTCTCGTTGAGCAGTTCCAGGGTCTCCTCAGGATCAGAAGACGGTTCCAACCTCTTTAGCTGCATCGATTGCCGCTTTTCACACTTCGGTGTGAATGAGTAGTGCTCCGTCGTTGTTTCTCTTAGGAGCTCTTTCACTTTCGCGTAGTCCTCCACTGTATTACGAGTACACTGGGTGGCATGGCGATCCTTCCCTAATCTCTAAATTTTAAAATTTATACCAATGACCAACTTGCACAGGTCCTTGGATGCATTTTTAATTTATATGTGTTGATAGGTGGAACCTTCTCTTTTCTCTTCTGCTGCTGCTGCTGTTTTTTCAGCTGGTGTGGTTTCAGCCGTTGTTGTTGCTGTTTCTGCAGCTACTTTTGCTTTTGTATGCTGCTGTTCTCTTTTATTACTTCATCCTCATCTTCCGATTCAGATGCCGCTAGAGAGGCAAAGTTGTTATTGCCCCCCTTATAATGGACCTCATAAGAGATGTGCATCATCTGTTTGTTTTTTCGTTTGTTGTGTTGTTGTTTCAGCTGTTAAAGCAGCACTTATTTTCATTTCTGTTAAATCAGGAGTGGTTTTCAGCCTCCTCCTCGTTTTAATGGCTTTTACCACGTCACCAGCAACAGTGTTGTTACCTTTGTGTTTTAAATTATATATTTTACACAATTTGCAGAAGAAAAAAAAAAGTTCAAATTTTGGCCCGTGTCAAACCCGCGTCCCACGGTTTAATGAACGACGCCGCGATGTAAACTGAATCACTATTTTTTTCTAGGTACTTAAGGAAAAGCCGAAACACGTTTATTCTCTGCGTAGATCTGCGAAAGACTGAGAAACTCGGACGCATTTGGATTAACGGTGGACATCTGTTGTGACTGATGATTGTTTGTGTGTTTAAACGTAGATGGATGAGGAGCAAATTGTGTATCTGAAGGTGCACTGTGTGGCTTGACCTGTTTTGCATGTATTTTCTCGTAGCAGAGAATGGTGGCGCTGCTAACAGAAATGACAGGACTTGCACTGAGACGTCTTTGTTTGAAATGGCTGTATGTCAAGCAGTTTTCGCAAATCTTCACTTTACGCAGAGTTTACATCCGATGCTCCACATCTATTTCCAAAAACCGATTACACTTCCCAAGGAAATGCGGATCCCTTTGACATACGCTACAGCTGACTTGTCTTTTCGATCTTTTCTGGCCATATAAAACATTATGAGTTCCTGATCTACGCTGCTCGGATTTACTACTGGAGTGTTTGGGATCTACTGCTTCTTATGTCTGAAACCAATACTCCGAAAATTCTAGAAACTCTTGAAATAATGACAACTCTTTACTCGGACCTAATTTTCTTCCCATAACTGCTAAGTACTATTTGAAAGCTTCTGTACGAGAATAGAAATGAAAATATCATCCCCACTTTCTACTGGCAGACCTAAGTTCCTCAAGACATAAATTATTTCTTGTTAAGTGTCCACCAGAGATAATACTTGATTGATTAAAAACAGATTTAGTTGTCTTCTATGATTGTAGCGCTCTGTCAGGATCTTCCACGTTGGATTTTAGTTACTCTGGTCGATAACATAATGTTGTAGAAATCGCTGTGCCCCACCGCTATCTGAAGATTTCAAATATTAAAGCTTCTGAACATCGCATAGAGATGAGTTGTTGTGGATCAATGCTAAAAACATGTTATGAAACAACCTTAAGTTTCATAACTACTAGAAAACGTTGGAATGTTAATGAACGGCTATCGCAACTCGTTATGGTCTCGTTCCCTGCTATCATCTGTTGAATGAGATGTACTTTTACTTTCCAAAGGACATGATTTTAGACTGATGTAAGAATATATTAAAGATCAAAAAATTAATGCACTAAATGCTAATAAAATGTTTTTATGTAAGCAAAAATGTACATATTCGAATGCAAACGTAAGTAAGTATAATGGAATAGACCCATTTGAAACCCCGATTATTAAATGTATGATGATATTCCTCCAGGTATGAACTGCTGCTGTTGATTTTTTTGTACAGGGATGATTGTTGTGAGATCTCCTCGAATGGGACAAATTTTTTATTTTTTGTATATTCGCGGGCTAAAAACTAATCTAATCTAATCTCCACGTCTGAAAATACAGACCAGCTGTTTTGACCCCCGCCCACACCTCTCAGATCACTCTAGTCTGAAACTTATTGGCTACGAACTAGTGTCATTATTCTTTTTTCACAGTGGTCGCGCCATCTACGTGCGTAGTGATGTAGTTTACTAAACTCCACCACAATATAGTCTTTGTTCCAAACCGGAATTCAATTTCATGTGGTAAAAATTCCATTTCCATAAGCAAATTATCCACTTATTTACAGAAGCCCCAAGCTAGACAGCAATTCGACCTTTAACGAGTTTGATGCGCTGTCTGACTCCATACAAAGAGTTGGATCCCTGTATTCTCATACTGAAATCTTTATTACGGGTGATTTCAATATACACAATTTTGGGTGGCTTCGACATTTTGGACAGACAACACCCGAAGGACGGTGTGTTGAGATCTTCGCTGGAAAACAACTTGACCCACCTTGTAAATGAGCCCACGCGAGCCCAGACATTGATAGTCATACTGCCAACACCCTGGACTTGTTTCTAAGCTTTTACCCTGATAAGCACATTGTTGATGTGCTCCCAGCTCTAGGCTCGTCGGACCATTGTGTCATATCAGTTAAATTCTCGTACATTGACCACACTAATACCTAAAAGAATAGAATGGCAATACGAGAAATCCACAGTGAGCGGACTTAACACCTTTTTTAGGAATTTTAACTGGTTGTTAAGTTTCCTAGATAACGACGTGGATGCTACTGCTGATATGATCACAAACACTATTCTCTTTGGAATGAGATCCTTTATCTCTCATCGGATAAAGAGTATCAGACCAAAGGAAAAGGCGTGGTACGACTCGAGCTGTAAAGAGGCTGTCAGGTTGAGAGAAATGCTTTTTCGGTCCTATAAGACCAACCCCACAAAGGAAAACCGAACAAAACTTCAAACGAGGCAAGAATGGCTGCAACGCCTTTCTTAAGTGTGTGAAATTTATATACAACCAAACACTGAGGCAAAAAATACTACAATGTCCCAAAGGTAGTAAAAATGGTCGTTCGTCAAAAGCATTAGAAGTTCTGCCTCAGCTTGCTGCAAACTTTGCGGCCAGCTCAACGCTTCCAGATTGTGCTTTGTCTCTGCCTGCACTCGAATCTTCAATGGGACGAATCTACTTTCGCACTCGTGTAGTAGCAAGAGTACTTAAAAATCTTAACGCTCAATTCTGCTCTTTTGTCCAAAATGCATGCATTTGGGATCGACGACACTCTTCTTCAGTGGATTAGAAATTACCTTTCGGAGTTTTCAATTCAAGTTGTCTTGGATGATTTCAACTCTGATATTCACAAAAAAAATGCTGGTGTGCCCCAAGGCTCTATTCTGCCACCGACACTCTTTTTAATATTCATCAATGATCTCTTGTCTGCTACTTCTTATAAAATATATTCCTTCGCCGACGACAGTACTCTCTGCTTTTCATATTCATTCCCGAACTCACGGCCCTGCTCTTCGTCTGTAGAACGGGAACGGCAGCGTATATTAAGCTCATTGAATTCCGATATTAACAGCATAACCAATTGGGGAACTATCAACAAAGTGGAATTTAATGCTTCAAAAACACAATGCTGTCTGCTGCTGCTAATAGCATTCCGCCCCTTCAAACTTCCAACCGTAATACCCGTCTCATCAGTACACCCTCAAGCCTACTTTCGGACGCACCTTGAAATATCGTCATCCTTTCCTAAGCCGAATAACTCGCTAATGGAATGCCCTGTCGAGCTCTTTATTTCCTAGCTATTACAACCTTCAAACACTTAAAACCAACGTACATCGGTACCTCTCTTTTCTTCCTCCCTAAATTTCCTTCGCCCTCGCTATGTGCAAACATTTTAAGGGTACTTAATCCAAAATATTGCTTCGCTAGAGATAACTCTTTAAAAAAAATTAACTTTGTGTTGAAAAAAAGTGGGTTTAACTTTCCCAATATAAAACGACTAATCCTTTTTGTAATTTTGTACTTTATAAAACTGAAAACTTTTATTCTTATTTACAAAACGTTATTTTTTCTTATTGGCATTTGTGTCAAGATATAATTATGGTTCGTTTTAGTACATCTTTTGTTTGTTTTATAAATTACGTTTTGACATTTCTATGTTTTTATTTTAGTTTGAATATTTTATTAAATGTGTTGATTTTCGAATGCTCGAATTTTTATATTTATAGTATGCCTTATTTGCATCACTTGAATCTACCGTGAATATGATTTCGAAATAATCATGCCACATCACAAACAGATCATATAAATAACGCTAGGAATATTGGCAAAAAGTCTCCCCAATTCCCTGATTTGAGTATGACTTTTTCCTATAGACTTGCTTTAGCTACCACTGAATTGTATCGCAATGACAGATTTGTATAAAACACTATCAAGTTTCCGTCAGTCTTTTCAAGGATATCTCCAGATAGGGACGAGAAGAGAGAAAAAACGCCAATCATATGAAAATATGCCCAACTTATCTTCTTAATATTTGTCTTAAGAGCAAATACACTTAAACTTTGAGACACAACCACTTACGTGCTTAATTTTTGTAAATATTATACAAATTTCAGAAATTCGTAAAACCAAAGTTTCAGCTAATTTTTTTTTTTATCATGGTTTTCTTAATTTTTTCCTACAATCATAAGCAATACGTGCAAAACTTACCACATAAATATATTTTTGAATGCATTTTCATTAGAGCAGGATCCGCACATCATTGTAGTTATATTGTGAAGCCCTTTAGGGGCAACTGGCAACAAAACTGATTTTAATTTGTTGGGCCAATCTTTTCCAGGAAATACGCCAAGTGCAGGTCTATTAACCAACGCTAAAAGTATTGTGCTATATTATCTCTATAAAAACTTCATACAAGTGCACGTAATACATACTTTTCAAGTTGTCATCAGAGCGAAAAACATTTAATAATCTTGGATGATTGTAACCCAATGGTACTGAAGAAATTTGTGTATATGTATCCAACAAGGTGTTACCGTCTACGTCAACAATGTAATTTCCAATTGATTTATCATAATCCGCAAAAAATTGAACAGATTCAGCATTCTTAAAAAAGGATAAAAAGTTTCATATATTCGTATATTTATAGTTTTAAGTATGTGTAGTAATATTTTTTCGGTATTATTGCATTTGTTTTGTTTTTTTATAGAAAACCTATAAAATAGTAAAAAAAAACCTTTTAAAATGAATACATACTCCTAATATGCATCAAACTAGGTGGTCCATAAGCGCAAGTAGCTCTCATAATCTTTGCAATGTAACCCCATTATAATCGTTGCAATAGCTTTTTTTCGTCCAATTTATACTAAAGGGTGGAACATCTGTTGGTATCTCTTTGAATTATATGTAATTTTGACACAGACAGCTTTTAAGTGCAAAAATTGAAAAACTCAGTATTTTCTTTTTCAATAATTCAATTTAATTTAATTACAGAAAAAAGAGTCAATTCTGTAACTTGAAGGGGTAGAGGCGAAAGACCCCCCCTATCAGTTACAGTTCAGTTTTTAAAGTTGGGTAATAACTGAATTACATTTTTTTTTTTTGTTTTTAAACATATTAAGTGTATCATTTTTTAAACAATACTTCCGAGCAAATTTTTGAGCTCAGAGTAGTGCCTGAGTATTAACTCTCAGATTATGCTTTATCGGCTCGCAAAATGAACATCTTTAGCTACAAGATGGGAGGAAGCCCTTCCCCAACTACAGATACCATATTGTAGGTTTGCATTCACGAGCACATAATATGTCATTGACAATACCTTTTCCGAGCAGTACGGAGATAAGGTAATAAGTATTGTGTGACATCGTTTAAAAATATACTTATCGATTTCCTTGATTTCAGCAGAAACTGAAACATTTGCAAACAATTTACGGATCGTGTTTCTATCATTAGATGTCCCACTTCCGACACTTCGCGGTCGATCGATGATAAGTCCCAGTTTTTTGTCAAAATGTATCCTGAATATACTTTTTCTCTCTGCGGAAAGGGATTTGTCTTCCTTTGATCTCATTGGCCATTTTTTTTTTTACAGTAATATACGACACATGAATAAAATATAAAAAGAAACGAATCCATGAGTGCAGTGGGAAAAGACCAAACTCATATTTGCATTCATCAAACATTTTTCAATATTATTCGTTTCTTTTGGCGAGGCAACACATATGCAGCACTTGCTTGATGCAGTTTCACTAAAGGCACAACACACATTTCCATCTACCATAGTAAATTGTAAGGAATATGTTATTCTAATCTCAATATTTTTATAAGATTTTCTTGCAAATAAAGCTCTTTAGTTTTCTTTGCAAATCGGCCTACAGTATGTAATAAAAGTCCCTGTTATTTATTGATGCTTCTCCTTCTATCGATTATCAAGAACTGAACTTAAATCTTAGATTGCACACGGCAGCAATGTGTGAGTGTGTTAGTTGACAATTACATTTACATGTGGCTTACAAATATAATCACAAAAGCAGTTTATAATACATAAATGATTGATGTTACATGCTTTTTTCTTAATAACATTTATATACTGCTGGGGTGGTTTGCGTGTGTAAAATGATTTCCAAAATTATTTACGACTACTATAAGTTAACGACAAATAAATCAAAAATCAGTTCATCGACCTAAATTGAATTCTGCCAGACGAAATTCCCAGAAACAATTGCAACTGAACACCTTAGCAAATATTTCCAGTGCACCTTCATCCAACCGCATATTGCTGATTAGACAAAATTAACCCTATAAATACATATCGAGTAGCCAATAGTTTTTTAGTCTAAGTTATAATCAATAAAGGGTCAGGCAATCTGCTTGAAGTTGTGTTTTTTTTAAAATTTATTAATTAATTAAGCCCGAGCAGGGATTGCTACGCGGCACTGTTTCAAAATAATTCAACGCATAAATCAAGCGCGAGAGTAGCGAGTGTTATAGTTCGCGAACCAGAGTGAATGCCAAGCTACCAAGTGTAAAAGTGCGTGAAAATAAGTGGACGCCAAGCCACAACCAACACGAAAGAGTGGACGCCAAGCCACAAAATAAACACAAACCACAAGAAACAAGTGGACATCAAGCCACAAAAGTGATTGTGAATAAGTAACGTGGACACCAAGCCACGCGGACCAGTGTTTGTGAGAGGGAAAAGAGGCCGCCAGTAATCCCTTAAAAAAGGACAAAAAAGAATCCAGTTGGATAGCCGCCCTCACCAGCGTCTAGCAGTTGCCGAAAAAATAAATTTGCTATGGAAATTATCTTACTTCTGTAAGTCGATGTTAATTTTTTAAGAACGTATTCATAAGATTGTATTGACTACTTGTTTGAATATAATTTATACTCAAATTTTTACATTTGTATTAATAATTAATTAGTAACTCTTTATTCTGTAAAATTCGCTATTCTATTCGATATTTGACTTAAGCCCACAATTTAAAAATTTGATCCCTAATTTACTGTTAATATTGTTCAATCATTTGCCAACCGGACCCATTGGAACAGACCCCAAAACAATGCCCCAAAACGTCAACAAATTCATCATTAACAGATTCATCAACCACAAAAAATGCAACGCATCTACCACACAGATGAAACCAAGGCAGATGAGAAAGAACTGGAAGAATACCAACCAACAGCAACCAAAAACCATAAAGACCACGAACAGCCTGT
The DNA here is from genome assembly GCA_928272305.1 of Volucella inflata. Classification (NCBI taxonomy): domain Eukaryota; kingdom Metazoa; phylum Arthropoda; class Insecta; order Diptera; family Syrphidae; genus Volucella; species Volucella inflata. The sequence continues at coordinate 43,630,621 of OV743718.1, read as the reverse complement.
TGAAAACCACGGTGTCGACCCATACGAAGAGGAATACCTTGACCAACCTCAAGATTTGGAGGATATCCATTTTTTAGATTAAAAAAATACTTTGAGCATGTGGGGAAGAGCGGTCAAGTACTTAAATTCCTCGTAGACACAGGATCTAGCAAAAACTACGTACAACCAAGGCATATCCGAAACCCTATCCCCAACGAAAAAAACTTTTTTGCCAACACAGTTGCGGGTAATATCAAAATCACTCACAACTGTTTTATTCAATTATTCGGCCCCAATACAGAAAAATTTAAATTTTTTATTCTTCCCAGCCTTATTACTTTCGACGGTATAATCGGTAACGACATGTTGAAATACTTTAACGCTGTCATTTATACCCAAATAAACTATATGATAATCTACCCTAACCTAATCGGGCCCCTAAAGCAACATTTCACAAACTATGTCAATTATATAATTAATAGGACCTCCCACTTGAGTAAAGAAGAAACCACTAACTTAAATAACATTATTAAAAAATTTCCTAATCTTTTCTCCGATCCGGACGAGAAATTAACTTACGCGAGATCAGTTAAGGGAGAAATTCAACCCACAAATAGCAACCCCGTTTATTCAAAATCATACCCCTATTCAAGAGCGCTCAAAGAAGTCGAGCAACAAATCAATAAACTCTTAGAGGATAACATTATTAGGCCATCCAAATCCCCGTATAATTCTCCAGTTTGGATAGTACCTAAGAAATTAGACGCCTCCGGAGAAAAGAAATTTCGGATGGTTATCGACTATCGAAAATTAAACTCCGTTACCATCGCGGACAGGTACCCTATCCCAGAAATTAATGAGGTTCTCGCTAACCTCGGTAACAATAAACTATTTACAATAAAAGATTTTAAAAGTGGATTTCATCAAATAAAGCTCAAAGAGTCGGATATCGAAAAAACTGCGTTCTCTGTCAACAATCAACAATCCTTTAAAAAACTTAAACAATCCCTAGTTTCACAAGAAGTAATCCTCACTTACCCAAAGACTTCGAACTCACAACAGACGCTTCAGACTTTGCGATTGATGCTGTACTTTCTCAAGACGGCAAGCCAGGACATTAACAAAAACAGAAGAAATATATGCCACTAACGAGAAGGAGATGCTTGCCATAATTTGGGCTCTCAACTCGCTCAGGAATTTCCTTTACGGAACAAAAAAAGTAAAAATCTACACAGACCACTAGCCATTAACATATGCGCTGAGTAACAAAAATACAAACCATAAGATGAAGCGTTGGAAGGCAATCCTGGAAGAGTACAACTACGAACTAACGTATAAGCCAGGAAAATCGAATGTAGTTGCCGATGCCTTATCACGACTTCCTCAGACACAGACACAAATTAACTCAATGACAATGTCGCAACAAAGTGACGAGAGCTCTTCACGCAACTTGGTCCCAGCCGTAGAATCACCTATAAACACCTTCCGCAACCAACTCATTCTTGAAATCGGTAACGAAACTAGCCACCAGTTTGTAATTACATTTCCTACATATCACAGACATATCTTCATACAACCCAATTATACTGATTCTGATATTTAAGAAATACCTCAACCCTAGTACAATAAACGGTCTACTCACAAGCGAAAAGATTATGGGACGAATACAAAACATCTATCCATTACACTTTTCTAACTACAAAGTAAGGTTTACGCAAACACAGGTAGAAGACGTAACAGACGAAGCCGAACAGGAGGAGAAAATTTTGAAAATCCATCGTAGAGCTCATCGAAGTCCAGAAGAAAACCGCAAGCAATTGCTAGAATCTTTCTATTTTCCCAGAATGGCATCCAAAATTAAAAGACTTGTCGAACATTGCCAAACATGTAAGGAAAACAAATACGACAGACATCCAAACAAACCTTTCATTGAACCAACCCCTATTCCAAATTATCCCGGCCACACAGTACACCTTGACATCTTCTCAACGGAAAAAATCCTCGTATTACCCGCTATATGTAAATTCACCAAATTTGCAAAAACTCATATAATCCAATCAAGAGCAATAACTGATATTAGGCAACTTTTGAGAGAAATTTTATTCTCATTTTGCATTCCTGAAAATGTTGTCATTGACAACGAAAAAAACTCTAAACTCTGCATCACTAACTTCTATGATGGAAGACGAATTGGAGATACGCATCTATAAGACCCCGCCATATAAAAGCGAAGTCAACGGACAGATTGAGCTGTTCCATTCCACTCTTTCTGAAATTATGCGATGCCTCAAGGCAGAACAAACTGACCGCTCTTTTGGAGAGCTGCTCGAAAGAGCTACTAACGAGTACAATTTCAGAATTCATTCTGCCACTGGCAAAAAACCAGTCGAACTCTTCTTCGGTCGATCGCCCAAAATAACTCCCGAAGAATTCGAAAAAGCCGTCAACAGAACATAGAAAAGATTACAAAAAAGCAACAAAAGGACATAGAATTTCACAATAAAAAACGAAAGCCAAATAAAACATACAACCCAGGAGATATTATTTTCGTCAAGCACAACAAAAGATTAGGTTCCAAACTGACGTTCCGATACAAAAAGGAAATAGTCAAAGAAAACAAAAATACAATAGTATAGACAGAATCAGGAAGGACTATTCACAAAAGCCCGATTAGGAACTAACTAACACTTCCACTACTTTCCTTTCAGACTTGCACTCTATTCTGTAACAGGAGAAATCCAAATCTTAGATTTCTCTAACTCACGATTTGTTTCCATACATACCGGACAGGCAAAACTACACGACGGACACTTGACGACAATTTCTCCAACACTTGAACTCAACTCGACTAGAAACGATTCCCTTTTCTTTTACCTATCCCACGAATTCCAACAAATTCAAAATTTACTTTTTAATCTCCAGCCAAGAAAATTTTAAAGATCTCTAAACTTTATAGGGTCAGCGTGGAAGTGGATTGCTGGTAATCCAGACCACGAAGATTTTGTAACAATAAAACGAAAAAAAAATAATTTGCTAGTAAATTCTTACAATCAAATTGTCATTAATAAACTACACAACGAAAGAATAAATAATCTTACTAAAACCACTAATGAAATTGGAGCAATGCTAAAAGAAGATAATTATGTCAATAAAGAAATTATATCCAAACTCCAATATAAATTCAAAATTGTATAAGAAGAACTACAAAATATAAATTTAGCCATTCATTGAGCAAAAATAGGAATTGTAAACTCAGTAATATTGTCAAAAGAAGAAATAAGATTAGCTATTGATACATTAAATAAAGAAAAAATTCTATTTCCCACTGTAGAAGAAGCTTTAGATTTTGCCGATATTAAAATTATAACCAATTCTGTTTCAATCCTATACATTGCTAATATTCCAATGACTGATCCTTATAATTACGAAAAACTATTAATAAAACCTGTCAAACGAAATGGTATCACAATAGACATCAATTATGAAGAAATTATAATGAACAAAGAAAAAATGTATGGCTTAGTTAAAAAATGTCAAACAATAAATTATGTTTCAATTTGTAATTAGAGAAATATTATCAACCTTGTAAACTCCACTCCCACAATTGAAGAAATATCACTCGGAGTAATACTGCTGAATGATTTCAATGGAACTCTTGAAGTTAAATCCACTCATCACAAACTCACTGGCACTTTCCTGATCAAATTTGATAAAACCAACATTACCATCAACAAGAGAGTATTTATCTCACAAGAGGTATCCACACATCAAATCCTCCCACCAATCCTACAGCAGACTCTTCAGGAGAACAAATTTCACAAACCATTATCCCTTGAGATGATAGGCGAATAACATATTGTAATATTTCGGCTAGGGTTCGAAATGATAAAACGTTATTCTGTTTCAAAACACTCTATTTATTATTATTTAAATACAACTTTCAATCAATTCACAAACAATTTCACTTCTATTTCACAATTCAAATCTCTTATCTTTCACTTAGTAAGACTTAGGTCCTTTTCCATCGCTTTCCAAAAATCAACTTATCGTCCGCAGTTTCTCATCCTGTATTTATACTACATTTGTCGGGTTCTAGTTCTTTCTGGTAACTTCTGGTTTGAAACTGGGGTAATAACTGAACTCTCCAACGTGGAGAGTTTGTATGATCCTAAAACTATGCAACCCTGGATAATTGATTTAATCACATATATACCACAATATCCCCCTCTTAAACTTGTTCGTCCCGAACAAACTCTTCGACATTCTGCCCAATATAGCGATGTATTCGATCCACATGAACCACTTTCATCTTGCCTCTTCCTCGTTGAATGCGATAGACAACATCGTTGATGCGTTTTACGACTTTATATGGTCCTTCCCAGTCTTGCTGTAATTTGGGTGATATGCCTTTCCGTCTATGAGGGTTATATAGCCACACTAGATCTCCTTCCTGGAATCCCGTTGTGGTCGCCTTGACATCATACCTCGTCTTCATGCGGTCACTGGCTATCTTGATCTTATCCCTTGTTCTTTGGTGCACGTCCCTAATAATCCGTCTGAGGTCTGCGACATAGTCGTCTTCATTTCTGTTCTCTTCAGACGGCGGTGATCCAAACATCAATTCACTAGGTAACCGGATTGTTCGACCGAAAAGGATTTCCGATGGAGTGTGACCTGTGGTGTTGTGTACTGCACTCCGATAGGCTAATAGAAACATTGGAATTTGCCTATCCCAATCGCATTGCTTGTCGCCAACGACCTTTGATAGGTGTTCATTCAAGGTTCTGTTGAAGCGTTCTACCATCCCGTCCGATTGTGGGTGGAGCGGTGTTGTTCTCGTCTTTTTGATACCCAGTAGCTCGCACACCCCTTGGAAAATCTTGGATTCGAAGTTGCGCCCTTGGTCCGAGTGCAATTCCATCGGTACGCCGAACCTGCTCACCCAGTTGTAAACGATCTGCTCAATCACGGTTTTGGCTTCTTGGTTAGGGATAGCAAAAGCCTCAGGCCACTTGCTGAAGTAATCCATAACAACAAGAATGTAGCGATTTCCATTTTCGGTTTCAGGAAACGGTCCTGCAATGTCAACTGCGATTCTCTCGAATGGCGCTCCAACGTTGTATTGCTGCATTTTGCCGTGATTTTTAACCCTCGGGCCTTTACTGGCGGCGCAGGTGACACACTTTCTGCACCAATTTTCGACATCGTCCTTAGCATGCACCCAATAAAAACGTTCTCGCACCTTTTCTAACGTCTTATTCACTCCCAAGTGGCCTCCGGATACTCCATCGTGCAGTTCCTTTAGCACGTCACTGACTCTCGACCGTGGCACAACGAGCTGCATCACAAACGACTTTCCATCCGAGCTTTCCCACCTTCGCCTCAAAACACCATCTTGAACATGAAGGGAGTCCCACTGTGCCCAGTATGCCTTTAGTTCGGGACTTTTACTGGATATTTCCTGCCAATCTGGTTTTTCTTCGTGTTCTTTCCAAGCGAGTATTGGCTCGATATCCGGATCCTCTTTTTGGGCGTTTCGCATTTCACTCTCATTCCAACCGTCAGTGGGCTCAGCTCTTAGTCGTTGAGTGGATACCGCATCTTTTTCTTCTTGTCGTGCGCAATGTTTGCAAGGTCGCCGGGACAGCATCCGCATTAGAGTGAAGGGTTCCTTTTCGATGCTGTATCTCGTAGTCGTACATCTGGAGTCGTTCAATCCACCTTGCGACTTGTCCTTCAGGATTTTTAAATTGCAGCAACCACTTCAGAGATGCATGGTCTGTGCGAAGAATGAATTTTCGTCCGTACAGGTACTTATGGAAATGCTTTGTTGCCAAGACCAAAGCAAGAAGTTCCCGCCTGGTAACACAGTAGTTCCTTTCCGGCTTAGAGAGCACCTTACTAAAGTAGGAAACTACGTTTTCTTGCCCGTCATGCATCTGCGAAAGGACAGCTCCAATTCCGACGTTACTGGAATCTGCATCCAAAATAAATGTTTTTCCTGGAGTAGGGTACGCTAGTACAGGGGCCTCACATAGTTGTTGTTTGAGAGTTTTGAAGCTTCTTTCGCATTCACTTGACCATTTGAATTGTTTTCCCTTTTCTGTTAGTTGATGCAAACTCTTTGCGATCCCAGCAAAATCCTTCACAAACCGCCTGTAGTAGGTAGCGAGTCCCAGAAAGCTTCTCAGTTGGTGTTTGTCTCCTGGGACTGGCCAATTTTTCACCGCTTCGATCTTTTCTGGGTCTGTCCTTACCCCTTCGGATGAGATGATGTGTCCCAAGTATTTGACATCTGGCCTAAAGAGATGACACTTCTTCGGGTTTAGCTTTAGCTGTGCACTTCGTAGTCTTTGGAACACTTCCTTTAAGTTATCTCGATGTTCTTGAAAAGTTTTGCCGACCACTATGACATCGTCCAGGTAGACCAAACAGGTTTTCCATGTTAGTCCCAGCAAAACTCGTTCCATTAGACGCTCAAAGGTTGCCGGAGCATTGCACAATCCGAATGGCGTTACTGTGAATTGCCAAAGCCCGTTTCCTGCGGTGAAGGCTGTCTTCTCACGGTCCTCCGGATGGATCTGTACTTGCCAGTAGCCACTCTTCAAATCAAGTGGAGTGGAGAACCATTGCGCTCCTGACAGTGTGTCCAGTGTGTCGTCAATCCTTGGCAAGGGGTAGCTATCCTTCTTGGTGACATTATTTAGCTGGCGATAATCCACGCAGAATCTATTGGTGCCGTCTTTCTTCTTGACCAGTACAACGGGTGATGCCCACGGACTCTTTGAGCCTTCAATCAACCCTTTATTTTCCATAGTCGAAACCATTTCTGCAACCTCCGTCTGCTTAGCTAATGGTAAACGCCTAGGAGGTTGACGTATGGGTCTTGCATCTCCAGTGTCTATTCGGTGTTGTACCAAATGTGTGCTGCCATATTCGCCATCCTGCGAGGCAAATACGTCTGCAAATTCGTTGATTAATTCCTCTGCCATCGCTCGTTGCTCCTGGTTCAGCTCGGTTTGCCTGAGTATAGTTCTTTTCAACTCGGCTGTGCTACTTGATGGCAAAGATATTGCAGCATTCTCCTTCGACAACTTGGTGATAGCAGTTATCGGTACGCACTCTCCGATCGAATGTCCTTGCTTTAGTTTGATGCTCTTATTTCCCACATTCAAGATTCTTACTGGGACCATTTTGCCTTTCGGCTCAACGAGCATCTTTCCCACGACGTAATTCTGATAATGATTTTTAGAGTCCGGCTCAATCAAATAGAATCGATGGCTCCCAAATCACCTTCCAGCTTCGCCCAAATTAGTGTCTCTGCGGAAGGTGGTAAGATCTCTTCCTTGTTGACTAATGTCCTAAGGCATGCGGCATTCTCATTCCCGTACACCATTGGAATCTCGACGTTCCTGTACTTAAGTACTTGAGTTCCGATGTCGAGCACTAAATTATGCGCCTTAATAAAGTCAACTCCAATGATGCACTCGTCGCATACATCGGCCAGTAGGAATACGTGGGCGAATGTTAGTCCTGCCAGATTGATCGTAAGAACAACCTCTCCATACACCTTTGCCGTCGCTCCTGTTGCTGGTTTCAAGCAGTAGCTACTGGTATTGTGTAGCCATGAATCATGGGCGATATCCCTTCTTATAATGGAAGCGGTGGCACCGGTGTCAATGGTGGCCACGCATTTATTCTGGCCAATGTGGGCTTCCACTGTAAGACTCTTGTTATTTCGTTTTGTTTGGGAGACTTGGATTTTGATCCTGGGGGCGTCAATTCCAGAAACCAACTTCTGCCCCTCGAAGTTGGTTCTTACACGTTTCCCGCCTGTTGACTTGACGTTGCGCTGCTTGCAGGATAGATGTCATTCCTGCCAGATGCCTCTTCGTTACGTCTCCTAGCAGCGCATTGTGGACAACTGCGTTGTTTAAGTGGCGACCTGCACTCACGCTGCAGATGTCCTATTTTGTTGCAGTTCCAACAACGGACTTGTCCTCCACGCACACTGTTCCGCTCCACGACATCTGTTCGTTGGCATGAGCATTCCACGGCTGTCATTTCTCTCACGCGGTGGATTCCTTGAGATGCTTGGTCGGCAGCTTTCATCGTCAGGGCAAATGCTAGGGCATCAGGGAGGGTTCGTTTTCCAGCCATTCTTACAGCCATTTGCAACTGCCTATCTTCAATTGCTTGGGTAAACGCCTCTACAGCCATTTCGCTGATAATGTCTTCTCCGGCATTAGGATAAGATAAATGCGCCAACCGTTCGATATCGGCCTGCAACTGCTGAAGTGTTTCTCCCCTCTTCTGGACTCTGCTGCGCAGTTGAACTCTGTATACTTGTTGCATATGGTCATCTCCGAAGCGCATTTCTATGGCTTTAACCAAAGCGTCGTAGTTGAGTTGTTTATCTTCTGAGATGGTTTGCAGCAATTCCGCAGCTGTACCTCTCAGTGCCAGCGTTAGCGCAATCGACTTTTCTCCGTCGTCCCAGTTGTTGGTCATGGCAGCTGCTTCAAATTGCCTTCTATATATTGGCCACGACGTTTGGCCATCGAAAACAGGCGGTTGCATCTCTTTCCTTCTAGGGCTGTCTGTAGAAATTTCTCGGACCTTCTGTTTCTTCACTCTCTCTAGTTCTTTAGCAAGATTCTCAATATTGTTTTCAACCTTCCCGAACTGTTCCTCGACTTTCACGAACTGTTCCTCGACTTTCACGAACTGTTCCTCGACTTTCACGAACTGTTCCTGGAATTCGGTTCCAACCTTTGCGAGTTTTGCCTCGTGTATATTTAATTTTTGATCGATTATTTCGAATTTCGCTTCTAGAGAATTCTTGAACTCTTCAACAGTGTCTTTCTGCGCGGCAACAATGGAATTCTTCTGTTCTTCTAACTTAGAATCCATACTTCTCCTTTGTTCTTCTAATTTAGAATTCAATCCAAGGAGTAATTCCATCATAACGGCCATGTCAACTCCTGTGCTCACATGTTCTTCTTCTACGTCGAACAAAATGGATTTCGGATCTTTTCCATCTTTTTCGATCGCTTCTTGTAGCCGAAGAATCAAATCACTTTTCCCTCCAGCTGCGGAGAGATTCCGCTTCTCTAGCTCAATTTTCAGCTTGGGTATACTTAGCTCCAGCAATGTACGTGCCATTTTTTTTATATTTTTTTTTTTATTTTTTTTTTTTTATTTCACAGCACTCAGAATAAGTTTTATCCCACTTCTGACACCAATGTTATATTTCGGCTAGGGTTCGAAATGATAAAACGTTATTCTGTTTCAAAACACTCTATTTATTATTATTTAAATACAACTTTCAATCAATTCACAAACAATTTCACTTCTATTTCACAATTCAAATCTCTTATCTTTCACTTAGTAAGACTTAGGTCCTTTTCCATCGCTTTCCAAAAATCAACTTATCGTCCGCAGTTTCTCATCCTGTATTTATACTACATTTGTCGGGTTCTAGTTCTTTCTGGTAACTTCTGGTTTGAAACTGGGGTAATAACTGAACTCTCCAACGTGGAGAGTTTGTATGATCCTAAAACTATGCAACCCTGGATAATTGATTTAATCACATATATACCACAATATCAACAACACAAAAAAAATCCAATTGCTGCAATTAGACCACGAGTCGCAAACTCTTATCAGCTATGGGACGATCATATCAATTGGAATCGTGCTCATAGTCCTAGCAGCCTACAAGATGTTGGATAAGGAAAAACACACAAAGGTAATCATTCAACAGCCAAGAATAGAAAATGCGGAAATCCCGTTACACATGAAAATCCCACCAAAATCAGACGACCCCATCATTTCCCGAACAAAGTTCTACGACCTTCCGTACTTTTAAGCGCTTGAGGAGGGGGCAATTGGAGGGGGAAGAGTTAAAGACAAATAAATCAAAAATCAATTCATCGACCTGAATTGAATTCTGCCAGACGAAATTCCCAGAAACGATTGCAACTGAACACCTTAGCAAATATTTCCAGTGCTCCTTCATCGAACCGCATATTGCTGATTAGACAAAATTAATGCTATAAATACATATCGAGTAGCCAATAATTCTTTTTTAAATTATTCAATTATTTAATTATTCAATTATTTAATTATCTAATTATTTAATTATTTATTTATTTTTTTTTTGTTATTTACAATTTATTTTATAGAATAATGACATAATAGAAAACATTATTTTATTATTAACATATTCATTCTTCTCGCTTAGAGAATTATATTGTGAATTCTAAATATCTGCAGTGTTTTACAAAGTCAATTTTAAAGCAATAGTTAGTGAAAGTGATATTAGTGTCAAAAAGAGACTCTTTTTGTTAAATAATTTGAATCCCAAACCAACAAGTCAAATGAATAGTAATATCAATATCAGACAATACTTTTGAGTCAAGGCTAAAAAACATTAATGAAGTTTTATTGCTGACATCATAATTGATGTCGCATATTAAATTTAGAGGATTTACTCATCATACCCATCGTAAGATCATCCGCGAAGATACCAGAAGAGCACATTTTAGTTCATTTGGAAAAATACCGGAAATAACACTTAGTAAAAAAATTTGTGCTAAAATATTAGCTATATTAAATGCAATTTTTTCTAAACAAAAAGTTTAAAATACCATCTCTACCACATGATTTGAAATTTTTTTGAGATCTTATTGGTATTAAAAATTTCAAGACCAGAAATGGATTTGAAATACAAATTATTCCTACTTAAGACTCTGTTTGAAACACCAACATCAGTGCAGCAGCTGCAAGGCAAAGAAAAATCACAAGTGGATGAATGTTGAACAACTGTTATAAAGTAGTCATTGAATAATTTAGCTACGTCTGCAGCATCTGTCTTAGATTGTTTTTTTGGCTTTTCTATTTAAAATGTCGCGAATAGCTCTCCACACATTCTTGGGATTTCCCGCTGCACTACTAATTTTGTTGTGGTAATAACAATCACGTTTCAATCTTATTTTTTTGTCCATCTCTTTACCCAGTTTTTTAAACGAACTTTTAAATTTGTATTGAGTGGATTTTTATAACATTTATCATGCAGTTTGTTCTTGAAATTAATTTTTTTGAGAAGAGAATGACTTATTCAAGGTTTTAATTTCATGGTCTTAGTGCTAGTATATGTTGAATTTTTAATATAACTTATTAGCCTTTAAGAAAATACTCGTAATTTACACGCCATGGAGGGATTTTTATCAGCATATAATTTTTTCCAATCAGCATAAAGGCGTTCATTATTCAGCTTGCTATAATCAATTTTGGTCATTTGACGTTCAAATATGGATTTATTCATATCAATGAACAATTTGTCGAAATTCATGTACTTATGTTTATAATCTATTTCTCTTTTTTGCTATAACTCTTATATTCGAACTCTCTCTTTCATATTCCTCAACACAACTTTATATTGTACATACATAATTCGCTATACAATGTTAGTTTCACATTGAACATTCAAGCTGATCAGGCGTTTCTGTTATCCCCTCAACAGATTATGGGCCCAGCCACGCACATACGACAGAAAAATTGCTGGTATATATAGTAGAAACTGGAATGGCAAGTTATTTTTCACTTACTCCGGATCGCCTGTTTGTTTTTTTTTTCAAACAAATTCAAAATGTAATAGTCTAGGTAATAAAAGACCTGGCAAGTGTTTCTTCCGTAAGAAGGATGGCCACTGGAAAAGTGAATGTCCTAAGAGGAAAGGGGAAACCAGTACGAGTAGAATTCGAGACGCGTTCATTTGTCGTAATAGTTTGTCTAGCACCGCTGTGAGAGACAGTTGGTTCCTAGATTTTGCCGCCAGTAGAGTAGATTTTCAATAGGAAAAGGTCTGGTTATAATTGAATCATTCAATGGTAAATTTCGAAGCGAGAGATATCTTTCTAATGTATTGTTTGTTCCAGATATAAAGCTGAATCCGTCTTCATCTAACCCTACTCTCGATAAAGGTTTTAACTTGTTGTCGAATAATAAAGGACAACGAAATTGCTGCTGTTGCTGTTCGGGATTCAAGTAAACTCTTCAGGCTGGTATTCAATATAATTTTTCCAACAATTATTGGTAACGCAAATGCTGCCAATGCAATACCTTTGCGCTCGTAGCATCAGAGGTTATGTCATCAAAACATAGTCCACGTGAAAAGTGTTCTAGCTTGCCAGAAAATACTCTTTTCACGACGAAAAAGATATCTTCTGTGATGCATGCGTTTTTGGTTAGCATTATCAAAAACCACTTAGTGGAAGCAGAAACAAAACAAAGGGGGTAGGCGATCTGGTTCACACGGATCTTTGGATGTGCTCGTTACACGCTTCTATTTCGAGACGATTTTTCGAACTATCGCAAGGTTTATTGCATAAATTCGATAACAGATGTCAGAGGTTGTATTGAACAGTTTTTCCACTAAGCATAGGTACAAATTCACGAGTTAAAACATTACGCTCAGATAATGGGGTCGAACTCGAGCACCAGCAACGGAAAACCTGTACCAGGGGTTGGAACAAATATCCTCACGATCGGCAGATAGAAGACAAGCTATACAAGAAGTTCCATCGTCGTACCAAATATTTTTAAGCTCGCTGCACAGAGGCGAAAAAATTCGATGGAAATAACATCGCCGAAATACATAAAAAATGCAGACGATCGCTTATTAACAAATGAAAAAGAAATTTGTGACCGGTGGCTTGAATACTGCAAGGAGTTGCTTAACAAACAGTTTTCACGTGATATCGTGCCGACAGCTGGTCTATTCGAGGAGGAAGTTTCGGACTTTTCAATCGAAGAAATAAGTATAGCAATTGGAAAAATGAAGCGGGGGAAAGCGGCGGGACCAGATAGCATTCCATCAGAGTTTTAGTCGAAGATGGAGGGGATCGGCAGCGTTTGGCTATCGAAACTTTTAAATAAATTAAAATGTGGACAACCTATGCCGAATCTTGGTTCCATTATAGAAAGGAAAAGGCGACACTCGAGAATGCAACAACTACCGTTCAATCAAGCTTATGTCACACACAATGAAAATCGTCGAAAGAGTCTTAAACGAACGTCTTCGGCAAATAATAAAGCTCGATAATAGCCAGTGTGGATTTGTTGAAGGAAGATCGACGGTGGACGCTATCCAAAGCCTACGAATAATAATGGAAAAGCACCGAGATTCGTCTAAGGATTTACACATGGTATTTATCGACCTCGAGAAAGCATTCGATCGAGTGCCTAGGGATCTCATCTGGGCCGCGCTGAGGTCTCAAAACGTACCGGAAACGTATGTTAGAATAATACAAGACATGTACGGAAACGTGAAAACTGCGGTTAAAAGCTCTGCTGGACTAACGAGAGAATTTCCAGTTAATGTCGGAGTGCATCAAGGAAGCGTACTTAGCCCTTTCCTCTTTAACGTAGTATTCGACTATCTTTTAAAAGACTGCATGCGCGAAGCAAATGTAACGCCAATTCTCTTCGCTGACGACGCAGTTATTCTCAGCGATAACGTCGAAGATTTACAGAACGCCTTAGATTCATGGAGAAATGCGCTAGAGAGAAACGGGTTTAAAATAAGTCGTTCAAAGACGGAGCATTTGACGTGCCCATTTGCGCATCCGTTGCGACCTGTTCCGGATATAATGTTAGACGGAATAGTTCTTTCAAAAAGCACTATCTTTAAGTATTTAGGATCAATCGTTAACATGGAAGCGAAATGTGACGACGACGTAAACCACAGAGTGAGTGTGGGGTGGATGAAATGGCGGGAAAATTCGGGAATCTTTTGCGACCGAAAATTTCCACTTAAATTAAAGGGGAAAATCTACACAACGGTTAGACCAGCTCTTATATACGGTTCACAGTGCTGGACAATGTACGAAGCGTTTAAAAACAAAATGACGGCAGCGGAAATGGAAATTTTAAGGATGTCTAGTGGAGTCACTTAACGCGATTGCATTAGATCTACGCGTATAAGAGGAAGTCTACATATTAAGAATTCGGTAACCGAACAGCTTGAGGCGAATAGAATAAGCTCATAAGTTCAAAGAAGATCTGCGGAAAATCCGGTAAAAAAGGCACTATCAACTACGGTCACTCCAACTGTAAGAAAACGAGGTCGGAAAAAGAATTCCTGGATTTCTCAGATGGCAAATGCGCAACAACGCCTGGGGCTTACCACTGAAGCGATCCAGGACCGAGCATTATGTAGACGCGTTCTGCGGTCTGCGACATTAGCCAACCCCATAAGCGGAGCAGCAGCGATGCAGTAAAAATGGGAAACTCGTTACGCATAAGTTCGTATAACGAGGAAAGGGTTAATAAAAGGATAAGAAGAAGAAGAATGGGGTCGAATTTGTTAATGAGGAAGTAGACGCTGTATTACGTAGGCATGGTGTATGTCACCAAAGGAGCGGAAAGGGATATGCGAACTATTATTGAGTCTGCCTGGTCTATGATACACACCAAACCGCAGTATATACTTTCAATCGGACTGGATGCAGCCCAGAAAAAGGTATGAGTCCTTTCGAATTGTTTTTCAATAAAATTCCAGAAATAAACAATCTGAAAATTTTCGATTCTAATGCATTTGTACATATGCCTAAAGAAAAAAGCTGTAAGCTCCATCTGAAAGCGAAGAAAGGATATTTGTTGGCTTTGAGGAAAATTCCAAAGGCTAATGTACCTATATATAGCAAACAAATGGAAATCTCGAGGGACGCTGTCTTCAAAGAACAATCTTCAGCCGCTACCCTTATAGCTCACGACGAAAAAGAAGGGGGTGAAGATGGGATTAAAGCTACATCCGAAGAGCAGCATAGCCTGGAAGAACGGTTAGATCTAGTAAAAGAAAAAGAGACATCAGAGGAAGGGGAAATTTTAGAAAATATACCAGAACCCTGTTCGAATCTACGTACACTACGTTCTCGTACTCTCCACACCTGTGCTTTGAGTGAAGGTTGTGCTTTTCTTGCTGACTGTCAAGATCCACAGTGTTTCGAGTACGTTGACAAATCCCCGATTTGTAAGCAGTGGAAGATTGCAATGGATGACGAAATCGAATCACTCAAGAAGAATCACACCTGGGATCTTGTTGATTTACAGCAGTTTGACATTAAAACAACCTTCTTGTATTTTTTTTTCCCTGGCGAGGGCAAGTGAAAATCTTCCATCAGACACTATGAGAATTGCGAGCGCGGGCTCATAGTAGTGTGAGATTCTTATTCACTGGAAACACCTCCCTTATATAATTATGTTTGATACCGCAACTAAGCAAAACTTATCAAGCAGCTTTTTTATCACAATATAAGCTCGTTTGGTAGGTGACTTTCCATTGAAAGATCTTACATGTTCCGCTTTTTTAACGCGGTTTCAATTTATCGTGCTAGGTCTAGAGGTTTAGTTCTTTGAAGACGGCTCAATAAACTGTGTTCGTCCAGAATTTCTAGGGGTGTATTGATAATATGCCCGTTTAACCGGATCTTACGTTTTCTTGCGAACTTCTTGCTTCATCTTCGACGGAAGTAGCTCCAAGGTGACGATGCTGGTCATTATTTCATATTAACCACGGTGCATGTGCAATTTCTCGTAGGACTTTATTTTCAAAATCTTGTAAAATACTTATATTTATTTTCTTGTTTTCTTCTTGAGTTGTATACCATAAGTCCACACCGGTGTTAGCACCTGCGGAAATTGAATACAGACCGAGTTTATGTAGATGGGCAGGTGACTTATTTTTCTGTAAGTGAAGTTTACTTGCACGGATTTGGTCTCGTTGAGAGCGATTCGCCAAATCTTTGTGCAGTCATTTACTTTATTTAGAGCGCTTTGCAGTTTCGCCCTTAATTCTTCTATTGTTTTTTCGACATCTAAAATGGCAGTGTCGTCGGCAAAGGTGGCAAGAACAGTCCCCTCGACTTGTGGTATATCTCTTGTATATAAGAAATATAGCAGTGGACCAAACCCACTTTCCTGCGGCACATCGGCCAATATATCTTTAAACTGCGATACGTCATTTCCGTATCTAACACGAACAATTCAAAATACTTAGTCAATATGTTGCAAAGTTTCGATTTCAAAATTTGCCGTATTGTAAAGATATGAGACACCCTTTCTGATATTCTAGTATAGTGCACTAGTGTTTGCCCATGAAAGGGCTTAAAAGTTCTTCTAGATAATCCGCGAAGAGCTCCGCTTTCTCCGTGTCCTCCTTCGCTAATTCGTTGTTATCCATTTTAATTGGCTTTTCAAAGCGAGCAATTGGTTTTTTTTTTCCTGCCGTCTAGCTTTGGACATACGTATTTACTACGCAATTTTTGTGGTTTTTAAGAGTCTCCTTGAGTAGATTACAAAGTCTATTAAGACGTCTTTTATTTTTCGCCGTTTTTTGTCGTTGATGAGGTTGGATTTCAAGTTCAAGTGGTGATCTTATTGAGACGTTTAATTCCACGTTATCTTCGATTTCTTTCCTGCATCCTTCACCATTGGTATTCATTCCATTTAGTTGAAGCGGTACTTGTCTTTTAATGAGCGTGTCACTCATTGTCAGTATAACTGGAGAATGGTCGGAGGAAAGATCGAAACTTTCATCAACTTTTATATAATTGTAGATTCCTTTAAAAACGAAAAAATCGACAAGATCATTGTGTCTGTCGGCCAATAAGTCGGCTTACTTGTCGAATGGAAGTCACAGTTGTGTTCCATACCAGTTTAAATACGTGAGATGCAGTCCCTGATTTATCGGCCCTTTTAAAATTTAGTTTTGTGGCTTGGGCATAGGTTAGATTGTCCGATAGCTTACGTGCAACGCTTGGCGGTCTTTCTTCAGACATTTTCGTCTTAATGTTTTTAACAACAGAGACATTTAGTTTTCTTTTGTTTCCGCCATTTTATCGAATCTTTGCTTTTTTCGGGGCACAGTTTTTGAGGGTTCGATTTGCGTTTTGAGCAACTTATCTCGTCTGTTTTGCAGCTCTCTGGATATTTCACATCCTCGGAAATTAGCTAAATTAGCTACAGTTAACACAGATGTGCTTCCAACACAATCCTTTGAGAGATGAGTTTCTGCGTATTTGACGCAATGCGATTTTCTTTTGCAATACGCTTGCGTGTAGTTAAATGCCTGGCAAGGTTTGCACTCCGGAATTAATTTTGTGTTTCTTCACAATGGCTCAATTTTAATGACGATATTGGGGATTGCTTTTATGTTGTATATTTTTTCGGGTGCTCTCTGTTTCTTCAAATGTTAGAATGAAAAGAGGAAGGCCACGTTTCACCGTTACTTCCTTTCCTTCTAATTTCATTATTTCTTTCTTTCGCCTTTCGCATTTATTCTCGAAAGTGTACAATTGAATTTTTTTTGTATTTAACTTCCGAGACAGTAGGCGATAGTTGTCAGCGTCCTTGACGTGAACTTTCCATACGTTGTTGTTGCGCGATGTTACTGTATATTCAGAAAACGGCAACGTCTTCATAATGTTTTGCAGTTTTTTGCAAAATCTGCAGTCCCGGTTACGTGAATTGGTGGAAGTGGTCGTAGTTTTTTTCTCTGGCCTATATCGAGAATTGTTTCTATTTTGTCATTTTTTTTTTCCCGACTTATCTCCCGTCACTTCTCGTTGAGTGATCATTTTGGAAGATGAACCGACTTTTCGTTTTTTGCCAGGACGTTTTTACAAAATCCAATCGGTATCGCGTTCTAAGTCTTCTCCGTCTGTTACATAAATTTTTTTATCCGACTAAACAGACACTTTTTCGTTTTCGGTGGCAACGTCATAGATCCTGCCTTTCACTTTGAGTTTTTCCAAATCTTTTCTAAGCTCCTCGCAGATCGCTTCCATTTTGATTAGAATGAATCGAAGTTTGATATTTTCATCCTTCAGGCTATTTTTTTTCGCTGCAATCCATTGTTCATGTGTTGACGCTTTCGGTGTAGTTGGACTTTCTATTTCCTCTCTCTTTTTTAACGGGCTTATTAGATGCAATAATTGCCTCGCTCCAGAATCCATCGAGCCGACCTCTAAAGAGGGTGGATTTTCCAGCAAAATAGTCTGCCACCTGGGGCATTACTAAGCATTGCTTTCCTCCCTACTTTCTAAAGCCACCAGAATTCGGCGAACTGTTTTTCCGCATCGACCCGATCCTTTTCCACAATCGCAGTGCTAAAACGAAGGAGCTCCTAAGCATTAGCGACATACCCGTCATAGTTGAGTGGCTTGTCCCTCGCACAGCGGTGGCGGTGGTATACTACCGGGATACCATTCCTACTTTGCACTGTTGTTTAAGGATTTTGATTACTGATCAATGTTCTTATTTTCGGGTCTTGTCTGTCAGTGAACCTGTAACGTTCCTTAAGTCTCGTGAGCTGTCTACTTTTGCATGCATATAGTGCGTTTATTGTTGGAGTTCTATACTTTTTGGTCTGGTCTTAGTCGGAGAATTCTACCCGAGGAATAGTTTGCTCTACTGTTCGTTTGATAACGTTGCATCGTCAGTAAATCATAATCGATATCGTCGTTGGTCAAGTTGCTGTTAGTCGGAGGATCGATTCCATTCAAATGTAAATTCCGCGTTACCCCTAGTGTTCGGCAGTAACACGTGCCGCATGTCTAGCGTTCAGATCTCCGGCCAGAAAGTAATAATCTTCCGGTGGAAAGGATGGAATACTCGTCGTTTTGTTTGTACACAATCATATATTGACGCCACCAGTAGTGCAACTGGTTACCACTAGTGTTCGGCGGATTATTTCCCCATGCCGCATGTCTAGCGTTCAGATCTCCGGCCAGAAAGTAATAATTTTCTTCCTATTGAAGCTGAAGGCAACGAAAAAGTATTTTGAGCTCGGTTATAAATTAAAAGCGATTTGGTACTTCAGGTGCGTAAAGCGACCACACATACACTCGCCTTTGACTATGAAGAGCCTTTGACACCCACAACCCTCAAATCCGCGCCCGAGTTCAACAATAGTGTGAAAAATTCCCAAAAAAGAAACAGACCTGTGCGTGTGCAATTGCAATGCAGCGAAAGAAAAATCATAGTGCCGGCATCCGCCATCTTCTGCACCCGGTCAAAGTGCTGTTGCTTGCACTTGGCCACAGCTGTTGCTGTACTTTGTTATACGGCAAAAGCAATGGTTAAGTGTATGTAACAACTGATGCATAGCGGGTTGTGTGTGGGAACTTTGTAGGTGTACTGTTTCGTATTGCTGTAAGGGCATAATACCTACAGCAATTCGATTCGGTGAACCAATAACAAAAAATTTTCACTTCACGGCCTTGCTTAATGTCGTCAGAGTTTGTGTTTTTTGTGTTTGTTTGTTGTTATGACTCAGGAATTTAAAGTGGATGTAGCCAATATAAGAGCGCTAAAAAGTAATCACTTTTCTGCGTACGTCCACGTCTGTAAATACAGACCAGCTGTTTTGGCACTAAGTGAAAACCAGGTAGACCTCCGCCCGTTCTGCTCAGATCACTCTGATCTGAAACTACCTGGCTATGAACTAGGGCCATTAGTCTTTGCTCACTGCGGTCTCGCCATCTACGTGAGTAGTGATGTAGCTTACCAAACTCCACCACAATGTAGGCCTTGTTCCAATCCGGAATTCAATTTCATGTAGTTAAAATTCCATCTCCGTAGGCAAATTATCCACTACTGCTTTATTTACAAAAGCCCCAAACTAAACAGCAATTCGACCTTTAACGAGTTTGGTGCGCTGTCTGACTCCATACAAAGAATTGGATCCCTGTATCCTCATACTGAAATCGTTATTACGGGCGATTTCAATATACACAATTCTGGGTGGCTTCGACATTCTGGACAGACAACACCCGAAGGACGGTATGTTGAGATCTTCGCTGCGGAAAACAACTTTACCCAGCTTGTAAATGAGCCCACGCGAATCCCAGACATTGATAGTCATACTGCCAACACCCTGGACTTGTTTCTAAGCTCTCACCCTGATAAGAACACTGTTGATGTGCTCCCACCTCTAGGCTCCTCGGACCATTGTGTCATATCAGTTAAATTCTCGTACATTGACCACACTAATACCTAAAAGAATAGTATGGCAATACGAGAAATCCACAGTGAGCGGACTTAACACCTTCTTTAGGAATTTTATTTGGTTGTTAAGTTTCCTAGATAACGACGTGGATGCCACTGCTGATATGGTCACAGACACTATTCTCTTGGGAATGAGATCCTTTATCCCTCACCGGATAAAGAGTTTTAGGCCAAAGGAAAAGGCGTGATACGACTCGAGCTGTAAAGAGGCTGTCAGGTTGAGAGAAAGGTTTTCTCGGTCCTATAAGACCAACCCCACAGAGGAAAACCGGAAAAAATTCAAACGAGGCAAGAATGACTGCAACGCCTTTCTTAAGTGTGTGAAATTTACATACAACCAAACACTGAGGCAAAAAATACTACAATGTCCCAAAGGTAGTAAAAATGGTCGTTCGTCAAAAGCATTAGAAGTTCTGCCTCTGCTTGCTGCAAACTTTGCGGCCAGTCCACGCTTCCAGATTGTGCTTTGTCTCTGCCTACACTCGAATCTTCAATGGGACGAATCCACTTTCGCACTTGTGTACTAGCAAGAGTACTTAAAGATCTTAACGCTCAATTCTTCTCTTAAAGACTCCTTCCGAGGAGATTTGTCCAGCCGGTCGCTAAAAAAGGCGAATCTTCTTCTCTCTCCTCTTACAGACCCATTGCACTTACGTCCCTTCTTTCCAAGGTCATGGAAACGCTGATAAGCCATCAGCTCATGAAATATCCCGAAACACGAAAATTTCTTAATGACCAGCAGTACGGTTTTTATAGCAACAGGTCCACTGGTCATTTGATGGCATGTCTCACCGAGAAGTGGAATCAAAGTAAACATCAATCTGGCGAAAGCAAGATAATTGCACTTGATCTGAGGCATTTGACAGAGTTTGGCATCAGACTCTTGTCGAAAATGCGTGCATTTGAGATCGACGACACTCTTCTTCAGTGGATTAGAAATTGCCTTTCGGAATGTTCAATTCAAGTTGTCTTGGATGGTTTCAAGTCTGATATTCACTACATTCTCAAGAGCACTTTCGGATTTCTATTTATTTTATTTATATTTATTTCCTAACATTTAAAGCCAACGTACATCGGTCCCTCTATTTCTTTCGTCCCTAACTTTCCATCGCCCGCGCTGTGTGCAATCATTTTAAGGGTACTAACAACCCCTTGAGGGCGTGCTAATTATAAAAAGAAATGCGGACACTCTAAGTTAAACCTTATAATTGAATGTTGTCTTTCGACGTGCCGTACGGATATTTATGTTTTTTACATTAAATATACTTAAGGATAAGGACATTTTTTTTTTTAATTTAAGAACGTAGTACATTTACATTTTTTATAATTATATAAAAATTAAGACTAAAAACTAAGAACTACCTAAAATAAATCTTAATCTACTTAACTTACTTAAGCTATCTTATTGTATATGTACTATTTCTTAAACAATTTTTTGTTTTTTCGGAGGTGTGGATAACAACTTTTTTCAGAGAAAGTTACTCGCCTCTGTTGTTTTTTTTATTTTTTTTTTTCCTTTTTTTTTTCTATTTTTATAATTTTGGCTCTTAATTCTACTTGAATCCTACCTAAACCTATGTAAGCCAGCCATAACTAAAAATAAGGCAGTACTGGGGAGTTCGATGCGGGAGCTGCTCCTTCTTCTTCAAGCCACCAAAGTTGTTGGTGCTGCCGAGCAACATCCCTCATGGCACGACTCCCTACCGCCCTACTGAACCAGAGACGCTCCGCACTGCCGTGTGCGATGTCTCTGTCGTAGTTAAGTCGCCTGTCCACAGCTGTACGAGCGATGTGGAAGATAAAAGACACCGCTAATCTATCCTGGATCAGACATTTATTGTCGAGGTAGAGGAACGTTTCTGGAGGAATAAAGCCATCAAAGCAAACTCTCTCGTGATAATTGACGTAGTGAGCCGCTGAGATCAGATTATTCTATGAGGTCATTGCTCTAGCAGTGTGCCTTCGCATCAACGTAATAACAGAATTGTCCACTCTTATTAGGTCCGCCCTATTGTACAAGACCTCGTTAGGATAGAATTGTATGTACCTGGACACCGGTGTTCTGTATAAGCAAAGACAAGCCCCCTCAAACACCCGAATCTTTTCGAAAAGACTTGCCCTCACGTTAAACAACACGGGACAACCCAATACAAGCATAAGCCGGATAAGGGCCATATAGCAGATCACCTTTACCCTCGCATCTAGTTGCCTAACTCTGGCAAGAGCAACATCTATATGTTTGTTTAAATATAGATATTGATCTAGCCAGATCCTAAAGTATCTGACTACATTTCGACAATCTGCCCGTGTTGCCCTACGATCTGAAACTTTCGCCAATTCTTACTGGTATCCGCAGAGGCCCCAGACAAAGGCGTCCTAAACAGAATTGTTTCCGACCTCCAATAGAACAAAAAGTCAGCATTAATCATTTTCCGAAACAAACTTCCAGAACCTAATTCTAACCAAAATTAGCAGAATAGGAATAATAATTATTGCTAGAAGGATCATTTCAAAAATGGCAGTCATAACAATAAAGGGAATTATAACAACTTTAATAGAAACAATAGTAGATGACGGACAAAATGAAAAACCAAAAACTCTAAACTAAATAAACCCAACCAACAGTATAATAATAATGCAAGCAAAACTCCATATAATGGGAATCAGAATTTTGAAGCAGCTAACTCCAATCAATCAATCTACACAAAATCACACCAATCAAAACGCTAATCCAAGTACGACAAATCCGTCAACCAACCACAACCACCACCAGTTAGATACACGCAGGGGAGGAACAAATTGTCATCCACCTGCCTCATTGACCGCTAAACCCATTTTCGCCGCTCCCATCTCAATACTTGCGAAAGCGCCACTGACATCACGCTGTTTTTTCCCGATTAGTAGTGTGAATATTTGGACCTATCAGGTTGTCGACGAACGGCTTCAGTCGTTTACACAATACGGCAGATAAGATCTTGTATGCGATGTTAAGGAGATCGATGCCTCTGTAGTTGACGCAGTTCAGAGGGTCTCATTTCTTGAGAATCGGACAAACAATGCTGAGGTTCCATTCATCGGGCATACTTTCATCCGACCATATTTTGCAGATGAGTTGGTGTATGCTCCCTACCAAGTCATCGCCTGCCGCTTTGAAGAGCTCGGCAGTCAGGCCGTCCGCTCCAGCAACTTTATTGGAATTATGCTTAGATATAGCCATCTTCACTTCATCTAGGTCGGGTTGACGGAATTGTTGGTCATCATCGTCCAGGTTGAAATGCTAGCCGTACTCTGATCGAACATGAGAAAAATGACAGCACAATAGAAAAGGAATTAATAGTGATCGTATGGGCTACAAAATATTATCGTCCTTATTTAGTTGGTTGAAAGTTCGTTATCGAAACTGACCACAAACCACTCACTTAGTTGTTCTCTTTGAAAGAACCCAATTCTAAACTAGGTTAAAACTATCTGAATTCGATTTTTAAAAAAAGTATAAAAAATATCCCAACAAGCAAATCGTGTTTAAATATCTTTAAAAATCAAGTTATTAGCATTCAGTTTTATTCAGGATGCTTAAGAATAAAAAAAAAATTAAAAGTATTTAGTAGACAACGAACAACAGTACATACGAAAAACTTCGACGAATAAACCATGTTAACATTACACAAAAATCACTTCCATCCCAGCGCTTTAAATGCAATTCTAATTGAAGATCAAGGTTTCTTTAATATTGTCCAAAATACTTATAGCAAATATTTCTCAAATAATAGGAACTTTAAATTAATACGATGCGTTAAGTTACTATAGGATATTACTGACGAAACATGATTAGCAGAAATTATAGAGAAAGAGCATTTTAAAAATAATCTTAGGGGTATAACGGAATTATTACAGGAACTAATTATTCTTTGTTTCCATTGGAAGCTTAAAATAAGAATTAAGAATTACTCAGTTCATTAATAATTACGATGTCTGCAACATAGAAAAATATGT
Organism: Volucella inflata; assembly: GCA_928272305.1. Taxonomy (NCBI): domain Eukaryota; kingdom Metazoa; phylum Arthropoda; class Insecta; order Diptera; family Syrphidae; genus Volucella; species Volucella inflata. Next base: position 43,606,576 of record OV743718.1, on the reverse strand, counting down.
ACGAAATCCTCGTAAGCCATTACTTTAGATAACAGAAACGACATTAAAAGCTCTCGAAATTGTTCATCATCACGATCGAGAAAATTGAGGAACAAGATTCGGAAGTGTTACCAAATGGTAAAAACAACATACCACGCACACAAACCCCGAAACGAGGCCTGTAGACACGAAAAATGGAAAATCTTAGTAAAATCGCAGTCCGTGCTGAGGATCTTGAAAGATCATTTCTGAAGACTGTATAACAGCGATGAAGAAACAAATACCGCTGTCAGTCTGGACCATTCATCCGTTCCATCCGACCTGGATGAAGCGAAGATAGCAATATCTAAGCTGAAGTCCAACAAACAAGTCTGCTGGAGCGGACGGCCCGACTGCCTAGCTCTTCAAAGTGGCAAGCGATGAATTCATCTCTTATATATGATCGGACGAAAGTATGCCCGATGAATGGAACCTCAACATTGTTTGTCTGAACTGCGCCAGCTACAGATTCATCAGTCTTTTTAACATTGCTTACAAGATCTTATCTGCCATTTTATGTGAACTCCTGAAGCCGTTCGTCAATAACCTGATATGTCCATATCAGTGTGGCTTCAGGCCAGGATAGTCCGCCATCGACCAGGTATTCACACTACGGCAGATTTCGGAGAAAACTCATGAGCTTCAGATCGATACCCACCACCTATTCATCGATTTTAAGGCCGCGTATGACAGCATCTATAGAGACGAGCTATATAGAGCAATGTCTAGTTTTGGCATCCCTGCCAAACTCGTCCGTCTGCGCAGGATGACGATGGAGAATGCACGCTGCTCCATCAAGGTCGGTAAAAATCGAGCGGGGTATCTCCAAATTTGACTTTTATTTGTAGGCTGGTTCACATATTATGGTTTCAAACAAATTGAATTAAAATACAATATATTGAATAGATACAATATTTTTTGCCAAAAAATATCAAAATTTGAATTTTTAAAAAATATATTGTTTATTTTGAACAATACAGTAATCGAAACGGTGTTTGGCGCATATGAATTTTTGACGAAGTTAAAAACACTACTCAAAAAATGTACCCAAAAACATTATATTCAACAAAACTTCTCTATTATTTACAAAAAAAATATTGAGAAAGAAAATAAAAAAAATTACAATTCACCAGTGATTGAAGAAAGTTTTTTAAAAAACACAAACGGTTTTCAGAGCAGCTATTGTTATGTACTGTCGTCCATTTGTATATTGTTCAGATTTTGCAATTATACCCCATAGATTAAGTTCGGGACTTCTTGCAGGCCATTAATCGGGACGAAAAAAAATTCTGTAGATACTTTGAAAATGTGATAGGCAAATGCTCCCCATATTATAAACGAACTTCCTCCAAAGTTTCTGCTCATTATTACTGGATCAATGCAACGCACATCATGCCAGTAATAGCTGAACCAATCAGGGCAATCTGTGTTGAACTTTTTTCACCTGAAAAACAACGTTATGCCAGTTTGTTGTCCAATTCATATGTGTACTTGCAAATTCTAATAGGGACACTTTCTGCTCGGGTGTTAAAGCTGGTCGTTTAAAAGTTTTTTCCCAACTGATATTTTTGTTTCACCTTAGAATTTGTTGTACCGGTGTTTTTTTTAATTAGAAGTTCTTGTTTGGAAACAATTTCTGACGAAATAAAACGGGAGGCTTCCCTAATGATACAATTTGTTTGATCCCGTCATTCTTTTACAACTTATCCAAAAACTTGCCTTTTACCATTCTGATTTCTGCGACAATTCCGTTTAACAACGCTATTAATAATCTGAATAGCAATATAAAATTTAATGTATCAAAAAGTTGAAAATAAAAAAAACACTTACTTCATAGCCGATTTTAACCACAAAAATAAAACATATAAATGCACGAAACTAAATTTCGCACTTCTGTATCGTATTATGTCGTTCGACAGTGATAAAGTTTGCATAAAAATACGTTTTCATTGCATTCATAATAGCGAATAGTATATTTACAATAATCAGAACAAAAAAGTAATATGAAAAGGCAACAACAACCTTGCATATAAGATCAGTTTGAGAAATCATTGGTTTACGCCTAACAAAATTTCGCTTACCTATAAGTTCCAGACCAGTCATACGTAATCCACTTAAGTGAACATAAGCAACTCAATGTCAAAACCGAACAAAAAGCGCGGTAAAAACGAACTGCCCATAATTGCTTTTGGTGACTTACTATAAACAAAGTTTTGAGTGAGTCGCCTGTCAATTCGCTTTTTCGTAATTTTTCACTTGGTGTACGGAATTTTACCAATTTGAAACTAAAAGTTAAAATGGTCTTCTTATAAAAATTCCCTGCCTTCGCAAAATTTAATACTCTAGCGTACGAAACAATTCCTCTATTATGGTTGGGCTTTAACAGGTGCACAAACAAATGCATTTGCGAGCAAGGTGTTGGTATTCTGATCGATGTGGCGTCAATCTGTATATCTCTGCTTGACAGCATTTTGCACTACAGGTATCAGATTTGCCTTCTTTCAACTTTCCTGATCCTGGTAAATGCGATTTCCCTATAAGAATAAATAATTGGGATACTATGTATATTCAATAGGAGGCAACGGATAGCTTTGCTTAAACTCCTAGGTGGAAATGTATTTCCAACCCCTCCCATTCACCGAAAACATGTCAAGAAACAAAAATTTCTTGTTTCGGTATTATTTTTATTATTTCAGAAAGGGCAGACATCTGAATTATTTTGTTTTATCGTTATTTAATGAATGTTACCTTGAGAAAAAGGGGATAAGAAAATTACGGGCATAAGGTTACCAATGGCGGCTCTAATGCCGAAAAAATGTATGCTTTTTGAGTACAATATATACACTGAGCTGCCGTACATATTAACAATGATTATAAAAATTGTTCTGCTTTATTAATTTTAATTTGTTCATGATTTGCTTGGCAAAAATTATATAAAACAAATTGAAGACCAAAATTGATTTGTTGTTTTGCATATAAATACCTACTGAAACTGAAAATATATATATATTTATATGTTTATTAATTTTGTGTGCTTTATGTATTCGATATTACTATTAATTTTATATGATTCATATTATACGATTCGTTTAGAATTTAAATGGTTATTATGATTTTGTATTCAAATGATTACGAATTAAGAAATTACATTTCTATATACATAACTGTCTATTAAAATATGAAAAATAAACTGTATGTGTATGTTTGGATATTTATATGTACATAGCGATAATACGAATATGTACAAAATAATTCGTTGAATGATAAGTATACCATATTTGATTAAAGTAATATACCTGGATAAGATTAAGTTCCTCTAGAAGTTTTACAGATTTTGGCCCCGGAATTCTTTCACTACAAATTATGGGGGTCTTTGGTTCAATAATTGTTGACAATGCTCGAGCTTGTGTACAAACTAAATTAAAGACATTTTTTATTAGAATTTAACATAATTTTCAATACTTAGTCTACCTCTTGAAAAAACATATTTTATAGGTATATATTTAACTGCACTTGTCAAATTCATAATTTCTATTAACTTTAATGTGGACTTACTAGTCTATACTGAAAAGATTCTCATAATAAACGAACAATATTACTTTAACATCAGTAAAAAGTTTGATTTGATGGCATACACTCAAAATGAAAATGTACTGTTCTTAAGCATGCATACATACAAGCATGTAGTTATTTAAATAGGTAAGAGTTTGCGCAGAAGTTTTTTGTTTATCATTATTGTTCTTTAAACGTTTTCACAATACCAGCATACATACAAACGATTATAGAATAAAATAATAAAATAACTTATACAGGGTGCTGCTTCACGTTTGAAAGTATGATGCTATTATGGAATTTGACTTTAAAATAAAATAAATTGCATAATATTTTATTAACAATGTTCTGATTTCGTCATTTCTGGACATGTTGTAGTATCATATTAATGTGGACAGCTTATAAAACAGTGTACAGATGTTATGTTGGTCTACTTTTAATATTGCCACAAATGGCTTAATTTAAATGAAAACAGTTTAATTTTTCAGAATGATGTCAAAGTAAATCTTGGGATGGAAAAACAATTATAAATGGTACACATACAGCTTATATATACATACTCGTATATATGTATATTAAGAAGTTGGAAGATTCATCTTATTCAAATCTTGTTTAATCAGGAATGATAGAAATAATATTTATTTTATTGTCGATATTGAGGACATTTATTGAAATTGCATGATATATGCACCTATATAAAGGAGAAGTATTAATGATTTATTTGTATTGTTGATAACTTTATTATTCAAGTAGGTAGACAATATATTTTGTTCTTCTGTCTTCAGCTAGAACAAATAAATTGTTTGGCTGTCCGACTCGTGAGCATGCAACGTACAACATGCAACATTCGACATCACATTAGAGAGATATCAGCGAGTCTTGTTCCATTACACAATCGGGGTGAATTAATTTTGTGCAAAAGAATATTTGGCACCTTGACTTTGAGTGACAGTTTGTGGGCCGGCACATCAGGAAGATCCGAACAATTTAAGCACTCGATTGGATAATTTACCACTTTGACCACATTCATGACGCAATTTTTTCTTGAATTGCATTGCATTGCATCGACGCCATTGTATTTTGCTGCCAAAATATCTCGTTCTTAAAATCATTTATAATTGGTAATAATTTGCGGAAAAACTTTTTAAATGAGTTGTTCGATGGACGTTTTATTTCCAGAAAATAGCATACAGAGAGAGAGAAATATCTTTGGGCTCAGTGGTTATTTCGCTCCATGGGTGGCATCCAAAATTTAATGGGGAGACTAACAAGTGTAAATTGACTTGTTATGGTATTTTCGAAAACCATAGATCTCACTTGACTTAAAAAGAATGTCTTTCGGCCGCGGATGGGATTGAGCGCCGAACCCTCCGAATAGGAAGTCAATACACATTATCGGATGGCACCATGATTCAAAAGTTCAATGGAAATGAAAACAATTCCGTGGCAGCATCAATTGGTACTTTTTCTTCACCAATATTCAGAAGATACTTTAAAAATGTTGCTACCAATGCATGTCGGCATATGAGTTTTCGCATATGTCTTCAGAGATGAGATGCTTTGAGGCGAGCATTGAGCTCATCAGCTGGTGTTGACTTAGGTATTATTGGAGAGTTTGTCGAAAACCACATATTAATAAAATGAGAGCGCCACCGTACGGTTGTAAATTTGATGGTTAATCTTGAATAGTTCGATCAGTTCCTTCAAAAGATTTCTTATGAGCCATGGTGCATTCGTTCCAAACAACGAGCTCCCAAATTTGCAGAATTTTAGCCATGCTAGATCCTTTTGAAATGTTACATGCTGGAGCTTGAGAAAAGCATATTCAATAGTAATTTTTCACGTGCCGTCAGGCGCATCAAGGAAGAACAGACCACCATTGCTATTTGACACAGAATTTGTAATTGTGTCGTAGGCAAGTAAAAGTTCTTTGTTTGCTTCAACAAATTCACGTACTGCTGTTCTCTCACTAAATCGATATTATCAAGGTTAACTTCAGAAAGTAGCACAAACATGCCAAGTTGAATTAGTGGTTTGCTACTGTTGGTTAAGTACAATATATGTTTTCGATTTTGATCAAAGCTTGATTGAAAATATATTCCGAAAACTAACGGTACGGACACGATGCAAAATGTCCTCGCTCAAATCCTCTCTGAAGTACACAAGCATGTGGTCAAAATGATGGCGAATAATGTTCGAATCTGTCGCGGATAAAAGCTGGCTCATGCGTCCGTCAATGTTGTTTGCCAGTCTTCATTTTCGGGCAGATTAAGCTTTTGGCAAGCTTAATGTCTGTCAATACTGACTGCTACCATATCGCTGCCTTTCTTGATGTATTTGCATTTATACGGATTCACTGTGAACAATTTTGTTTGAAGGGAATTATTATAATATTTAATCAATCAATTACAATAATCTTTCAACCCCTAATTTCTCCCGTTGAATGCACTATAACAATTTTCTCTCGTAAAAACCTTCGCACAAACGTCAAGATCAATGTGGCAAAATTACAACCCAATCTAGGCAAACGATACGCTGACGCATAAAATACGAGCAACTAAACATTGATTTTTATGTATTAGATAGTTGAACAAGAATTAAATAAAATCCCTTTTAAAAACAATACGGTTATTGAAGAAAGGATTGTAAACTATGCTTATATTTTTACAATCCTACTAACGCTTGTCATTTTCTTCCACACTCAGGTGGAGCTGCAATTTACATAGAACGCCACCAGCAGTGGTTGGTGTCATTCATTCATACTGTTCTTTACCAGCATATGGTAATATTAACACCCCCCGAAAACATACAGCATTTTTGTTGAAGACCTGTGATTTTTTTTTATTGTATTGTTTAAACACACCTGTGTTTAATAACATAGTGTATAGTGTTTGTGTTAGTTCGATTGATATAAGTTATTTTTTTTCAACGCTATCGCTTCATTCAAAACAAAATACAACCAAATTTCCGGCCAATTTTGTATTCTAGCGAAGAACACAATGTGAATCTGCGTCTGCGTCTGCTGCAGGTGTCATCGATTTTGGAGTGACTCGTGCTGCTTTAGCAAACCCAATTCGGTTGATTGTCAAATATCAGCTGGGGAGTTAATTCGTAAATTTACTTCACAACCATACAACACAGCTAGGACATTGCTCCTGTCTTGTTCAAGAGCTCATAGAAGCTATCTTTGGTGACGTCATCTTTCCTTTATGCGTGGGGATTTGTGCGCATAAGGCTAATATTGACAAATTTAGTATTTGTACGGATTTCTAGGCGGCGCTCGCTCACATGCCAAAAACACAAGACTTCTTGCCAAATTCGGAATTTTCGCGCACTCTGCAAGTATGTGATATTCTATAAAAAACTAAACAGCTCACCTACCAATGATGTATGAATTTTACAAGCACTCGGTCATTGTATTTGGCTTTTGGCGGGTTATCGCTAACGGTGTCGATCATTGGTACAGACTTTTGTTCTCTCTTTCTCTTCTCTTATTTAGTGCTGTGTAATGCCCTCAAATTCGTGCAAATAACTAGAGTACAGACACGACTTTTTCAAAGACCGTGTACTCGTACTTTCAACAGTTTTCAGCAGCAGAGAGTAAGAAATGTGAGTTTCAAATATTTTTATAAAAGAAAAAAATTTTGCATCGAATATTAAGTTTGTTGTTTTAAACTTGTTGCCAAGTAGCTTCACGAAAATGAAGTTGAAAGAGTTATTTGGTAATGTAATTCCCTCTTGATTTTTGTGCGGTATGCATCACTAAGAACCTACTATATATTAAAACTATTTTACAAGATGAAGTGTTCAGTGTTGTTACAATTGACCGTAGTTGTTCTACGAAAATAAACTGCAATGATTGCAAACATTCTTTTCATTTTACTTGTATAAATATTACAGAAGTAGAAGTCGATTATTTTAAATCCAGTGCTAAACCATTTCGATGCGACAAATGTGCTGTGTTAAGACGCCGTTCTCTTCATATGCCAGTGCCGGTGGTACCCAAGTTCCAAAATAACAGTGCCCCGGCTTCAATTAACAATAATGTTCTAGAAGCAATTAGCAACAACTCGCTACTAACAGCTGAAAAGTCCACGCGCATCAATGACACTCTCCAGATGAAATTAACCAATGGTTCCTACTACAACTAAACAAGTTGAAAACTGAAGATGAGGAGCTCAGATCGAGAGTCAATGTTTTGGAAAGCAAATTAAACTAGCAACAACAACACCTTCTCAGTAACTCAATAGAAACTGTGAGTGTGTCAAATGTCAATGACACCAATGTTATCAGAACGGCGCAACAGATTTTTTTCAATTTTTGTCCTGTACATCGATATTCCCGACAATGAAATTGAGAATTGATATGCAAAGAAAATACATACAAAATCCTCCTCGTCTGCTTTGTGCGCAAAGAGGAGCAAGAAAATAAAAATATTCCCAACACACGTGCGACTGGCATCGATGGTCCTCTCGTTAGCAGCGGTAGCAGCAGCAGAGGAAGGAGTAGTACCGCAATCTATATCAACGCCTCTCTTTCGAAGTTTATCCAGGTTCTCTTAATGAAAACGAAGGAAGCAATGAAACAGAAAGGCGGAAGATATGTATGGTTCAACAATACCCAAATTCTTTTCAGAAAGGTTGAGGGGGGAAAAGTCATTTACATTAAATCTTTTAATGATCTCACACACATCTAGTGCTTTTGGTTTTCTGTTTTAATAAATGAATTTTGATACAGATTTATTTAATGACTTTTCTGTCTTTAATCTATGTAATTCTGTGACAACGTTTTTAAGGATAGTTCCTTCTGCAATGATAAGTTTTTTATTGTTCATCAGAATGTTAGAAAGAAAAAATTTTGAAGCTCTTGTTACTCACCTTGTTTTTTTTTTTCTTGCGTTATAGATATTGTTTTTGTGTCTGAAATCTTGATCTATGACTTCAAGACTAACGATTATTTTATACCTGGTTTCAAGTTTGTGGCTTAAACTTATAAAAATTATGCTGCGGGTGGAGTTGGTTGTTTTGTCAAAGATGACGTCTTAATTCATGATGTCTTGCGCTTTAATTTATTGAGTGCTGATGTTTTAAAAACTTCCGCTGAAATTAACCATGAATTGTATGTGTTGTTATGTGTCTATAGACTGCATGTGTTTAATTTTGTGACTTTTTCCAATGAGTTTTCTGATCTATAAATAGAGAAAAATTGAAAAAGTTAATTATTGTTGGATATTTGAACATCAATAGTCTGGATCAATAGAACTCTCTTTAGTTATTTGGCATTACTTGCTTCGCATGGTCTTTATTAGGCCTGTTTCGGGAGATGTCTGGACCATATTTATGGGCGTCTCAGTAATGTTACGCTCAATAATTTCGAAAAATATGTCTATGACCTGAAAATTACTGATCACTGTATGACGGGTCTCTTAGTAACACTCACTTAAACTAGAGGCTGTAATTCTTCTAATTCCCCTCAAAGAAGAGTGAAAGTTGACTGTAGTGGGCTAAAAAATAATCTATGCAGTAAGTCTTGAGAGGATGTTTATGCTTTTTCCAATTCATCTGCTGCGTATACAAACATTTTATCGTGTTCCTCATTTTTTCAGTCCGAAAAATTTCTTAAAAGACTTCAACTTTGGATATTCAGTTAATTATTAAAGAAAGACTTAAACCTTGGATATCCAGTTTATTATTAAAGAAAGTTTTAAGTAAAAACAAACTCAGAATTAAGTGCAATATGTAAGTGTCCTGACAACTAGGACCTAAAAAGAAGTTATAAGAAATTGTGTGTTGAATTAAAAAAAGAGATCCCAATTTGTCGAGATAACTATTACTCAGCTTTGCACAAGGAAATCTAAAAAATTAATGGCGAGTTGTAAATAGCTTACTGAATAAACCGACTGTTTTACGTGTTGATAACTCTGCACTGTAAGGCAAACTCCTTATTGTTGATGCTTTTAATTGTTATTTTACTAATGTTGACTGCAGTCTACAACCGAGTCCTATCCAACCGCTTTGTCGTACTTGTCCTTCCATTTGTGGGTTTACTGAACCATTGCAATGTTGTAGTTTTATTTTTTAGCCCATAACGGCTTTTGAAATCTTAAAAGTTGTTGGCACTTTACCCAATCCAACTTCGTGCAGTACTGATGGTGTTTCAAATTATATACTTAAAAAAATTGCATGTTTCATAGTGGATGTCTTGGCAAATGTTTATAATCTTTGCGTGTTTAAAGGGGTCTTTCTGGAAGATCTTAAATGCGCTGATGTCATTCCTTTACTTAAAAAAGGACCCTCTGAGGAAATTGGTGACTACAGGCCAATCTCACTTCTTTCTGCTTTTAGCAAAATCTTCGAAAAGCTTATGAAAAAAAAAATAATTAGTTTTTTTTAGATAAAACTAGGTTTTTCAATCCAGTTCAAATTCAATAATGAAAAATGGAATAATTTGTTTTTTAGATAAAACTAGGTTTTTTAATCCAGTTCAATTTGATTTTCTAAAAGGCAAATCTACGGAAGTTTTGCTCTTACAGTTTTGTTCCCAAATAATGTCACATCTCGATGGGAAAAAATGTACGGCTGGTTTATTTATTTACATTACCAAAGCATTCCACATGGTCAACTACAATTTCTCGTTGACAAAATTGGAAAAAGCTGGTTTTCGTGCTTTCATGCTCCACTGGTTTATGTCGTATATTCAAAATAGGTCATATAGAGTGAAAAAATATGACATAAGGAGCAAAATATGGTTCCTTAACCTGGGTGTTCCGCAAGGTTTTAGGTCCAATTCTGTTTTTGGTCTGCATCAATTCACTCTTTACGCTTAGTTTCAAGGGTAAACCTACTGCTTTTACTGATGACATTGGTTTTATTTACGGCTTAAACAGTCCTTAGGACCCAGTTGCTAATGTGAGTTGGGATCTAGGTTTATTGAGACCCTGTTTTACTGAATATAATTTGGTAATAAGCTCTAAAAGCAAGATAATGTTCATCAGCTCATCTTCCTCACACAATTTGGAGGCTAATGTGTACTTTCACACACATGTTTCCTCTCCCTCTTTTTGTTATAATCTTACCTGTAGTGATAAATGTTTCCTAGCAGAGAGAGTAGATGAATTTAAATATTTGGGGCTTGCCCTTGATTTAAGGATGAGTTTTGCTAATCACGACGATAATTTGAAAAAAGTATTTCCGATGCACCCTTTGTCATTTTTATTATTTGCGTAACGTATGCTCAACCAAGCTTTTAAAGATAATTTATTATGGTATATTTCATTCCAATGAATTTGCAGAAACATGTCCTAAGGAAAATCTGTCAGGAATCGGGTAGACATTCTAGCTTTCCTTTGTTCTGTGCTTTGAAAAATTATCCTGCTCGTCATTTGTATTGTTTTAAGGTGTTGAAATTTTTCTTTATGAAGTCGGGTAATCTCAACTTTCGTCTATTTCTCCTGTTCGTCACTTGTATTGTTTTAAGGTGTTAACATTTTTCTTTATAAAGTCGGGTAATCTCAACTTACGTCTAATTTCCTTTTACAATCAATCAGGACAATAACAACACCTGGAACGTTCCTAAAACGCGTAAAAATGTAGCTCTTCAGCCTTGATTATGCTGAATTAGAATCTCGTATTTCTGATGTTTTTTGCATTTTTTACAATTACAATTCTTTCTTTCTGGTTTGCATTGAATTTATTTTTGGATTTTTTTGCTTCTTGTAATGTTTATAGTTTATTTTGTTTTGTTTTCTCTTACTCTGAATTCTTTAAGGGCCACCACACCCACTAATATTTATTTTGTCCTTATTTAGCCACTTGAAATGACATTCAAAATTAAAGTTACCTTTCCGGGGTAACTGAAAAAAAAACCGAAGAACCGAGTTGCGCGTGTGCTGCATCAGCATAGGTTCCCATGCAAAGTATTCCCATTGTGACGTTCGCAGTGGGTCGGGTTTCCAGGTTGCTGTCTGCTGGATCGTGTTAACTCCTCCCTCTTCGAAAATCTACGGCCCGTAGATCAGTGACGTCAGCAATTAGTTATACTAACTGGCTGTACAGGATGTACCAGCCGGTGTATCCTGAGGCAAGCTAATAGAAGGGAGTTTCGAACTGCCGGTAATTCTTCGCCATATATTAATACTTCTGGCATGGATTAACAGCGCAAGTATTACCGCATCCGAAGGTGTGGATATTTAGAAATTATTTGATAGGTTGCGAAGACTAAGGCCATGAACGTGTTGAAGGTCGATCTTATGTCCCTCGATTGTGACGTTCGACATTGTTGGAGGTAGGACCTGTAAACTGGTTAAGCTAAAGCTCGTGAATGTATGGTTCTTTAGATGTATTGTCTCGTTGTTTAGGCGTATAACAAAGGCTCCTATTAAGGCTTGCGTAGAATTCCTTGAAGCAAGATTTTCATTGTAATTTGTAAGAAAGATCGTGTCCTTAACAATAAGCCCAATGACTTCGTTATTGTTCGTACAATAAGTACAGGCTGCGTGACCGCCTTTCAATAACCTCGCCGTGCAATGATTCTCCGGAAACTTCACTAGTGCTTCTTCTTTGCACACAGTGGAGTTGCTTATAGAAAGACAGTTTTGTAGTACGCCATATGATTCGTCCTGGTTGATTAGGAATCTGCTAAACTCGATGTCGACTTGCTTCCCATTTACGATACTAGGCCTCACTAGGCCTAGGGTAGAGTTTCTAACTCGGATACAAGAGTGTTGATCTCAACATGATTCAGCAGGTTCGTGTTAAAAATGCCGCTTTTCACCACTTGACAGTCTCGTACCATCTCGTCGATTTCATCTTTAATAAGCAGGATTTGATAAATAGCATCTTGATGGAATTTTTGAATATCCATTGTATTTATATCGTTTTTAGATTTATCGATGACCCAGTAAATCTTCCTCGTCATATCCTTAATGACGCCAAAAAGTTGTTCATTGACCTTGTATTGGTAGTTGTTGTTTTCCACAATATCTTGTTGACTTCCCAGGATTTTGTTCCAATTTGCTGCGTCTGGGTTCCCAGCGACCCACTTCCATGCCGAGCCGATCCAGTCAATGGACCTCTGTCTTCTCCGTGGTCTGTTCCTTAGAACATCCGGTCGCTTATCTGATCCAGGTAGAAATTTATAAGGGCCTTCATATGTTTGTCTTTGATGGAGTCAGTGACATTCCCAAGTTGATTTTCGAATTGGTTCAGATCTATGACATGCACGAGGTTGAAGTTACCGTTATCTATCCACGCTTTACCTTACTTGATGGAAACTACTGGAGCTGTATGTTCGAATATCTGAAATCTATGGGACATTGCTATGCAGATTAGGCAGGCCAGTCTGTAAATGTTCATGCGCTCAAGGGTAAACCGTTACTTCTTCCGTTAGGAAAAGTGGCTTATTCTTAGCCTGAATGCCATTTGAGGCTGTGATTATAACGCCACCTTTATTATAAGCCCTTGGAGGCGTTTTTTTTTATTGTATTTCTATAGAGATTTCTGCTTTCTTTTTATTTCATGCTTTAATTCTCTATTAACTTTAGTACAGAAATCTATCATGTTTTGGTAATTAATTCTTTGCGTGCGGTCAAAACAGTGTCTCGATGCTTTAGCTTCGGAGGCTGAGTTGGTTAGAGAGTCAGTGCCCAAGGCAGTTTCCATTAAGGAATTTTGTTCGCTGGCTGTTTCGGTCGCAGAGCCATTTTCTGCATAGCATTACTTTTGAGTCTGGAGAGAGCATCTGCTACAAAATTCGATTTAACAGGCTTGTAAATCAATTTACAGTTATACTCCTCTATGGGTGCCTTCCAACGCTTAAGTTTAGCATTATAGTTTCGATTCCCAAGTGCGAAGATCAAAGGCTGGTGGTCTGTGAACACTCTAATTTTCTTTCCGCAAGATAGATATGATCGTTAATTATCTAATGCACAGACTATTGCCAGCATTTCCTTTTCATTGGTTGCATAGTTTTCTTCGGTCTTTTTAGTGATCGAGAAATTCATGCAACTGGTCTGTCCTCGCCTAATTCGCCCTGCGAAAGGACTGCTCCGATAGCGTAGTCTGAAGCATCGGTGGTGAAGTTAAAGGGTTTACCGAAGTCAGGAAAAGCTAGGACTTCTAATTATGTTACTAAAATTTTCAGTTCGCTAAAAGCCTTCAGTTCTTCCTCGTTGAGACTCACCGGTATTCTCCTTGGTATTCGGATTGGTTTTCCTTTACCTGAGCATTTTCTCCTCTTGTGAGATTAGTTAAGGGTTTTGCGACGAACGCGTTGTCGCGAATGAACTTCCTATAGTATGATGTAAGGCCATGGAAAGACTTAAGTTCTTTTAAATTTACTGGTGGCAATAGGTTTTGAATAGCGGCAACCTTTTTGAAGTCTGGTCGGATGCCTTCGGGGGTTATAACATAACCAAGAAAATCAACTTCGCTTTTCGCTTGATGGTTTTGGCTTCTTTGGCACGACCCAGATAGGAGAAATTTGGGTTTCAGAAAGGGAAATCAGCGGAAGATGCACTTTTACAATTCTGTTCCCAAATTATGTCACATTGTGGTGCTAAAAAATATTGACATCACCAAAGCTTTTGACATGGTCGATCACAACCTTTGTTGAAAAAGTTAAAGAAGGCTGGTTTTCGTGGATTTATCCTGGATTGATTTGGGTCCTATCTTAAAAATAGGTCTCAAAGGGTTAAGATCGACGGTATTAGAAGTGGAAAGATGTTTTTTAATATCGGTGTTCCTCAAGGTTCTGTCTTAGGTCCCATTCTGTTCTTAGTCTTTATAAACTCATTACTTTCGCTTAATTTCAAAGGTTCGCTCACTGCATTTGCAGATGACATTGGCTTTTCTCATGGCTCGGAAAGTGCTCTAGACTTGGTCTCTGATATAAACTGGGATCTTGATTTACTAAGGCATTGGTTTTCTACTCATAACTTAGTTTTGAGCTCCAAAATAAATGTATTTCAATCTCTCCTCGATTTACAATTACGAAACTAATATTTACTTTTACTCACAGGAGTGTAGAAGATACTGTCCGCAATCATGCTCGTGTTCGTCTGATTCCTCCCGTTACTCGTATAATAGTAATATAAAATGTAGTAAAAATTGTTTCCTTGTAGAGAATGTTGTTGAGTTCAAATATCTGGGACTTACCCTTGATTCTAGGATGAGCTTTGTTAACCATATAAATATATTAAAAAATATATACATCCTTCGTCATTTTTACTATATGCGAAACGTTTGTTCAATTAGTCTTTTAAAGACTATATACTATGGCATCTTCCAATTTAGACTTCAATATGGACCTGCCTCTTGGGGCGGTGTGTATTTAAGTAATATTCAATCATTGCTGATATTACAAAAATATGTTATAAGAACAATTTGTCGTAAACCTGCCAGACATTCTAGTTTTCCGTTATTCTGTTACCTGAAAATCCTTCCTGTTCGTCATTTGTTCTGTTTTAAGGTGTTGAAAATGTTCTATATGAAGTCCGGGAACCGTAATTTTCGTTTAATTTCTAGTCACAATCTCCGTGGAAACCTGTCTTGCACTCATTCCATTCCTTATTTTCGAACCTCACAGTAACCGACTAACCTTCAAGGCGGCAGCATCGTGTGTTTCCAATTGTATCCCGCCGCTCTTCTCGTTGGTGAATTTCTCTCGATATTTCCATATCTACATACCTCACTCTTTTTCGCCTTCTTTATCCCTTTGTGTGTGAAAAGAAAAGTGCAAAAAGGAAAAGAAAGTGTAACGATAAACAATGGCCCCTGGGCCAAATGTCCCCTTGGTAATCGATTCAGCGGGCTTGATACTGACCAACTGATCGAACCCAAACACAAAAAAATTAAAAAGCCTTCCCCTTCTATAGAACTTAGCGACATATGCCTCTCAACCCCATATAACCCCAAAATCTTAGTAATTTCGTTTACTAATGAAGGAAAACCACTTTCCTCTTTCAGTGTATTTATACTTAAAAAAGCAATTGACAGCATAAGTACAGCCTACGATTCAATAACACAAATGAGAGACGGTAACCTCCTAATTTTGGCTAAATCCCAAAAAATAGCCAACCTCTTTCTATCAAAAAACTCTCTCTCGAACCTATGCCCAATTAAAACAACACTTCATACGACACTTAACTCATTCAAAGGCACAGTATATGTACCCTGCCTCATCAACGTCCCCGAAAAATAAATATTGATGAAATGAGGTCACAAGGCGTCACGGATGTCTTTAAATTAAAAAAATCCATAGAAGGAACTCAACGCCCCACGGGTCTCATACTCTTCTCATTTGACCTCTTCAGACCCCCAAGCAGTGTGAATATTGGATGGTACAACGTCAAAGTTGAAGAATACTTCCCTAATCCGATGCGCTCTCGAAACTGCCAATTGCTGGGCCATACCATCAAAAGATGCAATGGCAATACATCTTGCGAAACATGTACACTTCCTCCCCATGCCCCCAATAAATGCTCACGTATCTGTTGCGCAAACTGTTGTCAAGAACACACTTCATCCTCCAAATCATGTCCCCGTTACCAGCAAGCGAAAGAAACGTTAAAAATAAAAACCACAATAAAATTTCCAACCACGTAACAAACACCAACACACCAACCCATAAAACGCAAACCATTCACAATAAAATTTCTATTCACGCAACAAACGACAACACCAAAACCTCGCCTGCAGTAAATCCCCGTTCCATCACCTCTAAAAAAAACCGGTAAACGATAAGTCGTTGGACACTCAACCCATTAAAACCGACTCAAACTCACTCACTCTTCAATATCAGCAATTGCCGTTGAAATCACATTACAACGTTCATTTACAGTGATATCATTATATATCCCAACAGATCAAACAGATCAAACGTACTGTACGGTCAAAACACCCCTGTACCAGTTACGGGAGACTTCAATTCTTGAAGTCCTCTATGGGGCTCTCAGGCTACTAATACAAGAGGCAAAATTGTAGAAGACTTCTTAGCAAGATCTAACCTCATTATTTTAAGCGACGGTAGCCCCACGCATTTCTCCACCCATAAAACATTTACACAAGTCGACTTATCCCTTATCTCTGCACAGATACTCCCAAACGCTAAATGGTCAATCCTCCCTGAACTTCACGGAAGGGAAGTGATCGCCTAATTACAACTCTGGAGTTTGGTAGGCAACCAGAAAACATAAAAGGAGAAGCAGCTATAAAAACAAAATCAATCCGACATGCAGCTAATGTATCGATCCCTCAAACTAGTAGCGCTTCCAAAAAAATGTATGTTCCATGGTGGAACAGTGAAATTAAAAATCTAAGACAAATTAAGCAGAAACCCTGGTACGACTTTAAAAAACACCCAAATGATACTAACCTGATCGCCTACCGTAAATCCAATGCAATGTTTCGTCGCGCGGCAAAGCTTGCTAAGAAATACTGTTTCGAAAAATTTACAGCTAGTATTAACCCAAAAGCATCATTCAAAAAACTCTGGGCTGACATAAAGTCACTTATGGGAAACTACACGCATAATTCAATAAAGGTTATTAAAACTGAAATAAAAACGCTTACCTGCCCTTCTGAAATTGCTGATCACTTTTCGCAAGCCTGGCCAAATAATGCCAAGGACTCCAACTTCTCCTCCAACTTCCTGAACCAAAAACATCCCCTACTTAACAATAACCTTCCTTATTATGAGACGTCATCCTCAGCTAGCTTAATAGATTTACCAATTAAACTTATAGAACTGGAAAATTGCCTTTCTAGAATGAGATGTAAAACACCAGGTTTCGATCGCATTTCATATCCCATGCTAAAAAAAACTCCCCAACTGTACTAAAAACACGCATAGTCTCACTATTTAACCATATCTTTGATACAGGCGTTATCCCATAAATGTGGAAAGTCGCAATTGTAGTTCCAATTCCAAAACCTAATAAATCACCTTGTGCAATTAGTGGGTACCGCCCAATATCCCTGCTGCCATGCATAGGAAAGTAATGGAAAAAATCATAGCTAGAAGACTCCTTTGGTACTAAGAACAAAACAATCTTATCGACATTAATCAGGTCGCTTTCAAGCAAGGTCGTAGCACCACAGATGCACTCCTACACATAGACGAATTCATAGCTTCCGCTTTATCCACAAAAAATCATATTTCAACCCTTTCGATTGACTTTGAAAAAGCTTTCGATAGAATTGGAATACATACTATAATCAAGGAACTCGTTCTATGGAAATCGGTTCCAAGATGTTGAATTTTATCAAATCTTTTCTAACAAACAGAAAGTTTCGATTAAAAGCAAATAATGTATATTCTAGCACATATAACTCGGAGAATGGCATCCCTCAGGGATCCCCACTCCCGGTTATTATTTTCATAATCGCTTTTAATGAACTAAGTGAAATTATATATAAATATAAAACTATTCGACACACTCTGTATGCAGATGACCTGATTATATTCTCAAAGTGTTAATGAACTTAATAAGGTCAACGCCACATTTGTTAAAATAATATCAGACATAAAGGTTTGGTGCGAATCCTCTGGATCAAAAATTTCTTTTGACAAAACAAAAGTAATGCACATGTGCAAAAAAACCAGCTGCACAAAATTATTGTCAACTTATGTTAATAATAATAATATCTGTAATGTCAACAAATTAAATATTCTAGGAGTTATTTTTGATACTAAATTTAATTTTAATGAAAATTGTATACATTTGAAAAAAAGCCTAGCTACTAGAGTTAACGTAATTAAGTATTTTTCCTGCAAAAAGGGTGCTTCCCACACAAACACGCTCAACAGAGTCATCAGAGCAATAATATTGTCGAAAATAGACTACGGGCTAGTTATTTACGGTAAATGCAGCAAATCAACAATCCTGAAACTGAAACCACAATATCACGCAGCTGTAAGGTGCAGCCTTAGAGCTTTCAGAACGACACCGGTGAAAAACATGCTAACAGAAGCAGGTCTACCATCAATCGAGGAACGTTTCGACTTTCTCACGTCACTTATCATACCTAAACTTACATCTCCATCAAAATCACCAATCTTAAAAGATGCCACAAGAACGATATCCCGTAAGAAAACACCAAAAATACGATCGACTATCCACAACGCTCGACAGTGCGCATTCAGCCTGGGCATCCCGTTTGAAATACAAGTTCACAACGAAACAACATACCCACCATGGGTGTTTTTGGATTCATCCATCTTACTAGACCTTAAGGATTACTCAAAAAGCTCAACCACCAGCGAAACCATTTTCAAAGAACTTTCCTATAAATTTAAATCGGAAAACTGGACCATCATCTTTACCGACGGTTACAAAACAAGAGACTGCACGGCCTTCTACCCCAATCTTCAAGCGTCTTTTCGGCCGAAGCAACCGCAATACTCCAAGCAACCAAAATCACAAAATATAAGAGAACATGAATATGCACTGATAGTCTGTCTACAATAAATGCTATCAAAGACATTGATCATAACTCTCCTATCATTCAAACCATCAGAGACAAGCTCATCAAACACACAAACTCAAAATCGCATGGGTGCCTGGTCATATGGGCATTAAAGGCAACGAGGAAGCTGACAAAGCTGCACAATTGGCACAATTGAGCCGCTTGTCATGTATAACGTAAACAACAAAAAACACCTCAAGAACCATATTAAAGCACTCTGGAATAACAAAAGGAAAATCGAATGGAGTCTGTTCAGCCATCACTACTCGTCTATCAACCAAACGGCAGAAATAGCAATATACCCAACAAATTGCCCAAAACACATGTTAAAATGTTTCTTGCGGCTCAGAATAGATCATACACGCATCACTCACGAATACCTACTAGCAAAAACTGAACCCCCCTCCCTGCCCTCTATGCTCCAAAAATGTAACCCTCTCCATACAACACTTACTGGACTGCGAAAAAATCAGGAACACATATAAAAACATCGCTAGGGTAGAGTCACTCACAGAACTACTGAAAACACCTACAAAAAGCAATATTAAACTAATATTCACACTATTAAGATCCTTACACATTCAAAATTTTTATAACTATACATTAATTATACATTAACTATATAATAATAGTTAAGCTTATAACTCTCTAGTAATATTTATTTACGTTTATTTTTAAATATCTAGCAGAAAGCCCTGGTAGCTAGCGCTAAAACTTATGTTATCATTAATTGTAATATATATTACTTAATAATAAAGTGATATATATATATATATTCGACCCTCTGCATTTCGTAATTTTTATACTATTTTATCTACTCGTTTGTTTAATAAACTTCCTGCTTTCACTAGAACAATATCAAGGTACGTCTACCTTTCTAAAGAGAGCAAATTACTGGCTTTTTACATTTGATCTTAATCAAATTGAATCTCTTGCTTTTGACGTTTTGGTTTAAATATATTTTTTGTTCCACCAGTTTTTGTTTTTTTAATGGAAACTTTTAAATAATTTATCATAAATAATTTATCACTCCTATTTTATTAATGTAATGGATGTCATTCAATTCTATTTTATTTAAAATCCTGAATGTTAATCTATTTCATATTACGAGTATTTAAAAGTTATTTGCATTTGTAAAAAAATTTAAAAAATATTAACTATAAGAAATAAGAAATAAATAAAATAATAATAAATTATATGAGCTCTAAGAAAGGCTGATAATTCCGTCTTTTAAAAGCTCATTTATTTATTTTTCTACTATCCCTCTCATGGAGGCCGGGTAAGGATAACTTTTTGCGAATGTATGGTCTTTGGTTGTAGTTCTTATCGATGCATGTATAGTGGTTCTTACAAATTCCCTTTCACTTATGGGCCCACAGAGGGTCTCATATCTTAGGATAAGGCGGTTCAATTCTGACTTGGCATTCTTCGAAAGGGCATCACTAAACACGATGTTGACTTGCTTGGAAGCTTCTTCTTTGAGGGGGATGACAGCGTCAGGGTATAACGTTAGAATGTTCTGATTTCTGTGTATGACAGCCCCAAGTTCTTTCAGCGTATCATCGCCAATGATGCCGTCGAAAGATGTAAGGCCAGGCAGAACGTAGAATGTTAAAAGAGTATTTTTTCCAAGTTTTTCAAAGAATTTTCCCTCCACACATATTTTAATCTTTATCTTGCCGCCAAATAAATCATAAAGGGTGATTTTACGCGGGTTGTTTTTTGTGATATAGATGGACTAATTAAATTTTTGTTCGCCCCGGTAGCGACAAGAAATTTCAGAATAGTTCCGCTTCGGACGATGAGTTCTATGTATGCTACCCTGGATAGCCTCCCGACATAAAATTCTGTTTGTCGATGTGCTCCTCCGCTGATGGAAGTAAGCGTCAACATCACTGGGTACCTCTAGTAGATCCTCGCTATGAACTTCGTCAGCCATTTGTACGTTGTATAGGTACAATCTCTGGTGTTTCTGCTGGTAGTTATCGGACTTAGCCTTCCGCTTAAATGGGTTACTACCCTGTGGCCTGTTCATATAATTCACCTGCCGTGACTGAATACACTAATCGAGAACCATCTTCGGTTGAGGTTCAGGTGCAGTTGGTCGTGGAGGTGCCTCGTTTTCGCTTGGTTGCGGATGATAATTCTATTTAAGTTAATCAAACCTGTGCTGTGGGAAATTTTTCCGATGAGGCCTAGTTTCATGTCTGAAGCTTTGGTTTATGGGAGTTGTCACGGTGTTTGATACATTCGCGTTATGAATGGTTTATGGGAGTTGTCACGGTGTTTGATACATTCGCGTTATGAACCGTATGACTCCGGTAGTTGAGGTTTTGTATCCCCAGGCAAGCCGAATAAGCTTCCGGGAGAGTTCGTGGTTTTTGGATAATTAACATCCTTGATATATCGCCGTTCAGACCTCGTTCAAAAATGTCTAGAGCCCTGTTTCGGTAAGTCCCGACCAACTCCGTGGCTGTTTCATGTGAGAAACTCTCTGTCTTGATCTTGTTGATCATTTTAGATAACTGATGATTTCCGCTGCATAGAATTCATCGAACTTGGAGCCTTTTGAGATAGCTGATTAAGGTGGTGCTGTAATGTTCGCATTTCCCTTTTATCTGCGTAATGCAGCGAAAGATATTGCTTAATTTTAGGCCAGTCATCATCAAAAATGTTATAAGAAATCATTGCAGCAGCGCTTTTGCCTTATGTACTGCAAAATGGTACGATTAATCGGCTTGGATTTCACGATTTCGAAATCCTTTAATATAGCCTCGACGGTATCCACCACGAGATGTATTGGGTAGGGTTACCGTCGAAAGGCTGGAGTTCCTTAACACAGTCCGGCAGGCGACTTATGGCCTGGAAGTCGGACTCGGTCTTAGGACCGCATAGCTCTACTGGATTCTCTAGCGCAGCCTCTGGCATTTGCTTGTCTTCCAGTACCTTAAGGCGCCTTTCGATTCCGATAAACTGAGGGAGAATATTATTAATCGCTCCGGTTAATTCCGATAGGGGCCTAATTAAACCTTCCATTTAAAATGATCAAATTTGTTTTCAACAGGGGGGGAAAAATATATATTCTATAACTTGGTGAACAAAGAAAAATAATACTTAGCTCAAGCTGATATTTTTGACATTGTATATTTCCTTTACAGCAGCACTCAAACTATAATTTGCACTATTTAACTATTTGCTTTATAATTTGTATAACAAAATTTGCACTGCAATTACAATGCACGCTTTTTTCTTTTTCAAAGCGCTTCCTTAGAGTATTTTTTCTAATATATTCTCTTAGTTTGATCACTCGTTATTATTCCTTTTCTGCTTTAAACATAGTGGGGAATTATTTTATCGTCACTGTATTTTCTAGTTCATTTATATTTTATTCTTCTTTTCGGGTATTATTCCGTAACTATTAGAACAAAAAAATTCGTATGGGTAAAAGTAAGAAACCGGCCTCTCGAATTGCTGCATTGATCCCGTTAGTCGCAAGCGCTTATGATTGCAAGCAACCTTCTATTGGCAGATACACATTCACATTGGAATCCTTTTAATCACAGGCTATGACAGAATTTTGTTGCTGGAGAGTTAGAATAGTTACTGTGTTCGTAGAACGTACTAACTTTCTGTCCTGTACTAAAAGACAGAACAATTCACGTGGGATAAAAGAATAACAATCTAAGAAGCCGGTCCCTGCTCGGGCGCCAGTTCACGTTACCTTTCCGGTGTAACTGAAAAAAATCCGAACTCGTGGAAGCCTTTCTAACTTTTTTTCTGTACCTAACTTCCGTACCAATGCATATCGTAATTTTTTTTCTATTTTGTCTTATTGTTTATTTTATGAACTCCCTCAGTCAATCAGGACAATAACAATACCTGCAACGTTCCTAAAACGCATAATAATGTGACCCTTCAGCCTTGATTATGATGCATTAGAATCTCGTATTTCTGATGTTTTAGCATTTTTTACAATTGCAATTCTTTCTTTCTTGTTTGCATTGAATTTATTTTTGAATTTACTTTTGGATTATGCTTCTTGTAATGTTTATAATATTTTTTTTTGTTTTGTTTTTTATTCTGAATTTTTTAAGGCCACCCCACCCACTAATGTTTATTTTGTCTCTATTTAGCCAATAAATACTGAATGTCGTCAACTTTTTTTTTATATTTTGCTTCTTAGAACTTGACATCTCATACATTGTTACATTATTTTATTGTTTAATGAATTTATAAGAATAATAAATAATAAAAATAAGTAAATAAAAAAAAAATTTTTCTTTTGTGTGATCTTTTACACAAGGAGGAGATTTATTTTTCCTGCGTTTAGCTTTGCTAATCCTAAACATATAGGTAATTTGCATATAATCTGATAATTATGCCTCATTGAACACATACCATTTACAATGTTTTGTAGAAAAGGAGAACAAAGAGTGAGGTCTAAGGCTTCCTCTCTTATCGAGTTTCTAAAATATAGATAGATGTTAACTATAATGAAAATCTAAAAGTGACTCACCTCCTTTTTGTTGTATTCCGATTGCCCCAGATAATGTGTACTTGTTTTTCTTCACAGTACCGGACAAGTTCCTTGCCTTCCACACACTTCTTCAGTGCCTCCCGCTAAATATGCCAACGCGCATACATGCATTACTTGGCCGTTGTGGTGTTCGAGTATGACCGCTACCGCCACTACCGTAATCGGTATGCTCGCTGGTTTAGAGTTTTGGTTGGCTGTCTTAAGAATGAGTTTAGTCTGACCGCCGCGGTATGAGACCAGACCCTTCGGATCAACAAGCCTATTCATCGTGCTCTTGTTTATGGCAATGACCAAATCGGCGATAAAGATCATTTGATATTTGCAGAACTCTCCACGTTCTTGTATTGAGTTCTTTGTTTTGGCCATCAAGAATTGCCAGTATTTTCTCTTTGTCAATCCCAGTACCTTGTGAATGGAACCCTTTGATGGCATGCGGTTTCGGAAGGTCTTCCTCAACAATCATGCATCACCTCAAATCCTCATTTCTCTTTGAGCTTAGCGAAGTTGTTCTTCATTCACTCTGCAGTGGAAGCGTCCGAAAGTCGCGCGGCGGAAGGCTGGCTTTGTCTCCTCATCACATTATTCGATCGTGATGTCCGCAATCCTCTCTTGTATCTGCACCATTCGTTCATTTGTGAGAGGACTGCGATCCAGATCGACCTGTACAACTCCCAGTCTGACAGGGCTCGCAATATTTCTAAACGAGGCTTTGTCGGAGGTAGTGTTTCCGGTGCGAACTCATTTCGCTTTAGATAGGGGAGAATTTTTGTCCTCGGATTGCATACGCTTCAACCCGGGATTTGCCATTTGTCTATAGGCCTCGGGTAGGATTATCTCATCCGGCTGCATATCATCTGATAAGGGACTGTTGCTGGTTTCTGAGACGGAGTCGCTTAATAGAGACAAGTTCTCTTCGAGGTCCTCCATCGCTGTTTCAATGCTTAATGTCACCGCCCGATTGGCAGATGTCATGTCAGCATCGACAAGGTGTTGTAAAACATTCCTACTTGATGATGCGATTATAGAGGAATCATTCTCTTTGTTTGTTTTCTTGGATAGATTCTCAATTTTGAGTTCCCACGAATAGACGCGATGATCTGTTGCCTATGGTTTAACGGTTATAACCACAGGAAGGCTGTCTTTAAGCCAGTGGTCACCATGTATCCGAAGTTCGCAAACTAGCGACTTAGCACCCTCTTAGCCATGCATCCATAGGCGCTTGCTGTTCCACCACTGGATTAGAAATTCTTTCCATAGAGATTTAGTTCCCTTGTTTCCACTCCTTCTTGAGTGCCAAATGCATACAAGCATCCAGCGGAATTTAAGTACAAGGAGATAAAGGTAAAGAAATCGTCATAGGCGCTTCTTAATCTTGCCACTTGTAATATTTGAGCTGCTCCTTCAGAAATAATAGTTTTTTTTAGGAAAGAGTCTTCAATGTAATGAATATGCCATTTGCTTCCTTTAATTTTATTTGTGCGGTTTCTCATAGTACTGTTGATACTTTTTCTTGTCCGGTTACAATATTAAGGCTTTTCTCTTAAATTCTTCAATATAAAGAATATGATAAATTTTCCCACACTTTTCACAGTTCTCCATATTGCTTATACATTTTGTATCGAATTTATGCCTCATGCACCGAAAGCACAATTTATTCTTTCTTATAAAAGTTCTTCTGTCGATGACTGTTGTAAATGTTTGCAACTTCCCAGCAATAGGCGCGACTCCTTTCAGATGAATGGAACGAGCTTGCCTGTTTCTGATTTTTTTAGAAAAAGAAGTACGTCTTTAAGTGTTTGGATCTATTTGGTTTTCTACACACTTGACTCATAAAGACGCAGTCCATCTCTGTCAAGTTTTCAGACAAACATCTTGGGATAAAAGATTCTGCGTCTTCGGAATTGATTTTTCTTTTCCGACCGTAATTTAAATATAAAACAACTCACTCTTACTGCTTATACTTATGTTGCAAAAATGTTTCTTAGAAAAGTTGCCTAAATTTTTACGTTCATTGACACTTAATTTAACTCTTGTCATTTTTTTTAACTATGTATATAATTCACAGTTACATTTTTTTTTCTTTATAACAAAGATTTTATTAAACATGCCTTCAACATTCTCCCCGACCAATGAACGAAGTTCTGAACAGGATTGATTCATCGAATTCTGATTGTATGATAACCCTTATGTTCTTCTTCATCATCTGTTTTGTGAACATCCTTCACTTTGTTTCAGTGTGATTGATCGTTTTCTGTTGACGTTTAACCCTTTCACTTAGCCTCTTGCAAAGAAAGATGGTTAATAAAATAAAGGAACAAAAACATATGTATATGCGAGACATAAACAAAAACGAGACAACAATTATGTATAAAAAAATTTGTATTATTCTTCAGTCGTCCCTTTTGTTATAATTCTCTTGAAATTCTTCGCTTACTGTAACTCAAAATCCAATAATTCCCAATGTTGAGTTTGTGCGTTGTGTATTGCTAGTGATGGTTTATTTTTTGCTTTGCGAAGGTAAGTTATATGTATTATATATATTGACATGATTTAACTAAATGCTTTTAAATTTGTATATATTGTGTGAATTGCATGTATGCGTGTGTAACCCGTGACTGTAATTGTTACGTATGAATGGTATTTAAGTTTGAGTGGTTTTAATTATGATGTATGAATTAAGAATGAAGTTTGAGTGGATTATGTTGAAATTGGAAAGCTATTTATGTTTGAGTGATTGCGTTGTGTTGTATGGTTTGTCGTGGATTGGTATGATTTTTATGAAGTCAGATTGCACTGATATTTGGGTGCATTGTGTTTAGTTTTTTTGTGTAATATGTACTATATGTACGTATGGACCATATGTATTATTTATTGTAATGAGTCTTGCTGATGAGTGTGTTACAATAGGTAGATGCTTGACAACTGATTTATTTGTTGAGTTATAGTCACATATGTTGAGAGTTTTTGCTGTTACAGTGCTGCCGATTTGTTTATTATTTCATTGGTGGATTTAATATTAATTATGCATGTTATGTGGTGTTAGTGTAATTTTTTTTTAAATCATATTTATGTTTTGTATTGCAGAGGGTTTAATTTCATGTTTAGATTTTATAATTGTTGTATAAAATTTTACGTTTTTATTTCATATATATGTATATAAACTAAGTTAATGTATTCCGCTATAACTCATTGTTAATTTAATTATTATTGAAAATAATTTTTTATTTAACTATAAGTTATTGATAATTTGTCATTTGTTTTCAAAGTGTGTTCTTCAAGGTCGATGCTTGAGAAGGAAACAATTGCCTCCCTGAGCTCCTGCGATACCGGTCGTATGAATACTGCCGGTGAGAGGGCCTTTAGCTGCACCATCGAATTCAGCTGAATGTTACTATATCTTCCGTTGAAGATATCTGACGAAATCGATTGACTTCCCGAGCTCCTGCGATACTTCTCGTATGAGTACTGTCGGGGAGGGGCCTCTTCAACTACAGAATGGATGTCAGATCGAGATACGAGTATGATAACTTCTCTTGCCTGTATTGGGAATCTTGTGTTGTTATAAGTGCCTGCTCTACCTGAAAATGTCCAAGGGTTAGACAATTGAGGTCATTAATATCATCCGATTGTGGGCATAGGGCTCTCGCATTTATATGGGCTTCGATTTGTGCCAGAAGCTTGTTGAGCTCCTCGAATGTAAGTGTTTGATTCCTGGCTACTCGCTGTAGGTGGAATTTTATAGACTTCTCTCCCGCGTCCCATAAACCATTAAAATGAGGAGAAGGACTTTGTCTTGTCCTTGGCCAGAACCCCGGCCATGTTCTTCCAGCCTAATTTGGCTTCTCGTAGTTTCTTTTTCAGCTCTTTATATCCTCCGACGACGAAATTTGTTCCACAATCGCTAAAAAATTGTACGCATAATCCTTTTCTGGCAACAAATCTGCGGAAAGCTGCTAAAAATGCCTGAGTTGTCAAATCGCTTATGTGTTCTACATGCACTGCCTTTGTTGACATGCTTACAGAATGCTGAATGGTGTACCAAGGTTGGCCTCAAAGTCAATTCCAAGAGAAGCACCATAGTTGCGTTCACTAAAAGAAGGAGGCGAGATGGACTCAGAAATGCCACACTCTTCGGTGAAATAATAGAGTTCTCAACAGAAGTCAAATATTTAGGTAACACACTGAATGAAAAACTTACGTGGAACACTCATTTCTCCAAGACTATCGACAAAGCCAGGACCTCACTATAGAATAGCAAATGTCTAGTCGGGAAAAATTGAGGACTTAACTTAAAATGATACTGTGGACGTACACGACATGCTCATCACAGAAAATTAAACAATCGATCTGGAATACACCTTATAGACAAATGTATACCACGCTAAAATTTTCGGCACAGCTTCAGTGTTACATTCCCAGAACGCCTTAACTGGGAACACACAAAATCAATATTTGAAGGTGTTGGAGCCAGGGTCAACAGTCCTCCCACAAAAACATCCATACATGCCTATGTCCATAGCAGCACCGTATTTCAGGCAAAAATTCACGCATTAGAGCTCTGCATCTGGGAGATTCTAAACAGAAATTTTAATAACAAAAATATTTACATTCTCTCGGACAGCTATGCAGCCCTACTTGCAATTAACGCCTTTGAAATAAAATTAAAACTGGTCTGGCATTCCCAGATAACTCCTTTTACTCCTGGCCACGACAAACAAAGTCCATCTTATTTGGGTGCCAGGATGAAGGCAATGAAAAGTAGACGATTAAGTCAGAAAAAAATCCGCATCTCAATTCATGATGATTTTGTGGGCTATCAACCATGAAAGGTTACACTAAAACTTGGCTAGAAGAAGAAAGGCTACATTTCTGGAGGAAATCGAAGGAAACAGGCAAGCCAAAAACTTTATGCAAAACAGTTGCCACAAAAAAACGAAACAACTACCAAAACTCATATTCGTCATATCGGTCTATTCACAGGCTTCCACAGGCACAGGACGTGGAAACAGCAGAACAAATATTATGTGACTGTAATGGTTTACAGTCAGCGTCACCTAGGTAAATTTACGTCGTATCGGCGGACATCCCCGCCAGCTCAACTAAAGACTTAGCCATTTTTCTAACAAACTCTGACATATTTGATGAGCTCTAAATGGAGGACATCACATATTGGCCCATCTACAGCCGCAGTGTTCTGGAATAAATTTTACCACCTCTCTTACCAATCTCATCTAATTTTACTAGAACTTTGTGCACCACATTTACTGCGAAGCTTATGAACAAGTTTTATTACAAGAAACTAAACCCAAAATAAACATTTTTGCTAGGATTGACACTTGTTTGGAAATTAAAAAATCTACACATAGCCAAACATATAGAACAATACACTATATTGCATCCCATCAATTGTCAAACGTTGCATTTATAATATTTTGCACTAATAATAAAAACGGTTGGCAACGATTAGTATAAGACCTCGTAGAAGTAGCATCTTCCGACAGGTGCTGGTTCCTTAAATGACGAGAATGAGCCTCTGCAGCCGAACATCTTGCAGCTCTGCTAATAAGTCCTACTTCACGCCTCCCCGTGGCGCCATCTGGGAATCTCACTAGAGGTTGCGAAGTGAAGGGGGCAAATGGCGAGTTTCCTGCGGCATTAATCAGAATTAGTGTCGGAAAAACAAAACAAGACCTTATCCGGGCTACTCCGACATATTTGGAGCTCAGGCCGGAAAGGATTTCCAGGACTCAGTCAGGGTATTGGAAAAGAGATGGTGGCGGACGAGCCCTATAAGGGCCAACGGCAGCGCTCACATCCCGGAACGGGTTACTGGCTTCGGTGTAACCGACCCCTCGTCCTAGAGGCACTCAAAATGGAACTGGTCCTCCAGGTTGGGGGTTGTGCCGCCGGGGTAACTGCCCGGCCATTTAAAAAAGATTAAGTTACGAAGCATCAACAAGCCTCGGATACGGACGGATCTACTGTTGACAACCCACGCAAACGATTTAAGGACAATGAGCTTCGGATATGCACGTGGAATGTTAGATCCCTTAATAGACCACGTGCAGCCGAGCAACTAGCGGAGGCCCTAGACTACTGCAAAGTAGACATAACCGCCATTCAAGAAATGCGATGGGGTGGGCCGGACAAAAAGAAGATGAAAAACTGCGACATCTACTACGGCAATTGCTATCGACGGCAAAAGCAGCGCTTATTTGGATGCGGATTTGTTGTCGGAGGCAGACTGAGACGAGAAGTCCTCAGCTTCCGGCATGTGAGCGAGCGCCTCGTAGCAATCCGCATCAAGGCTAAATTCGCCAACATTAGCCTTATATGCGCGCATGCCCCCACAGAGGAGAAAGATGACGACACCAAGGACGCCTTCTACGAGCTCCTCAACAAGACCTACGAGAAATGCCCTAGCTATGACATTAAAATTGTCCTCGGTGATTGTAATGCAAAGCTAGGAAGAGAGGGTATCTTTGGTGGAACAATCGGAAAATATAGCCTGCACAACACCACCTCCGATAACGGATTCAGGCTAATCGACTTTGCGGCGGGGCGAAACATTGTCATGGCTAGCACGCGGTTCCCACATCTCGACATACACAAGGGGACTTGGAGAACTCCTGATCAATCAACAGTCAAACAGATTGATCACATTGCGATCGACGCAAGACACTCCTCCAGCATTATGGATGTCCGTACGTTCCGAGGAGCCAACATCGACTTGGACCATTACCTTGTTGTAGCCAAGATACGGTTGCGGATATCCCAAACTACGCCAAGACAAACTAATGCTGTGAGAAAATTCGACGTCAGACGGCTACAATCGCAAGAGATCGCCAAGTCCTTTTCCGATCGAGTGTCTCTTAATCTCTTAAGAGGTCCAATGCCGCCAGCATCAAGCATCGAAGATCATTGGAAACACTGCCAAAACGCCATCAGAGATGCCGCTTCTGAAACCCCTGGTTCGATGATGAATGCCGGCAAGCACATGCAGCTAAGCAAGATACATATAACGCGGCGCTGCTTAGAAAGACCAGAGCTGCTCATGAGCTCTATGAGCGGAAGAGGAGAGACGAGCACTGGCATCTCAGGAGGAAGAAGAAAGAGCATGAGAAGCGCGCGATCGAGGAAATTGAGAGATGCTACTCCAGGAATGAGGTTTGGAAGTTTTACCAAAAGGTAAAAATAACATGCCGCGGAATCAAACCCCGAACCGAAGCCTGTAGAGATGATTGGAAAGATCATTTCTGCAGACTGTATAACGGCGATGACGGACCAAATACCGCTGTCAAGCAGAATCAACCTTTCAACCTGGACGATGATGACCAACAATTCCGTCCACCCGACCTGGATGAAGTGAGGATAGCCATATCGAAGCTTAAGTCCAACAAAGCTGCTGGAGCGGATGGCCTGACTGCCGAGCTCTTCAAAGCAGCAGGCGATGACTTGGTAAGGAGCATACACCAACTCATTTGTAAAATATGGTCGGACGAAAGTATGCCCAATGAATGGAACCTCAGCATTGTTTGTCTAATTCTTAAGAAAGGAGACCCTCTGAACTGCGCCAACTACAGAGGCATCAGTCTCCTTAACATCGCATATAAGATCTTATTCGCCGTATTGTGTGAACGCCTGAGGCCACTCGTCAACAACCTGATAGGTCCATATCAGTGTGGCTTCAGGCCAAGAAAGTCCACCATCGACCAGATACTCACACTACGGCAGATCTTGGAGAAGACCCATGAGCTTCAGATCGATACCCACCACCTATTCATCGATTTTAAGGCCGCGTATGACAGCATGCATAGAGACGAGCTATATAGAGCAATGTCTAGTTTTGGCATCCCTGCCGATGCTGCTCCATCAAGGTCGGTAAAGACCTCACCGAGACCTTTGATGTCCAGAAAGGATTTAGACAAGGCGATGCGCTGTTATGCGATTTTTTCAACATCGTACTTGAAAGAATAGTGCAAAACTCACGAGCAAACACAAGAGGCACTATCTTTCAAAAGTCCGTCCAACAACTCGCATACGCCGACGATATTGACATAATCGGGAGAAAGCAGCGTGAGTATTGAGACGGAAGCAGCGAAAATGGGTTTAGTGGTCAATGAGGGCAAGACCAAGTATATGCTGTCAAGCCAAAAGGACAACCAACACCGACGTCTCGGACAGAACGTCACCCTCGATAGATATAACTTTGAGGTAGTTAAGGACTTTGTCTACCTAGGCTCCGCTATAAATACAGACAACGACACCAGCGCTGAGATCAAGCGAAGAATAACTCTTGCCAACCGCTGTTTCATTGGCTTAAGAAGGCAATTGAGAAGCAAAGCCCTCTCTCGGACAACAAAAGTCACCCCTTATAAGACCTTAATAATCCCGGTCCTGCTCTATGGCGCAGAGGCATGGACATTATCAAAAATGGATGAGGGTGTTCTTGGTTGCTTCGAGAGAAAAATTCTTCGGGCGATCTTCGGTCCCGTCTGCATTGACGGTGAGTGGAGGAGGAGATACAACGACGAACTGTATGGACTGTACAGCGACATGGACCTAGCCAGAAGAGTGAAGATCCAAAGACTGAGATGGCTGGGTCATGTAGAGCGCATGGACACCAATGCTCCGGTCCGAAAAGTCTTCGAATCTGCCCCCGAGGGACAGCGCAGTAGAGGAAGGCCAAGACTCAGGTGGCGCACGCAAGTGGAAGAGGACCTCAGCCAACTTAGCGTGCGAAACTGGAGGCAGCTAGCCAGGGATCGAGCTGGCTGGAGAAGCTTGTTGACTGAGGCCCAGGTCCACCCCAGACTGTAGCGCCACCTAATGTAAGAAAGTATTCTACAAGCGATGCTTTACTGCATGTTGACTACTTCGTTGCATCTGCTCTATTTTCGAAAAAATCATGTTTCGATACTATCCATAGATTTCGAAAAAGCCTTTGAAAGAATTGGAATTCATATTGGCAAAAAAAAATTATCTGAATTGAAAATCGGGCCAAAAATTTACAATTTTATTAAATCCTTCCTAAATAACAGACAATTCCGAATAAAATGAAGTCATTTGTATTCTTCAGTAAAAAATTTTCAAAACGGAATTCCTCAAGGAATCAAGAGAAGACTCTTTTAGTTGTGCTTTTCATTATAGCTTTAAATGATCTTAGCGAAATTATAAGAAAAAAATAAAACCTTGTAGCATTTTTTGTATGCAGATGACTTAACGTTGTTTACAAAATGCAAAGATCTCACAGTTACTGCCTCTACATTTTCAAACATTCTGGCAGATATTTCAGCCTGGTACTCTTACTCCGGGTCACAAATTTCATATCAAAAAAGTAAAATATTACACATCTGTAGAAAAACTACGAGTAGTTTCCCAAAAAATATTGCTTTATGTCCGAATTACAATACAATAGTTAATGTAAATAATCTCTGTTTGCTTGGAATAATATTTGATTGTAAGTTTAATTTTAAAGAACATTGTTTGTACTTAAAAAAAGCTTAGCTACCAAACTTAACATTATTAAGTACTTATCATCTAAGAATAGTTTAGTTCACATTAATTCCCTTATAAGTACGAGTATCATCAGATCAACCATTCTTGCCAAAATCGACTATGGAATGAGTACTTATGGAAAGTACCCAAAATCTTCCCTACATATAATAAAAACCCAGTACCATACTGCTATACGATTAAGCCTAAAAGCTTTTATAATTACACCTATTAAAAACATGTTAGCTGAAGCGGGTCTTCCTTCCATAGAGCAAAGAGTTTAACACCTCACATCTCTCCTCATTCAAAAGTTAAGCACAACCGGAAATTGTATTGTCTCAATCGATGCTAAGCAATGCTTAAGCCGCAATAAAGTTCCGAAAACCCCATCTACGCTTTATAATGCTATACAATTTTCAAAACAAATGGATATCCCAATTTTGAATAACGTTATACGACCTGCCGCCAAACCACCTTGGAATCTACCAAAAGGTTGTATAAATATCCAACTCAAATGTTTACCTAAAATAACAACTTCGAACAAGCAGTATAAGCAGAGTTTCCTTGAAATAATGCAGACTGAAAAACAACATAAGTTTAATTTCGTATTCAGCCATGGATCTAAAAATGAGCTTGGCACAGCTTTTGCCGTCTCCACCCAAGACGGTACCATAATATCAAAAGGACTTCTGAGATATTCTGCTTCAGTTTTCTCAGCCGAAGCTACGGCTGTTTTAAAGGCAATCGAAATCTCAGGTTCGAAAAAAACTATTATCTGTTCATACAGCCTTTCCATACTAGAAGCAGTGTTAAATATTGACAACAGAACGCTTTTCCCTGAGATTATCCGCAATAAACTTATTGGAAGTCAGAAAAAAATAAAACTCATGTGGATTCCAGGTCACGTTGGCATAAAAGGCAATGAAACAGCAGATAAGGCCGCAAAATCCGCAACAAATGAACCATTAGCTACGTTTTATATTCCAAAGAAAAAGGATACAAAAAAAGAAATAAACCATTTTTGGAACGTGAAACTATATGACGACTGGGCGCAATATAGACATCATTACTCCGATATTAATCCAAATGCTTAAAGTACCATATATCCTACACAATGTTCATGGAAAAAAAAATCAAAATATATCTGCGGCTTCGAATGGGCCACACTTACACCAAACACGGCCATCTAATACCAAAATCTGATCCTCCAAACTGCCATCTCTGTAACGCAAATGAAATAATCACCATCAAACACCTTGCCTATGATTGTACCAAAATCAAAGATATCTCAAGAATACTATTTCGCAACTTATCCTTACTGAACCTACTTAAAAACCCATCAGAAGAAAACATCAACCAAACCTACAAAAAAAACATTTAAAGGTTACATAGCCATATTTGTCTATCTGGCTACAAAGGCTATTTATTTGAAAGCAGTAACTGATATGACCACAGAATGCCCCCTGCCACCATTGAGACGATTTTATAGCTTAAGAGGAAAAAGGAGGTGAATGTACTCTGATAATGGCACAATTTTTTTTCGGAGCACACAAAAAACTAACCAAACACTTCCAAAAGTTGTTGCAGAATAGCGCAGAAGTAGCTGTAGTATTAGCAAAGAAAAAAGTAAAATGGAAATGTACGAGTACTATATCCCCCCGAAAGCTCATCACTTCGGAGGAGTCTGGGAATCTGGAGTAATATCCATAAAACTTCATTTAAACAGGGTGACTGGCGACGTTAAGCTAACGTACGAAGAAATTAGTACGAATTGAGGCTGTTCTTAATTCAAGTATACTATGCTCCTTCGGTGGCAGTCCGAGTGGTATTACAACATTAACTTTAGCATATGGTATTTCCTGATGCAACGCATCAACGATTTCTTCTCTAGGTAAGCGCAAAATTACTTTATTTTACATAAGGTGGCATTTTCGCCGCATCTGTCTCAATTATCGCGGAAGCGCCACTGATATCAGGCTGCTTTTTCAGATTATGTTAATACTCGTATCAATAGTAATTGGACGGACTTTCTAAAGATTGTGTCTCTTTTGTTTGCGCGTGAGTTTTGCACTTGTTTCTTAGGAACCATGTTAAAGAAATCGCATGACATCGCATCGCTTTGCTTTAATCCTTTTTTGACATCAAAGGTCTCGGTGTGTGAATTCTTCACCTTCATCGTACATAGACGGACGAGGTTGGCAGCAGTAATTCGTCTCCTTAGATGCTGTCATATGCGCACTTAATATCGAAGAAAATGTGGTGTGTATTGATCTGAAGCTAATGGGTTGTTTCAACATCTGCCGTAGCGTGAATATTTGGACAATGTCTAACTTTCCTGGCCTGAAGCCACATTGATATCAGGTTGTTTACTCAATCTGGTGGATAAGATCTTGTATGGAAGTTAAAAAAAAAAACAGATGTCGATATAGCTTGCAGAGTTCACAGGCTCTCCTTTCTTGAGAATCGATCGAACAATGTTTAAGTTCCATTCATCGGGCATACTTTCGTCCGAGATTTCAGAGATAAGTTGGTGTATGCTACTTACCAAGTGATCGCCTGCCGGTTTGAAGAGCTCAGCAGTCAGGTCATTTGCTCCAGCAGCTTTATTGGACTTAAGCTTACAAGTTATTACCTTTCCAGTTTCGTAGTAGAAAGACTCGATTGGAAAAAGATGATTTTTTGCAATCGTAGCCGTCCGACGTCGAAATTTCTCACAGCATAAGCTTAACTTTGGGTTGTCCGGGATATCCACAACCGTACCTTGTCTAAAACAACCTAATTGTTTGAGTCGATGTTAGCTCCTCGCAACGTTCGGACATCCATAATACTGGAGGAGTGTTATAATACGTCGACCGCAATGTGGTCAATCTGGTTGACGGTTGATTGGCAAGGAGTTCTCCAGGTCCCTTGTAAGATCTGGGAACCGCGTGCTAACCCGCCGCAGAGTTGATTAGCCAAAAGTTAGAAGGAAAAATACTCAATAACTTTACAACAGCGGTAGAAATGTATATACCCGCTTGAAAACGGAGAAAGAAATAAGATTGTGTTAATAAAAAATGAAGCAATGCATCCAT
This sequence comes from Volucella inflata, assembly GCA_928272305.1. Taxonomy (NCBI): domain Eukaryota; kingdom Metazoa; phylum Arthropoda; class Insecta; order Diptera; family Syrphidae; genus Volucella; species Volucella inflata. Next base: position 43,570,436 of record OV743718.1, on the reverse strand, counting down.
CTATATAGCTCTTAGAAAAAAATATTGTAAGTCCACAAAGGCAAGGATGGTAAAACGCGGCTATTTACGTAAAAGCTTCATACACAAACTTCACTCTCTAATGACTTCAAATTTTATGATTCTAGGGAACATAAGAATCTAGACGTTAATTTTTTCAATTTCAAATTTCACAAATCTCGGCCACACAAAATTTAATTGTTTCTACTACTCGTATTACTATTGGTATTGATGACAGTAAAAGCGGCACCACAGAAAGTATATGGGACCATTGGAGCAACAGTATCTACGATTGACAGCTAAACCAAACTTTGGAAAACTAGGTAGTATAAATGCTTGATGGAATCTTATAATATACCATGATTTGAATTCATATATTGAGGAAATTAACGGAATTTGAACTTCTCTAGACGAGTTACAAAACACATGTCAAAACCTTACTCGTTACAAATAGATATATAAAATGACGAACGCAGTGAATGAAAGATATAGTACATTTAAGAAAATGGCTTGCTAATCAGACGACGGAGACCAAAGAGAGCACCATTCTAATTTGTTGGATCACTATACCATATGCTATTCGGAATATTGGACGCCGAGAATAAAACGCAGATGGAACCAAATATGAGAAGCCTGTTTGATAAACAGAATGATTTGTCTAAATTAATAAAGAAAACAAAGGCGGAAGTTAATTGTATGCGGAAGTATCGATAACGAGAGATTAACATCAGTTTTCCAAATCCTGGTATCACAGACTGCGAAAGTACACAAATGCCTATAATTAATTTACTAATCGACATTAACCAAGATCACATCAATCCACATAACCCGATCAGTTACAACGTGAATTAAATGATATTAGAAACAGTTACCAAGAACTTACACTACCAGGATCTACATCACGAAACCAACCAAAGGTAACACACCCTACAGCATTTTGGTGGCTAGCGGCATTGTAAAGTTTGGTTGATGGGGATACAAACAAAATGAATCTCTCTTAAAAGTTTTCCTTTAAAGTGTATAAATCATAAAACAAAAACATAACAATGAAGTGCAGTGTGTGTAAATCTAAAGTAGATAGACACGACGCTAAAATCCAATGCATTAAGTGTGACCAACATTTTCACGGAAACTGTGTAAAACTTCAAAAAGTGACATTGAATTTTTTTAAAGAGTGGTCAAAGTTACAGTTGTGACAATTGTGTCTCTGTACGTTGAAATTCCATCTTAATTGATAGTATACCAGTCGCAGCAGCCAGTTCTCTTAAGACCCAAACTCTTTCTTCAGATGTTTGCGATACCACTGGGTCTGCCACTTCACCTCGTCCTGCATCATCATCATCACTCACGCTGCCTGATGCCAATATCTCACTTCAGCAAACAATAACACTCGAAACACTCTTCCATGAAATTATTAAACCCCAACGACTAATGACGAATTGTGTACTAAAAATGAATCCATTGGAAGCGAAGAATATCTATAACAAGAAGGATCGCTCCCCATGAGGCTAAAGAAACCACCCGTCCTAAAAAAAAACCAACAACAACGTCTCATAAGATCAAATAGCGCAGATCTATTGCTTTGTTTCAGATTCCAAATTCCACTTAACTTTGCGTAAGTAAGAATGCATACGATAATCTTCCCCGTCATTTTTTCCTCATGTAAATTTAAATACACCTTGACACATTTTTGTGGGTAATTTTTCTCAATTCCCAGACTGCAAAACGGTGTGTAATGCATGCGGACAAAGTGGAAACAGAATAGTTTTTCTCCTTTTGTACGAGTATATGCGTTCGTGATTGGCTAACCCCAAGACTTTTTACTATGAATAAATGCGTGTAAATGATAGGCATCTTATAGTATTTGATTATTGGGTTTTCCTAGAAGACTAATTTACTTTTTAAAATGTTTTTTAAAAAGAAAAATTCTGGAGAAATATTTAGTATAATGAATTTATTTTTAATTCACCTTTTCATTTGTTTTAAAGTTAAGCTAGCCATTTATTTATCTGAAACGGTTATTGACAAATGCGTTTTATTAAATACACCGACATCACTCGGAAGGAATATTTAAATAATAATAAAATATATGTATTTAAAATGATTCTATTTTATTTTATTTGCGGGAAGAATTCATGTAATCATATTGTACTTAGAACAAAGAAAATCCATCTTTTTTTATCATGCCGCTAGGAATGATATTTTATTATTTTGCTTTTAAAACTCCTTTGCTTTTGAAAATTACGAGTATGATTACCTAAGGTATAATTTTGGATGGAAAAAAAATATCAAAAAACATTGCATAAAAACAAAAGATGTTATTCAACCCTTTTTGACCTTCGTCAGGCAGGTATATATTTTATAAAAGAAAATACAGGTCATTTTATGACAGCAATAAATAGAACTATATTTCTTGGTTTTATGAATTAAATTACGCCTTAAAAAACATGGGTTTTCTAAAAAAACCCTTAAAGTAAGAGTAAATATTTTTTATTGCATTAAGATTTGATGATATAAAAAAACAGTACATATTTTGACAATTCAGTTTTAGTCACACTAGTCATCAATGGATGTGAATTACAATTACCTGACGAAGAAGGCACTTCTCTAACTTTCATCGACTTCAAGCAATACGATGATGCACATTTATTCAGACCACCGAGGTTATTTATGGAGGCCTTTGAGCAATTGGAAAATAAATGTTCTGCCAATTTCAACAATTTCATTACAAGCTGTAGCATCCAAGCAAAATTTTACAAATTATTGAAATCAGAATTTATTTATGAATGTTGTGCCAGGCAGAATAAAAAATATTTAATTACTTTGTTGACAATGGTGGGAATATACTATATATATATTTGATAACAAAAATATACTTTCTAGCGTTGCACATTTATGAAAAAAAAAGTATTATTTTTTAATTTCATTTCACAAACACCCTGTTGCAATGTTTCAGATTCCAAGATGTGTTTTACCCTGTTCTTATCCTTTTCTTACTTATTAGCGTGTGTTGCTATTAACTTCTAACATAATACCAATACACACAAAGTATAACTGTACCCAGGTCACAAAAAGATAAAGAAAAAATTGCGCAGTGAACCTACTGTCTGATGTACTACATATACGAGTATATACTGTGATTGGAAGAGAGCAACGCTGTGCTTACGAAGAAAATCAATGTATTGGAGCTAAAGCTAAATTCGGTTGAGCAAAGAGACAAGCAACGTACAGTGGACACAGTTGGGATATCAGCTGGAAATAAAGAAAATGCAAAAGAGAAAGTATTGTAATTAAGCTTCTTGCGGATGGAATGGAGGCTGATCATGATGACATCGAAAGCTGCTTCGTTAAGGGAATTAAACATAAAACGGATAATGCAGAGAAAACTAACATTGTGTTTGTACGTTTTTCGTCTCTAAAAAAAAGGGCTAATCATGACCAAGATGAAAAATTTCATAAATGATTCACTCACTAGCTACACAAGATCTTTGCTAGTGAAGGCCAATCAGCCTTCAGGCCGATCAGGAATTCATCGGTACTTATAAGAAAAAGAGAAGGCGACAGTGTGATTAAAATTTCTTGTTTTGAAGATTTTGCCAAACTTGGTCAACTTATAGTTACAGTATTTTCTATTACTCGTACCTTTTCGCTTTCATTTCAATTGATATGAATTGCTTTTGTTTAAATCAATCAGATATTTTGTCTTGCTCTGGTTTTCAGTTACGCATCTAAACATTCGTAGTTTAAGAAAAAAATTTTGATTGCTTTCTCTCTCACCTTGCTGCTTTAGATCATTTACCAAATCTAATATTTGTATCTGAGATTGAAAAAACGAAGTATATGCATCAGATACCAAGTTATTTGTTTGAGGCCACGTGGAATGATTCGTATTCAGCTGGCGGTGTTGCGGTTTTTTTTACAAAAGTGAACTGGACTGTGGTATTATTAAAGCTCGTCTTAATAGTACTGACTTGATTTCAGTTAACTTAAATATTTCTGGTGTTCGTTTTAATTTTGTTTGTGTACATATATCGTTTACACTGTTGCTCAGTCAAGAATGATGATTTTTCTGAATTTCTCCAAAAAATTTCTTGTAAAATGTAGTCCTTTTGGGTGATTTTAATATTAATATACTAGATTATTCATATGGTGTTGATTATTTTTTGTTGGTGTTATCATCTTCTGACTCCTTACTGTTACAACCTACCCGAACTGCCGTAAATTCTAGCTGATGTTTGGACCATTTGTTTATAAGGTTGCATAGAAACAACTCAGTAAATTTCAAAACTGATGTTTATGATCTACAGATAGCTGATCATTATTTAACTACAATTCAGTTTGATTGTTCAATACGCAGACCTAAACCATTACAATTTAAAAAGTCGACTTTTCAGCCTTGAAAAGAGATTTGTCTTTTGAGTTGTGGAACGTTATATATAGCGCTCATGATCCATCAATTGCTTTTGATTTATTTATTAATAAATTGAAATTTCATATTTCTAACTGCAGTCAAAATCAAAGAGTAAAAACAAATAAATCTTAGTGCATCAAACAATGGATGACGTTTTATTTATTGAAGAAAATAAGAAAAAAAAAACTTTGAATTCGGGTTCGCAAACATCCATGAATACTAGGCTTAAAAGTTTTTATGTTAAAATCTGTCGTGAGTTAAAATTAGAAATAACACTTTGTAGGTAATTATTTCAGAAGGAAACTGGTTAAAAATATTGGGAATTCCAAAAGTGGGATACAGTTAATGAAATTTTAAATAGAGATAAGCCGATTGCAGAAATTGGTTTAAATATGGATAGTAATGTTGATATATTTGAACCCAGTGAGGTGGCTAATGTTTTTAATGACTATTTTTCAAATATACTCAATGATTTCCGTGGTCTCCTAGGACAAAATAATTTTTTGTGTCACTGTGATAACACAATAAGGCAGGAGCAACACCAGTCTGCTTGTTTTTACTTTGAAAATTTTAAACCTCTGGAAATACATAAAATTATGCAATCGCTAAAGAACTCACACTCTTCTTCACATGACAATATTCCAAGTCACGATCTTAAAATTGTTTCTTTTTTTATCTGTGATATTTTATGTCACATATACAATTTGAGTGTTCAACAGGGCGTCTTTCCCGTATCCCTTAAAACCGCTGTAGTTATTCCTCTCCATAAAAAAGGTGATACTAAGTCTTTGAATAACTACCGTCCTATTAAACTTTTGTCGTCCTTCTCCAAGGTGTTTGAAAAAGGTTTGAAGGCTAGAATACTATCAATTTTTTAGATAAAACTAGGTTCTTCAGTAAACATCAATTCGGTTTTAGGAGCGGAAGATCAACTGAAGATACCCCTTATTAAACCTTTGCGGAGAAATTTATAATAGCGTAAATGATTCTAAAATTGCTGCAACGTTATTTATAGATAGCTCAAACGCTTTTGACATGGTGGACCGTTCGCTACTCGGTAAATTGTACCACGCAGGTTTTAGAGGTTTTATTTATACATGGCTTTCGTCTTATTTGTGGAACCGTAAACAAATGGTCAAAGTAAAAAGTTGTATAAGCTCACAGAACACAATAAATTTGGGTGTACCTTGGTTCTGTCCTGGGTCCGATATTGTTCCTAATTTACATTAACTTATTATTTGTTCAGCCTTATAAAGGAAAAATCACCGCGTGCGCAAATGACACAGCTCTAACTAACTCTTGTTATAACCTCTTTGATGTTAATGAAAACATTAATTTTGACTTAGATTTGCTTCGGAGGTGGTTTGACAAGCATAAAGTAGCTATTAGTAACAAAACAAAGTACATTTAAAATGAAGGGAAAATTGACTGATAACTTATCTCTACAATATCGCTCACCAAATTGTTTTAAATTTAATCTAAGAATTGTTTGTCCTAATAATCAAGGCATATCAACCTACAATACCGATGTTAGTTGTTCAACAGATTGCTTCGTTAATGAACGTGTCGAATGTTTCAAATACTTAGGAGTTATTTTAGACTCAAAGCTTAGTTGGAGAGAATATACCCTGCTAAATGCAACAATACTTTAACTTAGTAGTAAGACAGCTTTATCACCTTAGTATATATTGCGGATCTGATGTTTTAAAATTGGTGTATAATGGTCTTTTTAAATCCAAGCTGCAGTACGGTATAGCTTGTTGGGGCGGTACACATTTGAACAAAGTACAACCTAAGCAAAAACACTGTTTAAGAATAATCTGCAAAGTTAATCGCACAACCCCAGTTTTAGATTATTCAAGGAACTTAAAATACTATCCTTAAGACACCTCTACTACCATAAAGTCTTGAAAATTTATTTCCAGAATTCCGGGTATAACGTCGCTAGACTGTATGGCAATCTTAACTTGCGAGTTAATTCCATGAATTTTATATCCTTCCCTAGAATAAATAAAGCACTTTTTTCTCATTTTTTCACCATCATTGCTCCTCGTTTATTCAATAAGTTACCGGAAAGTATTAGATGCGAAAGAAGGCAATCTTTGTTCTTACGGTCATTGTACAATAGATCAATTTCTTATTTAGTTAATAATTTTAATTTTTTTTATTTTTACACATAATTCTTCACTTACTATTGAATTTTTACATACATTTTCCCCATCAATATTTAGATATCCTATTTTTTGTTGAACAATAATCGTACATTCTCCACTTGGCCTTGGCCAATAGAATGTCGCTAACTATACCAAATATAATAATTGTAATATATTGTATTAAATTCATAACCTGAAATAATGAAATAAAAAAAAAAAAAATTATAGTTGATAATGCCCTTTTAAATGCTAGATCAGCAAATATCTATAAAGTAATTTCCAATCTTTAAAACAAAGGGAATGTAAGAGTACCAATAATAGAGGCCGAGTTCATTATATACTCTGTTTAAATTACTCGTACTATCTATATGTCGATGTCGCAATCCGCTTCGAACTGTTGCAAGCGGATCCTAGAAAAAAATATATGCATGGAAACTCGCTACAGATAATGCATATGAAATGTCAGTACTAAAAGGCGTCCAAAGGGTTCACTGCAAATTCGAAAGTGAAAATAAAAATACTTGGCATTAGGTACAGCAAGAAAACTATTGGTTGTGCCACTAAGGCGAGAGAATAGAATTGGAAATTATTTGCGGCAAAGGGAAACAGAACTGGCTGAATTTGCACCAATGGGCATCTTAACACTGAAATCAGGATGTATAGCGAGCTCCCCACAAGTCCTTTTAGATCTATCGAAACAACTGGATTCTCACCTAAAAACTTTATATGGGAAATAGATATAAGCAGCTTAACATACTACATCGTTGAAGGCTTTTATGACCAGTGGTACCCATCTCGATAAGCTGACCAACCAGTCGGAAAATCTTTACTTATCACAAATCGAACTAAACGCATTACGAATTCACGCAATAAGTGGACATTCTGCTGTGCTCACGGTACTAGTGACGTCACTTTTTATATTAATTATTTTTATTAAAGTTACATGCTGCAAAGGAAGGTGTATGTGGCGGTCTGGCAATGCCACCTCCGACACCCATCAATCAAACGTATCGACGGAATAAAATGTTCCAACTGTCATCCAGCTTCGAAACCTATAAGCGCGCGGCAGCCGATTCACCTCGAATAAAAATCGATTCTAGTAATCTTGAATTTAAATTGTGAATAGAAATTTTGAATTCAAATCGTGGATTGAATAAAAATTCGTTGTGAATTTTATTTGTGTTGCTTTTTGTAACTTCTTTGGATTGGCGTATAAGACGCCAGGTCTACAAATAGATTTCACAGTTCCATGCCGGCAGAATGCTCAAATATGAACATATTTATGTTAAGGACAACAATAAGACAATCGGTCTAATCAAGGCAGTGTGACAACAACTAGACGGCCTGTCTCCTCAGCTCAACAAATATAAAATTAAAATAAATAAGGGGTCAACTGAAGTAGATGAGAAAATGAAGTTGTTATCTGGTTTAATATATGTGAAAGGTCATTCATTTTTCGATTTCGAAAGTAAAACCTAAATAAAACACACACATAGATATATTTTCTTTCAATGAAAATTTGAATGCATTATAAATTTTGGACTTTGCCATTAAGTGTGAAAAACAATATCATTCAAACGGCTGCCTCGGGAACATTCGCAGCATGCGATTCTTTTGAGGAAATTGTTAACCACATTTTCGCACATTTCCGGCGGTATCTCGGCTATAACTTGAGTAATGTTGGTTTTTAATGCGAAAATCAGAAAAAAATCAAACGGTGTCAAATCGCATGATCCTGGTGGCCAATTGACGTCGCTAAAACGTGAAATTACGCGACCAGGAAACTTCTCACGCAATAAAGCCATAATTGGTCGTGTTGTATGGATTGCCCCGTCTTGTTGGAACCACAAATCGTCCAAGTCAAGATCTTCAATCGCCGGCCGAAAAATCGGTTATCATTCGACCATATCGCTCCGAATTGACTGTAATCGCCCGCCCATTGGCATCTTTGAAGAAATACGACCAATAACACCTTTCGACCATAGAGCACACCAAACAGTCACTTTGTCTGGAAGCAACGGCACCTCTTCGATCGCTTGTGGGTTTTCTGAGCCCCATATGGGGCAATTTTGTTTGTCTACTTACCCACCGGGTGAGAAATGTGCTGACAAAAATGTTGTTCGAAGAATCCGTGTTTATTGTCTGTTGTTCCATCACCCAAGAAGCGTATCTGCGGCATTGTGAATGGTCAGCAGGCTTCAATTGTTACGTAAGTTTAACTCTATAAGGAGGGAAATGCAAATCCAAATGCAAGATACGCCATTTGTTACGGACGCCGGGAAATCGATAAATTTGTATCATCAGCAACACTTGCACTTACAGCAGCAATATTTTCGACTGAGTGCGCATTACGATGATGCACAGGCCTTACGACATCAGTAACGCTTCCACAATCTTCAAATTTCTTCTCAATTTTACCGATTGTTTGCGTAGTCGGTCGATTATGATGACCGTAATCATCGCATAATGCGCGATAAGTGGCTACTCTTGAATCACCACTTTTCTACTAAGGTTTGATAATTTTAACGCGATTTGTAAGCGATCCATTATTTTAAATGACAAACATTCAACTAATATAATGATACTTCAAATGACAGCTGAGTTTGGCATGTATTAAATGCCCGCTTTACCAAACTACCAGAAACTACGAAATGAAAGACCCTATAAATGTATGTCTAGAAGATAAAAGAAAATGTACCTATATATAAAAGGGAAACAATAAATTAAAATAAACTAGTACTAACTGAATCTTCACATTGTTAATTTATTACGAGCTTTTATTTATTACCTGTCCCGGTGTTTGTCTGTGGGTAATCAAAACTCGCGCGTTAAACTTGATCGACTTCTCGGTGTCATGTCCAATTGATCTGAAATTTTGCATACACCTTTAGTTCTGATGACAATACAATATGAAATACTCAATATTGTAATAATTTCAATATGGGTATCAAATGAAAGGGCTTAAAGAGTGGAAAACGATAAAGTTAGCGCCATCACTCTAAATTCAATGTGACCGCTGCTCCAATATGGGGGACTACATTTTCTTCTCAACTCCCTTAATATGGGTATCTATTTACAATAATAAATAATTTTGAATTTGAAAGTAGCTCTAAGAACTGTAAATCTAAATTTTTGAATTTGAGTTCGTGTCGTTTTTTTTTTAATTTGGATGTGGATTTTGGTTAAGGTGAATGACCCAACGCCTGGGAGAACACGTGCCGTGGGCTGAATGATATGAGGGTATATAAACCTGTATCGCTAAAGTTGTACCTTAGGGCATTGGGACGCGCCCTTTTGTATTAAAGCCCTTATCCTTCTTCAACGGACCTCTAGGGGGATGGACGGTTTTTGTCCTATACTCGTGGGAACAGCATGAATAGAAAAGACCCAACTACACAAAGAAAAAGGAAAAGAGAAGGCGGGACTGAAGGGACAGGAGAGGATTGCTAATGAAAGCGAGAGATTTCGTTATCGGTAGCTGAACATAGAGAAAACGAATCTAAGACAATACGAATACACGAAAGTAGAAAAAATGAATCGCGCGATACCGATAGGATTCAAATGAAGTAGAATAAACGAATCACAAGAACAGCAGAAGAAATAATGATTGGATTCATAGACACGAGAGAAGACTTAATGAATCACAAGAACAACACTCAGCCAGACTTGAAACAAGTAGGTTATCCCAGATTACAGAGAAACGTATTGTTATAGCACAGAATGAACGCTGGAAAGAGGTGAATCATAGGAACATCCAACACGGTAGTGTTGAGTATTTTGAAAATTCAATCGATACATTGTGTGGTAAAATTTGTTATATATGATGAAAAAAATGTTGCCTTCATTACCATCATGTTACTAAATTCATAGTTACTGAAACATCTCCAGGTTACCTTTTACGCAAATTGTGAGAAAATAGAAAAGAATTGACACTATGTTATCGACATAAGAGTCAGGTAAGTAAAATAACACAGTAATGCCACCTCCTAAAGCATATTGGAACAGTTTGGAACATGGACCCTTTATTGACGGTTGTTTTACGAAAAGCGTCTTATTTCATCAGGATTTGCTGGCGTGCAATATTGTGCTTTGGCAATGAGTAATGTCATAAGGGCATCTATAACTCCACCTCACCAATGGAATAAAAATATCCTCTATCAAAACATGATTTAAGGTGATTCATTGTATACCAAACTACGATTACTAAATGTTGAAAATCATGCCGTAATTCAACAGATGGGTATTTAGAAATAAGACATTTTGATGTGGTCACAATTGGCATCGATACTTTTGGTCATACTGTTGCTTCGGAATATGAAAGCGACAGCTCTTTGTTCGGTTATTTACAAGATTCGGTTAATAGCGATAGCATAGGTTTAGCTTTAAAAGATGCTTTGTGTAACCTATCCTTTAAACATCAGGCCGGTATATATATAGGTTCTGGGAAATCGTTTGGGATCATTAATTATGACCAAAAGTATTATTTTTCTGACTCTCATTCGTGTGGTCCAAAAGGGGCTAGTATAAATCTTGTGTAATTGAATGCACAACTATAAAAGAATTGCTTTGACATTTGTAAATTATAACTAACAAGGGAAGTGTATGCGAAAAAACTTTTATCAAGTATTAGAAAAAATCAACATGTCGAATGAGACAGATGTGTTTGACATCGCTGCAAGATAGAAAGCACTAGCAAAAGAACTAGAGAAGGCAAAAATAAACTTCAGAAAAATAGTGCTTCTAGAAAGACACAGCGTTATAAACAGGAGCGTTTGGAGAGGATGAACGCATTACGGGGCGAGTTTCGTAATAACGATTAAATTATAAAAGACTCAGTCAAACTGGACACGCCATATGTGCAGAGATATACATATGGCAGAGTGGAGGAGATGTATAAAAAACTAAAAGATTTATTTAAAAGTGTTGTTCCTTCTGAAGAAGGAGATATGGAATTGGCAAAAGCATCCATGTCTAAGGACATCAGCCTCCAATCACAAAGGCTGATTGCAATAATCGGTAACATGGAGGAATTCGAAGAAAGTTTTGCTGGATATTCGAAGGAAGTATACGAGTACCAACAAAAAAATTTTTTAGAACAACTTCGAATTTTGAATGAGCTTTATGAAGAGTTTATGGCTAATAGGATGAAGGAAGAACTGCAGTCAGCATATATCAAGCAGTCGAAATATACGGATATTAAAAGAGACATAAATCAGTGTATATAAGGAAAACAAATTCAATACTGGGATGGATTCTAGCGCAAAACTGCCTCCATTGAAGCTACCAACATTTCGGGAAAATTATCTGAAGTGGAGTTCTTTCTATGATGTATTTTCAACAATAATTCATGGAAAAGCACTACAGAAATTTGAGGGCCCATTTGGAAGGAGAACCACTTTAATTAATTCGACATTCAACAATTTCAAGTGCCAACTACCCCTGCACATGGGAAACCCTTAAATCGAGGTACGGTAACGAGCGCAAAATCGTGTCAATCAACATTGACAAAACGATGAGATCCTTCGCAAACCATTCATCCGCAACTGTAATTAAGTCAGTTTTGGATGCCATCAAGGAAGGGATATCAGCTTTCAAAAATCTGGGCGTCGATACATCTTCTTGGGGTCCTATCTAAGAAAGCCGTGACTTGTTCGAGCAAGGTCTCATGGAACCAAATAAGATGCCAACCTTGAAATCATTATTAGACTTCTTAGAAAGAAGATACCAAGCCCTAGTGCTGGTACCTGCTAAGAAAAAGGATAATTAATGGGTAGATGATTTAAAACATCCAGTGCATAACTTCCTTGATACTTCAAAAACAATGGAGTGCGTTATTTGTAAAGCGATCATGCAGTATATACATGCCCAAAATTCACCAAAGCAACGGCTTGAATCTGTCAAGCACGCCAAGCTGTGTATAAATTGTCTACGACATGGAAAGGAAACCCAGTGCTATACTTGTAGCAAGCAGAATTGCAAAATTTGTAATGAAAAGCACCATTCATTGCTCCACATGGAATGATAGGTAAGAAGTCCATAGCTTAAGCAAATAGAACAACCAAGCTATTCAAAATCCACTAAACAAGTGATCCGCGGCTGGCAGAACCAAAATGCAATAGTTAACATAAGCACAGTTTTAATGTACGAGCGCTTATCGATTCCGGCTCTCAAGCTTCCCTTATCACGGAATCGGTCGTGCAGTTTTTGAGACTCAAGAAACAAAGGGCCCTTATTAAGGTAAATGAATTAGGCGGTACGAATGCGGGAACTGCTAAGCACAAAGTTAAAGTACAATTGACACCACGATTCCCATTTTAATTTGTACTACATTTAGAAGCCCTAGTATTAACAAAACTTACAAGGCAACTACCATCCGAAGCGGTTAAAAATATAAAATTTAAGCAATTCAAAAAACTTGAATTAGTTAATCCTACATACAACTGCCCAGGTTCCATAGACATGATTATAGGAGCTGACTCATATGGTGACATTATTCTTGAGGGGCTACGAAGAGATAAAGAAAATTCTCTGATAGCTCAAAAGTCGCAATAAGGATGCCTCATCTCAGGATGGACATCCTCAACATTGGAATTATCAGATTGGTAGTCCCAACATCACTGGATCGACAGTTGGGAAAATTCTGGGAGCTGGGAGAGGTTTCGGCACCGAAATACTTAAAGTCATGTGACAATGAATGTGAAAATATATATAAGAGAACACACAGAAGATTACATTCAACAACCAGATATAAACCAGATATAGCTATCGCAAGATTTCGTCAGCTGAAAGAAAAGCTCAACAAAAATTTGCAGCTAAAAAATGAATATGCAAAGGTCATTTCAGGCGCCTGGACACATGGTCGAGGTAACTTCAGGTAATATCCTCCAGCATTCTATTTACTACATGCTGTCCTGAAACCTGTCTTATGATTAATTCCGACAACTGTCAAAGTTGCCTAAAATCAAAAACAACTTTGGAATCCTCAATACCGATTCCAAATGTGGGTTCGTTTAACTTCCAGGTAGCGCTTTAATGGCAGCTAAGCTTGAGCGCCACGTGATTTTTACAGTAATCGCGAAATCTCCAATTACTAAAAAAATAGGAAAAAAAAACCCTAATCAAACAAAAGGAAAATCTCCCCCGAAAAGAAACAACGACGAAAAAAACAATGTTTTACAACGTTATAAATGCTCCGATGGAGCACGACGATTTATTAGTCAAATAAGCGGTACACTCGCCGACAGAGTGACCCGCTATTTCAAAGTCCCGAACGCACAAAGAAAAAAAAAAACGGGTCGCGTGCCTCGTCTAAGTGGGGCACTATTCTGCACTATATACACTATACTCAGCTTTTCTTTTCTGGCTGTTCTGTACCCCTCTCCGGCACAGTTTTCCGAATCCTTTAGTCCTGCAACTCCTTTATCCTTATCGCTTCCTTTCTCCTTAATTCCTTTTCCCTTTCGGTACGCCAGAACCGCAAAAAACTCGCGATTTTACGTTAAAAAAATCGTCTCTACTTTTTACTTCTTTACAAAAAGAAAAATTGCCTCGCAATTCCAACAAAAAACGCACGTGTTCGGCGCTAATTATTTTGTTTAACCGTGTTGTACTTAATTGAACTATGAGTCGTACAGTACAGGAAAAATAACTTTAAATAAAAAACCAACTGTTTGCTTCAACGTTATAAAATTGATGATTTATTTTGTGTAAAAATGTCTTCCTTTTATGTTAAATTTTCACATATGCAATTTTGTCTCATGAGAGATTTATCATAAGTGTGTTTGTTTACATATTTAAGTGTACAATATTCTATGTTTTTATTTAACATTTTGTTGAAAAATTTTTAATTTAAACTTTTATCAGCAACAGCACGTATAAAAAAAGCTCTGGTTTGACCCGCAGTAAATGCTGGTCGTCACAAAAGTTACTTCCAGATCATTTTTATTCCACAAACTCCCGCCAAACTCTCGCACGCTTTCTCACACCCACTCACACATACATTCATTTGACTCTAGTGGGCCCAACAACGGGGTTTCCAGCTACACGTCTAGCAAACTTTGCTAGTATGTGCTCCCGTGTCCAACTAGGCCTCTCATACATTCCAATTGTACCCACTCACACTAACCTTCTCAGTCACTGTATTCTCACCCGCTTCCAGTGGTAACTGGGAACTCCTGAGTGAGTTTATGAGAGTTTGTGGATCCTAGCTATGCTTAGTTATTGCCCTAGACATTGGAAGTAAATGGAAAATTGCGAGAAGCAATGTTTCTCCTATTGTTGATCCCTGGGTAATTTTCCCCCACCGCACTAAACAAAATTGCAAATCAAAACAAACGCGAAGGAGAAAGAAAGTCTGATCGAAGGTAAATGGAGTGTTGGGACGAAGGAGGAAGATTGTGTGGGTATAATCCTCATCTGATCATACCGATCTAGCCATTCTCTATATCGCCGCCCCAAACTAAGCTAAGTATATGTGCCTCTGTGCTAATTTACCCCGGGTCCCTTCTTACTCCGGTGGATCGGCTTTCAGGTTTCACCACCGTTGCTCCTCCGTTGCTCCCTCGTTGGGGGTGTAGCTATAAAAGAGATCGTCATCCCTTCCCCCTTTGGTCTTATCTCTGCATCCACATTGATTTCGGTATGTGATGCCGGTAATACTAAAGCCTTTGTTTTCATTTCTTTCGTTGGGGTATAGGTTCCGGGGATCGTCCTCCCCCACCCGTCATCATCGTGCTGGGGTATCTGGCTTCAAAGCAAAAGTTCATCGAAGGCGAGAAAGTCTTGTGCTACGAACCAGACCGCACTCAACGAAAAGAGGCAACGAAGGGATATGAACAAGGAAGAGGGTAAATCTTGTTGCGGGAAAATTTACCGCGACAAACCCCACCCTCACCTCCTGAGGCCAAAGGTTAGTTGGAAAGACATTCCCATCATGGCCAATACCGCCAGTCTTATGCAAAACCAAATCAAAATTATGATCCAAGCCGATATTTTAAGCTAATCTACTCTAATGGGACTTAAGGCTCTTCTGGCTCATCGCTATAGGGCTTAAGGTCTTTAGCGTGCCAGGTACCTTTATTCATTCGAATCCACCAAACTGTATGTCCACGCTGACACAAGTTTGTGGATCCTGAGTGGTCCCACGAATTTCGGCGCTTGCTTGGCCGCGTAGAAATTAGCTGCGTCAGACAACACGAAGTTTCGTCGCCATACTGGCTCGTTCGGGAAATATTGAACATCTCGCCTTCGGAGGTTGTAAGCTTTCGCAGTCTTCTTTGCTGCCGCCACCAATTTCCTACGAATATCCTCCCTTAACATCTCAGATCTCCTACCTAACTCCGGCATATCTCTTTCCCTAAATTGTGTTTCCCTACTCTCCGCATCCAAGTCCCTACCTATGGTACCCGTAGCCTCTCTACCTACTACCTATCACACTATCCTTGCTACCTATCCTACTCTGGAGATAATCTCTCGAGGCATCAAACTCCGTGCCGCGAGTCACCATCGCCCTCTCAAAATTTACGTAATACGGGGATACCCTCTGCACCTCGTTTTGGGCTGTGCGAATCGAGCACCAATTGCGAATCCCAAACATGGTGGTTCTCAAAGACATGCGCTCTGAGCGTTGTCTTGATCACCTGGTTGGCTGGTTTTCGACTTGTAAGAGTCACAGAGCGCCTTAAGCTCCTTTCCCTTATACTGGGGACCGTTGTCACAGACGACAACCTTGGGTACGCCGAATAACAGAGAGACATTTTCCTCTAGTTCCCTACAAATTGCTTTCGCAGTTGCCGAACGTAGAGGAAACAACAAAGGGAATTTGTAGAAGTAATCGACGACAGTTAAAATATACGTGTAACCCCGAGTGGACTTGGCAAGTGGGCCTACCAGATCTACACACACCATTTCCCAACACCTACACACTTCTATCCTCTCAACTATCAGACCAGCGGGTCGAACCGGCTTAACTTTTTGGCAAACTCTACAACTTCTCACATATCTTGTTACTTCTGACTGCATCTTCGGCCAGTAGTACCTAGCTCCCATTTTCGCAAACGTTTTGCGGAATCCATATTACGCGCTAATGGGTTATCATGGCGCGCCTGTAAAATCCCTAATCTACCTTGCTTTCCTATCACTTGTTTCCACTCGTTATTGTTATCATTGAAAACTACTAAAGGGCTATCTTTCACAAACTTGAAGAGTTTACCCCCCTCTACTATCCACAAGGGGTAAGCTAATGGGTTAGCAAAATGTTTAGGATTATTCCTAATCCAGGGGTCCTGATCTGCTTCTGAGATCCCAGCCAACTCCGGGACTCACCGCGAAAGCATGTCGGGAACTACATGCTCTTTCTCCTTTCGGTGGATTATCTGGTAACAGACTTCTGCAATCCCACTGCCCATCGACCTAATCTCCCTTGAGATTCATTAAGGTTGCTCAGCCACACCAGCGAATAATGATCAGTTACGGCCGTAAACCGAACCCCTTCGTTGTATCGTCGTAACTTCTCAATCGCCTACAGGACAGCCAAGCATTCCTGCTCTATGGTAGAGTAGTTCCTCTCGCTTCTCTGAAGAGACCTACTGATATAACAAATATCCTTCTCACCATCATCAAACTCCTGTGATAATACGGCCACTATTCCATAGTTCGAGACGTCCGTTTGAACTACGAACGGCCTATCGAAGTCTGGACATGTCAAAATGGGTGCCGTAAATAAACATTCCTTGGCCTTCCTAAAACTTTCCTCACACTCGTCCGTCCATATAAATCACCTATTTTTCTTTAACAAGTCTGTTAAAGGCCTAACTAACGCGGCGAAGTGTGGTACAAAACGTCTGTATCACGAGACTGTCCCCATAAAACTCCTAATTTCCTTGACACTTTCGGGTGCGAGAATCTTAACCCTGCAATCTACTTTCTCTGGATTGACGTGTAGTCCATTCCTATCTACTACATAACCTAAATATTTTAAAGACTACAAAAGTTACATTTTTCCCAACTAACTTTTAACCCTGCCTCACACAATCGTTTAAAGACCTTTTCCAGTATCTTAAGGTGTTGGTTGAATGGATTTGTGACGATGATAATATCGTCCAGGTACACAAATACGTGCGGCTCTAGATCCTCACCTAAGATGCTATCTATAAATCTCTGCCACGTAGCAGGCACATTATATAAGCCGAAAGGCATTCGCTTAAACTGGAACAGGCCTCTATTCGGTACTGTGAAAGCTGTGATCTACTCCATGGGGATCTGCCAGTAGGCCGACTTTATATGTAATGACGACAAGTATTTAGCATCCCTAAGCTTATCTAAAGTCGTTGATATAAATGGCAATGGATAAGCATCTCTATCTGTAACCCTATTCAATTTCCTAAAGTCCATCTTCCTTTTTGATAAGGACTATTGGCGATGCCCACGCCAATTGTCAATATGTTTTTGCATCGCAGGCGACACAGGGTAATACCGTTGTTTAATAGATTCTGCCAACGTCCTTATCTTGTGTTCTACCAAATGAGTACACCTCAATCCCTGGGGCATCGACTTAAAAACACCGTCGACCAAAGCTTCCAACTGCCCAGGCTCGGCGACGTCCAGCTCGGAGATCTCGCGAATAGTGTTAATCAAGGCAACCGACTGTTGGCTCGAGAAGCTCCGCACTCGTGATCTTAAATTCGGGAAGATTCCCGATAGTGTTCAAAAATCTGCACCAAGGATCACGGTGTGTGGTATCGCTGAGATTATGAGACATTTGAGTACAATGGACCGACTTTGTACTACTATTGGTAGAGACCCAACCCCCACTACCTCTATACTTTTTCCGCCTGCTTAAGTGACGGACCTAACCTCGTTTTTACCTTAACTAAGCCCTAAATCTTTTATTACTCTCCACCCTTCACCCCCTATAATAGTGTGAGAAGGGGCACTATCCAACAAGCCTAACATCCCTATACCATATATACTAACTCCTACATATGGACGCCTATCCCTACCGTTTGCCTCCAAGCTTAAACCTAAATGAGCTATTGAGTTCTCCGACCGATCTCCAGAAGGCGACCTACTCCCTACTTGTGCCGACGCTCCCGTCCTGCTGAACCGGAAGTCCGTTGCGCGTTTCACGACGTGCCACTACAATGTCGGCATTGCCGTCGTGTCACTCCTTGCGCTCGACACCCGTAGCAGCGGGTGGGGCTGAACGCGTATTTGAGAAATGGCCTTCCCCATTACAATTAATGCACCGGATGGATGGACGCGCTTGGTTGCCCTCGCTGACAACCGACACCCGTGGTTCCTTCACGTTGACAAATGCCAGATCTGGCTCTAAAAGATGACGCGACCCCGGATTCGGTGGCGTCTCCAACTATGACCCAATTTAACCAAATCGGCAACACACTTCGGGTCTGCCAGCCCAAGTTGTTGCTGGTAAAAGGGGGCCAGGTTTCTCTGAATGATGGCAAGCTTTCGCCGCTCCGTTAGCGATTCCGAAAGGCTGCCAAACATGTTTTGTATAACTATTTCCCTGGGTACGATGCCTTATCTCCTCCAGTAGGAGATCATCATAATTGGGGGGAAGAAACTTCAGTTTCAATTTCGCCACCAACTCTTGGGCCTGGATTCAAGGACCCTCTGCGTTCCAGCAAACGAACGGATCTCAACGACTTCCTCATGGCGTTCAGGGCGCCAATCGGAAAACCACGAGCCTCCATCTCGTACGCCATTTCGTCCACAGAGAGTCTGTTGATAGCGAAGGACATATTTATAAAAAAAAACCAAACCTATAAAAACAAAAATAACGCAAATAAAACAAAGGTAAAACCCACGTTGTTGATAAAAACCCTTTAAAATAGTAAAAAAAAACAAAAACATCAAAACACCACCCTTAAAACGAATTCCCTCAACGCCGAAGAAAACTAAAATTAGCAAAAAAGAACAGCAGCACAAAAAGAAAATCAAAATCGAAGAAACCAAAAAAATTAAGAATTTTAGTGGCTGGTTTCACTGGAATACACAGCGAAAATCACACAAAAGAACGAAAAATAAACCCCACGAGACAAAAAACCAAAATACAAAAATTGCGTAAAACAAACATATGTATATAGTATATGTATAGTATAGTATAGTCTACGGTCTTCGATAACCCTGATCTTGGTTGACCTCCTGTCGCACCTCGGGCTCCTGGTTCGTCGTGAGTCTTCCTACCGTCTTTAGGGCTACACCGACCGAACCACCTCGCCCTCCTCTGAGGAGAAAACCGCCCGTAAACCTATGTGGGTCCTTTCCGAGGTCTGTGGTCGGTGGGCCATTGGTTGATGGTACCATGGCTGCCCTCCACCTCCGCCAGAGCTCGGTCTTCCCACTCAACGAAAAGAGGCAACGAAGGGATATGAACAAGGAAGAGGATAAATCTTGTCGCGGCAAAATTTACCGCGACACCTGAGAGCACTACTACAAAGTTTTACGCGTAGTGTTCGATGGATCTGCGAAAACTTCGACTGGCGTTAGTTTGAATCAGTTAATACTAGTTAGCCCCAAGCTCCAAGAAGGCATCTCGACGATGCTGATCCGATGGCGAAGCCATAGGTTGGTTTTTACTGGAGACATTAGCTCACATGAATGAAAAGTAGTAAAGCTCAGTTTACTACAATTTTTGTAGTAAATACCACATTTGTAGTATGTTGGTATGAATAAAGACGTTGTTCCGTGCGCTGATATAAGATGTCTGCTGGATCCAGAAGTATCCGCCGGTACATTTTGCTGATGTGAACAGTGAACGCATACCGATGAGATCGAAAGCGAATGATTGTCGAGAGCAATTCCTGTTGAACAGTAGGCCCGGTCATCAAATGATTATTAATGGAATTGCCAGAAGTTGGTGGTGGATGAACTGTCAGGTTTCTCCACACAGTGATGTGGAAGATAATAGTGCAGTTCGGGAATATTCGACGAATCCAATACCCCCATGTGTGACGTCGATTCATATTCGGCCATGAATTGGATGTATGCGTCATGCACCTCGTGCTTCGAGGCGATCTTCTTTTCTAAGCGATAAAACCTGCGTGATGCTATGCGAAAGGAATTACCTAAATTTTCAGGGTGATCTCTAAATGGCAGCTTTACGATAAATTGTCGGATTGGAGTCGACTGTAAGTATTTAGGAAGTGTGTCTCACAAAGCCGGTCTTCATGCGAAATGTTGGTGCATCATGTCGCTCCAATTCCCAAAATGACTTCACAAGATGCTCCAATGTTGACATGTTGCGTGAAGTTGTAACGAGTTTGCATTATACCCTTTGAATGGGCTCTGAAAGGATATACAATTAAATTATTAAATATCTATCAAATATATGTTTGTGGATTTCATAACAATC
Organism: Volucella inflata; assembly: GCA_928272305.1. Classification (NCBI taxonomy): domain Eukaryota; kingdom Metazoa; phylum Arthropoda; class Insecta; order Diptera; family Syrphidae; genus Volucella; species Volucella inflata. The sequence continues at coordinate 43,549,501 of OV743718.1, read as the reverse complement.
TCTACAACTGTGTGTGTGTTATACAAAGATTAAAATTTAAAAATTAAAAATAACTTAAATCAGCATATTGAGTGTCCAGTGCAAACAAAGGAAGCACCTGAAACAGCATTAATTGCAACAACACCATCGGCAGTATCAGCATCCGCAGCAGACGATACCAGTGGTATCAGCAGGAACACCAGCGGTATATCCAACCTTAGTTGTATCACCAGCAACAGTAAGCGGTATCAAAAAACAACAACACCAGCAAGCAGCTCGAACTTTTACAAAATTCTAAAAGGAAGAACAAAGTGAGTACCAACACTTTTATATTGTATGTGATTTGTTCATACCTCATATAAATAAATTCCAATTAATTGAAATGTCGGCTGAACTTCTTAATGATTTTTTTGTCCAAGTCAAAAGAGATTTTGCTAGCTTTAAAAAGACTGGTGAATCCCGTCGTTCTAAAAATTATCTCTCAACCAGACTTTTGTTGTTGGAAGAGAATCTAGCAGCAGTACAACGGCACTACGAAGCAGGTAGAAGTCTTGAAAACCTAGACGAAAAGAAACAACTAGATTTAATTTCAACTATTGAACAAACTCGGAAAACTTACCTTGAGTACAGGTGTGAGTTGCTTTATGGAATAGACAGGTATTCTAGTACCCAAGGTTCCCTTTCAGATACAACGTTGGCTACAAGTATTCCAGAGTTCTCAGGCTGCTACACGAAATGGCGCTCGTTCCACGATATTTTTGTATCGCTTATTCATAGCAACACGTCTCTCGGAGGCATCCAGAAGCTCCACTACCTAAAGTCAAGCCTCTCAGACGCAGGGAATAATGAGTAGGCATGGGAACTTTTAAAAGCAAGGTACCACCACAAACGTGTTCTAGTGAGCTCACAACTGCAACTGTTTTTCAATCAAGCGACACAAACGAAGGAAAGAGCGGAAGACCTTAAGTCCCTCATGGACACTTCTTTAGAGAATATGTACGCAATCAAAAATCTTGATATACCAGTGGATTCGTGGGACGTCATCATTATTTATGTAATGATACAAAAGCTAACGGCCTCAACGCAACAATTATGGGAGGAAAAACTGGTCGTCACAAGCAAAGATCTTCTCACGTTGAAGGACTTAATTGATTTTTTAGAAACTCGCTTTCGGACATTAGAAGCTGTAGCACAAAAGGGGCCTATCGCCAAGCCATGTCCAAAATCGCAACCAGCAGCGAAGGCATACCACGGTGTAAATTTTTTTAGTCAATTCCAGTGCAAGGCATGCAACAACGGGCAACACTTGCTACGAAAATGTAAGCGATTTATGGGCATGGACGTGACGAGGAGGCAACAGACTGTTCGGCAAACAAAGGTCTGCGACAACTGTCTGGCTTACAGCCATACTACTCGGAATTGTCCAAGTAAAAAAAATTGTTATTTCTGTCATCAACCTCACCACTCTTTACTTCACATCTATTTTTCATGCAACACAGAAACAATGCCACATTTTCAACAACACAACATAAATAAACAACACAAAGGAACGTAAATGAACCCAAATGCAAACTCTTTTAATCCCACGCAAGAAGACCATCCCTCTGGATCCGGGCATGCTCAAAACACTTTCCACACTTCACACACATACCAGTACAACTCAACGGTTTTGTTGGCAACCGCGGTCGTGAAGGTATTATCAGCCAGTGGTAGGTACCTTGAACTCCGCGCACTAAGCGATCCAGGCTCTGAGGCTACGCTTATTTCAGAGTCTACTACTCAAATGCTTAAGCTGCCAAAGCAAAACACATTCGTACAGATATCAGGGTTAGGAAAGGTCAGCAGCGGCACTACCAACAAATACGTGGATCTAAAATTCGCATCTCGACGTTTGACGTTAGAAGGTTTCACCAGGGCCTTTGTCTTCAAATCGTTGACTGGCCTTCTTCTGGCCCACTAAACAAAAATGTACGAATACAGGCACTTAAGGAATCTATAATTATCAAATCCCTTGTTCCATACTCCAGCACCCATCGATCTGCTGCTTGGTAGCGAAGCTTACGCAGACATAATCATGCCGGACATCGTTCGCAGTAGCGAACCCGGTATGCCAATAGCCCAAAGAACCCAATTAGGTTGGGTAGTTTTTGGAAAGGTCTCGGAGACACCTTTAAAACTCCGGACCTTCACTTAAAATGTGAGTCTCGACAGGACTTTAAAAAGGTTTTGGGAAATTGAAGAGCTGCCGTTTTCAGACATCCAGTGTGAAAGGCATTTTTTAACAAATACCACCAGACGGGCGGACGATCGCTATGAAGTGGCTTTACCATTTAAGCAAGGGACACATCCAGCTTAGGGGTCGAGTAAAGAAGGAGCTTTGAGACGATTCTTTCACCTTGAACGACGTGTATTATGGAGTACTTAACACTCAATCACATGGAAGAGGTGAATACTGAAAAGGAGCTTACTTTCACCACACGACACTATTTTTTGCCCCATCATGCTGTTTTTAAAGCAGCCAGCACTACAACCAAACTCCGAGTATTATTCGACGCAGCATTTAAAACATCGGATGGAACGTCGCTGAATGAGCATTTGCTGGCAGGTTCCATTTTACAAAGGAATATAGTAGACTTAATTTTGGGATGGAGAAGATGCCAACACACGTTCACGGCGGGTACCGAGAAGATGTACCGTCAAAAAAATGCGGACAGGTTCTATCAGGTGATCTTTTGGAGGGATTCCAGTGCAGAGTTAAAAACATTTAGGCTGATAACAGGTACCTTTGGCACAGCAAGAGCTCCATATTTAGCCATACAGGTCCTGCAAAAGGCAGCAAAAGACGAAATGGCCAATTATCCAATCGGAGCACGAACAATTCTACATGAAATATATGTCGACGACTTAATCAGTGGAGATGACACCATTGCAGGCGCTCGAACTAAACGAGAAGAAGTTCGTAAACTTCTAGCTTCCACTGGATTCAAATTGAGGAAGTCGACAAGCAACACAAGGGCCTTACTTGAAGACATCCCAATACAAGATCGTGAAATAGATTACGAACAGAGCACATAAAACCCTTGGGTATAAAATGGTTTCCAGCTAAAGATTGTTTCTCATTTCAGATAACACAGTCAAACAAAGACGAGATGACCAAAAGAACTATTCTTTCAGCAATAGCCAAGTTGTTTGATCCGCTTGGTTGGATTTCGCCATGCGTGATCAAGGCCAAGTTAATTATGCAACAACTGTGGGGAAGAGGAACAGAATGGGATCAACCAGTGCCTGAGGACATACGATGCCAATGGAAGATTCTACGCCATGACCTCTTAGTACTGGAGCAATTGGAGATCCATAGGTGGATCCACAGTCACAGAAGCTGTAAAATCATTGAGCTGAACGGATTCAGCGACGCATCAATCAAGGCGTATGGAGCGGCAGTGTACATGGGATGAACGAGAACATATACATATGCATCTTCTGATGTCAAAGACAAAGGTAGCTCCACTCAAAACAGTAAGTCTTCCGCGTCTCGAACTCTGTGGAGCAATTCTGCTAGCACCATTGATGGATTATACAGCAAAGGTATTCAACGTACCACGGCGGCATTGGTATGTGTGGTCAGATTCCACAATAACCCTTGCATGGATTCGAGCTCCATCATCCAGTTGGACTACGTTTGTCGGCAACAGAGTTTCCGAAATACAAGGTCTAACCGATTCGCAGATGTGAAGCTGAAAAAGTGGATGAAAGATGCGAAAGCCGATTGGAAAGAAATCGCAGACACCCTAAGCAACCAAGGCACGAAGTGGAACTTCATTCCCCCAGCTTCTCCACACTTCGGTGGACTATGGGAAGCAGGAGTGAAATCTGTTAAACACCACTTAAGAAGAGTTGGAGGAGACCGAAAATTAACATTCGAAGAATTTACCAAGCTTCTCACACAAATAGAAGCGTGTCTGAATTCAAGGTCTCTGTGTCCTCTCTCCGACAACCCAGATGACTTAGAGGTGATCACTCCCGCGCACTTTTTAACTAGCGAAACTCTCAACGCGATACCTAGTGAAGACATATCGATAAACAACATCAATACAACCAATAGATGAAAAGGGGTTCAGGTCTTAACATACAGCTTCTGGAAGAAATGCAGGGAGTACTTAGCGCGTCTACAACAACGTCTGAAAAGGATAAAACTTGAAGAAGAACTGAAGGTAGAGGATCTGGTTCTCCTTAAAGGCGAACGGTTGCCAGCGCCACAGTGGATGCTCGCGCGAATTATTCAATTGCATCCAGGAAGCGATGGACACGTTCGAGTCATCACACTGAAAACAAAAACGTCCACATTGAAAAGGCCAATCACAAAACTATGCTATCTACCAACGAATAAAACCACACAAGAACAGCAAATTATTTAAACATTTGTAAATAAAATATATTCAAAATTAATATGAACTCAAAACACTCAAAAGGTAAACATAAATATCTCTCATACAATAACACACAAATAATATGTCATGCCATCACTCTCATCAAATCAAAACATAAACAATAGCTTCAGCAATATCCACATCATCACAACGAATCACAAAAACAGCAACTCCCAACAAAATTACGTCTTCCACCTCCAATCAACGTTGTTGGGGTCTCAGACTATAGCAAGTTGCATTGCTTTCTCAAAGATACGCTTAAATGTAAGTATAAGGTTACATCACTGCACAACAATGTGTGGAAAGTTAACGTCGACAACTCCGATGACTACCGAGAATTGTCCGGAAAATTAAACACCGAGAAGATCCGATGGTTCACTTTCGAAAACAAGTCAGAAAGACCATTACGTGTAGTAGCGAGAGGACTTCACCCTTCGTGTACTAAAAACGATATTGTAAGCGACCTCCATGCAAAGGGCTTTAAAGTTCTAGACGTCGTAAATATTATTAAAAAAGAAAAGAGAAAAACAGAGGAAAACGAGGAAATCCTGGTTAAGCGGGGACTTCCACTGTTTATGCTTAGTTTCGATAAGTCCGAAAGTAAAGAAGATATCTATGGTATCAAAACTATTTTAAATATCGTAGTCAAAATCGAACCTGTGCGAAGGAACACAAGATCGATCCCGCAATGTAAGCGTTGCCAAGGCTTCAATCATACGCAGACTTACTGCCAAAAAGAACCGCGTTGCGTAAAATATGCCGGTAAACATCTCTCAGAAGAGTGCAACTTAAATAAAGAACTTCCACCGTCTTGCATAAATTGCCAAGGAAAGCACCCAGCAAACTATCGCGGATGTGAAGTGGCGAAAGAACTCCAAAAAAGGCGCGATACGCTTAAAAAAAACCTTACGTCCAAACCTACACGCAACCTTAAATAAACCTAATATTGCTAAGGAACAGGCAGTGAAAGAAAGAAAATCCGTCGCGGTAAAGTCGAAGGATATACAAAAAAAAAGATCGCAAAGGAAAATCCGCCACCGATTGACGCGCTAACGTATGCACAAGCTGCGTTGCAAAGAAATAAAAAAAGCGGTGTTACGCCAGATCCAGTGGCTCGCGTTTTCTCTCTAATTCTCACGACTCTTGAGGAGCAAGGCAGAACAAATAAACTTCTAGTTGAAAAATTGTGCAATCTCGAGAAAGAAATACGTAAAACTAAATTCCAAGCATGAATATGAAACAAGTGCTTAAAATATTGACGTGGAACGCAAACGGCCTTATTAAAAAACCCGACGAACTGGAAGTGTTCTTACAAAAAGCCAATATTGACATTTGCTTGATTTCTGAAACTCACTTGAGGAAGGGACCTCGTGTAGAACTAAAGGGATACTGTGCTTATCATGCATACCACCCATCAAAAAATGCCAGAGGCGGATCCTCATTGTTCATTAAAAATTGTATTGAACACTCTATAAATATGAAGATTGAATGCGATGCAATGCAGTTAATTCCGGTTTGCGTAAAATATAACCACCTGCACTACAACATTGCATCCATTTATTGTCCCCCGCGATGCAAGCTAGAAAACAAAGACTTTAAAGGTATCTTAGATTCACTCGGACCGAATTTTATAATTGGTGGTGACTTTAATTCGAAACATACCTTCTGGGGCTCAAGATGTAATTCAACGAAAGGCAGACAACTCTATGAAGCCGGAATGCAATGTAAAGTTGACTTTTTTTCGACAGGAAAACCAACATATTGGCCTTCGGATATAACAAAGACCCCTGATCTTGTAGACTTCTTTGTCACAAAGGGAGCAGCCAAAATTTCTACAAACATCGAGGAAAGTTATGATCTCTCCTCAGATCACTCACCAGTCATTTTGACATTAAGCATACTCTTAATTAAGAAAGAAGTGGCGCCTAGATTAACTAACAACAAAACTAACTGGGACGGTTTTAGAAATTACTGCAATGAACATATTGTTCTAAACGTGTCGCTAAAAACACAAAACGAAATAGAAGACGAAGTCGACAGATTCATCAAAGTCCTGCAGAACGCTGCCTGGAACAACACTCCAACTCCAAAAAGAAAAGAGAAAGCAAGTAATGAAATAAAATATCCGCCGGAAATAAAAGAACTGGTGAGAGAAAAGAGGAGAGCGCGCAAAAGATGGCAACAATCCCGTGCTCCCCAGCATAAAACATACTTAAACCACTTATGCAACAAGTTGAAGGAAGCAATACGAGATTACAAAAATCGGAATATCTCTACATATCTCGAAGGTCTGACTGCCGAAAGAAGTTCAAATTACTCCCTCTGGAAAGCCATGAAAGGAATCAAAAAGCCTCAAATGCAATTTCCTACCATAAGAAAAAATAATGGCGAATGGGCAAAAGGAGATAAAGAGAAGGCGGATCTATTTGCCGAGCACCTAGAAGAAACGTTTAAGCCTTTTGATGGACAGGCGTTAACAGGAGGTTCTAATTATATAATTACGGCACCGGACAATTTTAGAATAAGAACAGTATCCCTACGAGAACTTAACCAAGCAATTAAAAAATTGAAAAATAACTAAGCCCCTGGTTATGATTTGATAACTGGTCAAATTCTCAAGGAGTTGCCAAAGAAAGCCCTGATCAAACTGCTCCAACTTATAAATGCCGCGTTAAGATTATTAAACGTTCCAAGCCAATGGAAAGTTGCCGAAGTTATAATGATCCCGAAACTAGGCAAATCTCTAAATGAAAAAAAGTCCGACAGACCGATATCGCTTCTGTCGATAATATCTAAAATATTTGAAAAACTCCCATACGAATGAAATTGAGAAAGCCCTAGAGGGGAAAAAGATATGTTCTAGCGTGTTTCTTGACGTGTCTCAAGCCTTCGATAAGGTATGGCATGAAGGCTTAAATTTTAAGCTAAGTTAGGTTCTTCCGAGAGAGCTGCATACGATTCTGAAATCGTACCTGGAAAACAGAATTTTTCGTGTTAAACATGGCACCGAATACTCGGAATATAAAGAGGTCGCTGCTGGAGTTCCGCAAGGAAGTGTACTTGGTCCGGTATTGTTTTTACTCTATACTCGAGACATACCGGAAGAATCAGGTACCATAGTAGCCACGTTCGCGACGACACGGCGATACTAGCTACAGATACTTCAGTCGAGTTAGCTACTGGAAAGCAACAAACGGCTTTGGATAAAATCTACGAATGGACAAAGATATGGCGAATTGTTCTCAATGAGACCAAATCTACTCATGTTAATTTTATTTACCGAAAAATAAACAACCTTCCCATTTTCATTAACTCGGTACAAATACCATATGCAAATGAAGCAAAGTATCTAGGAATGACACTAGATGTAAAACTGAAATGGAAGCCGCATGTTAAGAAGAAACGTGATGAACTTGAAAATAAATTCAGACAAATGTACTGGCTACTAGGAAGACATTCCAAGTTAAGCATACATAACAAACTGCTCATCTATAAGCAAGTGCTTAAACCTGTTTGGACGTACGGTATACAACTTTGGGGTTGTACTAAACCAAGCAACCGAAATATTCTCCAAGGCTATCAAAACAAAGTTCTAAGACAAATCGTGAACGCCCCATGGTATATCAGAAACAGTGATATCCACAGAGACTTAGGAATAGTTACCGTCGAGGACGAAATAATGAACTTTGCTCGCAAACTCCATATTCGTCTTCATGGTCATTGTAATAATAAAATACTCCAAATTCTGGACGAGACAAACTTAGTGCGTCGATTACAAAGAATGAGACCATTCGATCTGGCGCGATGAGAACTATCCGCATATAATAGCGGTATTAACAGGTGCTTTTGCTGGAAAGCTACCTGCCCCACGCGAACGTTATTTGAAACGGAAACTACTTGATAAGGTTACTTAGTAGTAGTCGATAAGAAGGGAGGCGTGTTTTTAGTGAGTAAGAATCTCACACTACTATGAGCAACGGGTTCATAGTGTCTATGAAGATTTTCACACCTACACACCAAAAAAAAAAAAAAAAACAACGATTTTACTCACTCATTCTCAAATATTCACCAATAATACTTAAAGAAAGTAACCAAACACATACAGTCCATTAACCATTCAATATCCCAGCTCAAAACTTTCAACAGTTTGACAAAATAAATCAGTTTAAATTTCATAAAATCAAAAAACAATATCACACAACACTTCTCGTATCAACACATTCCCATACAAACATATATCATCCGCCATAATTATTTTCGACTAGCATAGCGACTGTGTATAAATACACACACACACCACAATCAATAAAACGCAATTCCCAAAAGAATATAATTATAATAATAAATAATATGATTGAAAATATAAATAATAAATCACCAACCAAAACAAACATTTAAAATTTCAAACAATCAAATGAAATAAATCCATAGTCAACACAAAACAAACAAACAAACAAAACAAAGTCAGACAATTGGCACCGGTAAAATGCGTACGAATCGCGATCCGGTATGTGTTGTGCACATAATCAATATAATAATAATAATAATAAAAATGGGGATTTTAATATTAAATAATAATTTAAAAGCGAAATGTTGCACATTATAACTTAAATAAATCCCGCACTAAACACTCAAACAAACGATTCGAATTCAACACGGCTGCTATTGTTATTAACGATCAATGAAGAGCCATCACAATTCAATCACGCACTCTTCTTCAACTACGCAGTTAGACGAAGTAGTGCAAAGAGGACAACACTATACTTATGAAACTAGTAGCAAAACATCGGCATACGCATTCGGCCATTTCACCTTTGTGTCCCTAAGTGTGTCTGTCCTTTTTGCAAATTTAATAATTTGAATTTCTTTTTGTATGAGCATTGGCTGAAATTATAGTAGATGATCGAGCCAAATGGTGTTCTAGTCAAAAGGGAAAATAATTGCGAACTTGGTTCACGGCGGGGAGAATGTTGCTGATAAAAATTGTAAATTCTAAATTATTCAATAAAATGTAAATATATAAAACCATAGAATATTGTACACTTAAATATGTAAACAAACAAACTTAGGATAATCTCTCATGAGACAAAAAATGCATTATCAAACATATTAACACAAAAAGCAAGACATTTACACAAAATAAAAGAATCATTTTTATAACGTTGAAGTGAACAGTTTGCTTTATTTATCTACACAGTTTTTTTTCTTTAATAGACAGTTTGTTATCTACAGTGAATTTAAGAAAAAAACAGTTGTTACTGAGCCATTAAATCAACACGGTTAAGAGCAGGACAATTAATAACCAGCTCCGAATAGGAAGAGAAAGAAGCCCAATATTAACCTTGGCGATATTGTATTACTTAAGGAAGATCGATTACCACAAACAACATGGCCGATGGGCATAATAACGGAAGTACACCCCGGGAAGGATAATGAAATTCGCGATTTAGTAACGAAAAATACTTCAAGAGGTCCATTACCAAACTATGCCTCATTCCTATTGAAAATAATGAAATACAATAAGAGCTGAAACAAGCTTCTACAAAACTTGAAACACCAGTTCAAGTCAATGTTGCATGTACGAAAACATCAAAGAAGGAAACTACAAAGAGAGCAGACTACTAAGAAGCCTTTGGGGCAATAGGGCATTATGGATTTGGTTAATAAGAGTTTGTATAAGCACAATCATTGCTATGACAGATAACAAATAGTTTGAGATAATACAATTTAACAATCAGTCCGGTATTTATTCCGAAGATGTTGGATGAGCAAACCTGATATCTAACTCATGGAAAACAATTATCTTTTTCATTATAAGCAACTATTGGTTAGAATATTATACGATCAAGCATATTAAGAAAATCTGTTTGTCCTTGAAAGTAACAAAGTTGAAAACTATTTTATGTGAAGAAACTTTGAATCAATTTGATCGGATTGATCTTAACAATGATATCCTGTTACACTCAAAATCCATAGATCAAAACGGTCTCCATTTGCCGTTATTGGTACGGTTGCAAATGAAATATTTGGAACATTAGACCCACTATTTTCAAAACGATATGAAAAAACAATAGGTCGCGTGAAAGAAAATGAAGACCAAATGATTTTGTTACTGAAAAATCAAACCACAATCATTGATTTAAACGTATTTGAAGAAGAAAAGTCATTCATTCATAACCAACTGAATGGAGAATTAAATCAACTTTGTGAGAAGATGGACAAGTACGATGCATATGAACATCTGTCGTCCACTGCTTAAAATACACTACTGATGATGATGAATTATCAAAACACTCAAAACATGTTACTCAATACTGTTCTATCAACACACAGTGGAACAATGCATCCACTTATATTGACTGTACAAAAGTTTAAGAGCGAATTGACTCGGATACACGACCACCTTCCGCGTTCATTGACGGTACCTGGCAAGAGGCAGCATGAATCTATACTGCAACTTTATAAGAGTCTCTAGTCAAGAGGACGAGTTACTGGACGTAACATTATTATCGAAATTGCCCTTCCTCTATTATACAATGAAGATTTTAAGGTATACAGGGTCTTGCCAGTACCTACTTGGCATAATTAAAACTTTATCTATATCATATCCTCTTCCGACTACTTTTTGTTGGATATTGAGGGAAATCACTATTATCCTATAAATAAAAACGAGTTTGAAGCTTCTCAGCTTCAATCACAAAAACGCTATTGGCGCAACATTCAGCACCCGATTTATATATCTGGCGCGGCAGCGAGCTCTTGTGAAATGAGCATTCTACGCTACCATCAGCAGTTGTCAGAGACATGTTTACTGGATAGATATGCTTCAGCCAAATACTTGGATCTTCTGTTAAACTGTTAATATAATTTGCAATTTTTATCCAATATCAAAAATACTTAAGGGAAGTGGCATTATACATTTATCATCAAACTGCATCATTAAAGATCAAATGATAATAGTTATTGGTAAGCAGATAATAATAACACGATAAACTCATCATTTCTTTCATCGCACAACTTTTCGGAGCAGTAACAACTGACATTTCATTGGAAATTTCAAGGCTGGAACATTCAATTCAGATTTAAAAAAGTCAGGAGCACATATTAAGTGATATAATGATGCACAAAAGATATCAGTTCTCTATATTTGGATCCACAGGATGCTTATTACTGATCGTACTCCTTGTCGCTGTTTTATTAAAATTGTGGAGAAGCCGTACTTTAAGCCCAGCGATACCAATACCTGCACCAAGGAAAAGGGAGAAAACCAATAATCAGAATTTTGAAGATGACGATTTCCGCATCGCTTCTATGTGAGGAGGCCCCAGCATGCTGTGACCAACAATGTCACACAACAAAATTTTCAATGCCGTGTATGCACATGGGTCTCAAATGACACAGCGCTGCGCTGTAGTGCCACACGCCAATTGCAATTCTCACACCTTTTCGAGTAAACAATTGTTTCAAATTACACACGCGCAGCGTACGATACAATTTTTTTATTTTCATGTGTTAGAGTTTCCACGATAGTTTTTATAAAATAAGCATAATTTTAGTATATAAGTTAGTATGAGAAAATAAAGTTTTTGAGTTGTTCATCACCTACAGAAATAGGTGCAGGGAATGAGGGTTGTCAAAGTTTGTGCTGTAACGGGGGTGGTAGCAAGTTTGATTGGCGGCTCTATGCTCCACACTGCACTCAAGTGACCTATGAAGAAAGATGGGAGAATTACAAATGCCCATGATTAACGGAAATTATCTCAGTCTAATGCGATTACAATGGAAGGGTATCCAATTTCTATTTATAGACGAAATATCAATGGTCTCGTACAAAATGCCATGAATGATTGACTCCAGATTGCAACAACTTAAAAAAGTGTAGAAGTTTTTGGTGCACTTAATATGCTATTTTTGTCGATCTCATGCAACTGCTTCCCGTACAAGGAAATCATGCATTCAACCAAACAGCAAGAATTTTACCAACAATACACTTGTGGCGCCAACAAACCAGCAGGTTAATGCACATAATGCAGCCCTTCTCGAACACTATAAGAGGAAAAATACACATATGGTATGTTCAAAATAAGAATCAATTAATTAACGGAACAAAAATAAACAGATCAAATAGATATTAATCATATAACACAAAAGAACTACTGTACAAATTTTCGTTGGTGCTAAAGTTATTTTATTTTTTTCTTTTTTTATAATTTAACCGCGCCTAAAGGAGTTTGTGATACCCTTTTACTGTCGCCAGGGCGCGGGCGGAAAGATAGAAGGGGGAGAAAGGAAAGTTATTGTGATGTAGTGGTTTGAAACTCAGGTGTGTTTGGTTTCGATATTGACTTTCCAGGCGTGGGAGTCCGAATAGGACGGAGAGTTTTTCTTCACTCGGATTGATTCAGGTTGTGAATTTTAACTTACAACAAGTCTAATGTTTACGTTGCTAAGAGACTTGTGAATGGGGCAATATGTCACATCACTGAAATCATATGGGCATATTACACGCGCACACAGTTATATGACAGCGATATATCTTCGGTTCACATCGATTTCGGAAATTATTTGATTTATGTAATAAGATCTACATCAGTTCATCAGCACAGCTGAAAGGAGGATGCTCCCAATTGTCTTGTTATGTGCTTCAACTGTGCACAAAATGCAGGACACTACTGTGGATCATGCCGTTATTTATCTTGGCTCTAAACTTTTTGCTGCAGGTCAAGCATATGTGGCCTTAAGCCAAGTTTGGTCATTAGCAGGTTTTCCAATTGAAGAATTATACTGCTCTAAGTTAACGACGCAATCGCAATATGAGATGTAAATTTCAATTAAAAATAAAAATATACTTAAACAAAATGTTTAAAAACAAGCTTTGATTTTATTAAAAAAAGAACTAAAAAGATAAAAGTAAACTTATTTTGATTATAAACAAGCCATTTTCTAGATTTTAATCTTTGACCGAAATTTAAATTCGTTCGTTTTTGTCAATTTCATTCTATTACCGAATTAAAAACATGTTACGTTTGACAGCAGGAAAAAAAAAGAGAGAGAGGGAGTATCAGAATAAAATTGCAATATTTTTTATAAAGATCTATGATAACAAAGACAATATTGAAATTGGTCTAAATTCTCCATCCTTAGAGTTTTTATAAAAAGGAATGATTTTTGCTGTTTTCTATCGCCTCCGAAATATACCTGTTGTTAGTATTGCACTAAAAATATGTGTTGGAAATTACGAGTATAGCAAAATATATAATGTAAGAATATTTTTAAAAGTATTGGGTATGTATTGGCTTTATTTTGACTCCCCTTTCAGCCATTTTGGGTAAAGCAAAGATATGATCACAGTATATGAATTAAACGGTAGGTTAACTGCGCAATATTTTGCTTATCTTTTTGTGACGTTAGTACATTTATCCTTTGTGTGAATTGGTATTATGCTAGAAGTTGATAGCAACATACGCCAATAAGCAACAAAATGATACAAAACAGAGTAAAACACATTTTGGAATCTGAAACAGTGCATCTTTTATGTTAAAACCCAGAAATAATGCAAGATGTTTTTTTTATCCGAAATTATACCTCAGGTGGTCATAATTTTCGAAAGTAAAGGAGTTTTAAAAGCGAAATAATAAAACATCATTCCTAGCGGCATGATTAAAAGGCATTAATTTTCTTTGATCTAGGTATCATTACATGAATATTTTCCAAAAATAAAATAAAATGGAATCATTTTAAATATATATTCTATATTATTATTTAAACATTGTGTCTGAGTGATGTCGTTTATTTTAATAAAACACATTTGTTAATAACAGTTTCAGATAAATAAATGGCTAGCTTAATTTTAAAACATATGAAAAACTGGATTAAAAATATTTTTCCAGCGTTTTTCTTTCTAAGAGAAAAAAATTATTTTAGCTATTATTTTCCTTGCCTTTTTTTTATTAATTAAATACTTTTTACAGAAAATCGAGTCATGTCATTCAACGTTGTTTATTTCGGCGTTTAAGTGCAAGAATGGTTAACTTTAAAAACTTAACGGGCAGAAAAAGGGATCACAAAATTTCCAGGTGAAAGAGGACGTCTAGTTCTTAGCTTCCTTTTAATTGTCCGTAGCGAAGTTAATTAACTACTCTTCTAGAATCAGGTTCAACTGGTACATTAATTAGGGTAGATAAAGTGTTCAAATTGATCTTCAGGGCTCCCCCAACCTGGGATAGTTCAATCAGTCAATTTTACAAAACACTGGACAGAAATTTTTATTTCCATGACTGATTATTTGCCAGCTAAATTGCTCGTCTTTACTAAACCAGATCTTGATCGAAATGATGAATGCAAAATTGTCTCTCTGTCATTCTCTTTATAGTTATCTTTTCAAATTTTCAAATATATTAGATCTTGATGACAGAAACAGTGTAGACTCAACTCGTCTTAAAGCTTTCCGATTTTTGTCTGGGATCCCATATAATTTAGTACAATTTGAGTATAGTAGTAGTATATACTTCAGGCTTTGAATTGAGAACAAGAATTATTACCACTTCGGCGATTTGCTTTTCTAATTATAATTGGTTCTGGTTATCTAATAGGAATGCGTCCAAATAGACTTAAATTGAAGTACCTTTCTTCTGCAGAATTTTCGGTTTTCAGAACGATAGAGCTGATAATAGACTGGATGCTAAAGTAAGGTCAGATGGAAAGGAATAAGATCGCCCAATTGAAGTAGTGTAAGGAATATTTACAAATTAAATGCAAAAACTATAATCTTGTTATAAAATTGCGGGTGTGTGCCGCAAAATTTATCACTATGCAGTAAAATATAGCGGTCTAACATTAACAAGTAACGTTCTGAAAACCAATCAAAAGGTCAAATGCCCATTATGGAGAATGCCTGTTAAACATGCGCAATCATATCAACATTGCGGATGCTCATATACGAGGGCGGGTCAATAAGTCCGTGACTTTTGGATTAAAACACAGATTTTTTGATAAAAAAATAATTTTATTTTTCAACGTAGTCTCCCGTGAGCTCTATACACTTTGTCCAACGCTTCTCCAATTTTTTTATCCCTTCCAAAAAAAAATGATTTGTCGAGGTCCTCAAAATAGGCCTTTGTTTGCGAGATGACTTCATCATTGGAGTCAAATCTTTTTCCACCAAGCCATTTCTTCAGGTTTGGGAACAAGAAGTAGTCGCTCGGAGCCAAATCTGGAGAATAGGGTGGATGAGGGAGCAATTCATAGCCCAATTCATGGATTTTTGTCATGGCAAACAC